>JAMAGW010000009.1:0-86551 GCA_023626355.1 Penicillium sp. S1602 | reverse complement strand
AGACGTGTGGAAATCCTTCAACTACTCCTCGAGAAAGGCGCCGACATTGAGGCAAAGGATATCTCTGGCCGCACGCCGCTATCATGGGCCGCCAGGCAAGGGCATTATGAAACTGTTCAACTGCTCCTCGAGAAAGGCGCCGACATTGAGGCAAAGGATAGCTCTGGCCGTACGCCGCTATCATGGGCCGTTGAGAATAGACGTGTGGAAATCCTTCAACTACTCCTCGAGAAAGGCGCCGACATTGAGGCAAAGGATATCTCTGGCCGCACGCCGCTATCATGGGCCGCCAGGCAAGGGCATTATGAAACTGTTCAACTGCTCCTCGAGAAAGGCGCCGACATTGAGGCAAAGGATAGCTCTGGCCGTACGCCGCTATCATGGGCCGTTGAGAATAGACGTGTGGAAATCCTTCGACTACTCCTCGAGAAAGGCGCCGACATTGAGGCAAAGGATATCTCTGGCCGCACGCCGCTATCATGGGCCGCCAGGCAAGGGCATTATGAAACTGTTCAACTACTCCTCGAGAGGGACAACAATATTAAGGCGAAAGACGATACTAGTGTAAAGAGGTAAAACCGCTAGATGAGAAGACAGTAAAGAAGGTATGAGTCAAATTTGAAGAGGAAACAAAAAGGAGTAGAATTGTTTCTGAAACTTCATTCAAGTCTACAAATGTTATAAGAATACACAAGACTTATTCTAAGGAAGAAAAGATAGAGGCTCGCTCCCTTCTTTAATATACAGAAATCTAAATAGATTCTTCAATCGGATCTCTCTTCTGATGGAAGGTTACTCCTTTTTGAAGAAACATGACTGTGTCAAAGTCCATTTCCAACAGAGCTCCCTTCAACAAGATCACTTCCAACCTCGGTGTCGATTCAGTATATTTCTAGTTGAGATCTAGACTTGGATCTGATCCCTTTCATATAACCACTTTTGCCTCAGAAAACAGGTAGGCATATATCTTCCTTGACATATACACTTTATCGTCGTATAGCACTAACTATCAAAAAGCCCTAGGTCGCCCTTAGTATACGGGTCAGCTCCAGAAACAACGGTTTAGTAGATGTTTCTTTTCTTTCTATAAATTTACCATACTAGCTAAATGGTGATATAAAAAGTAGCAACCTTCGAAAGTTATATTAAGCTTCCCGCACTTTATCTCTCGCCAGGGACTTAATTTCATCTTCAACTTCCAACTTTCACGTCCACTTCTTAGATAAAAGCTTCCCAATCAGTAGGTATTCGGTATTTCCTTGGCATTTCAAATATGAGAACAATGGAAAGACAAAGTTGATGAAAAGCAGACTAGGCCTTTTTCTTTTAACTGCGCTCATACCGATTTTCAGACAATTACGCTAGTATCCACCCGCTTGGGGCCGACGCTAGAGGTACATTATCTGGCTACAAGATCTAGGTGAAAAGACCACGATTTTGTAGACCCAACGCCACGCCGAATAGTGACCAATCCACCGTCACCTCCGATTACAGCATATCGGACGTGCTCGTGAAGGACTGTTTCCAAAGTGGAATCATGATCCTTGCCATTCAGCGCCGTGTGTCTTGTCTCACCGTGCGTGGTGGATCATTTTTCGGTGAAATTTGTCAAAATCTAGCAATCAATGAATTATCCCCCAAAGTAGAGCCGCCGAGCTTTTATTAGTTACGGCTAGTCCTGATTAGATCTATAAAATCGACAATACGGAAACACCATGATTAACCCTGACCAGCACCGCGCACGACCATGGCCTTTCCGCTGTCCCCCTGGATTACACCATATCGGACTATATAGTAGGCCCGCCCTGGTTCTACTTATCACACCTCAAGAAACGCAAAAATAGCACGGCTCAACACCTCCACGTCATTTTGCACGTCGACAAGGCCTTTTGTCCTGTCATTGCAATGCTTGATGACCTCTCCTTGGAGATGAGATGCTTGAGCGAGGCGAGCGAAGGGACTTGCCTTAAGCTACTCAGGGCAAGAGAGGATCAATCGTTCGGGGGGCACAGATTCCTTCATGGTCAGCCTCGTTAGTTGGTCGTTCTACAATCTGGGTTTCAACATACACCAGAGTTCCAAGCGGGGTCATCAACAGGTAAATGCGAAGTTGATTTAGGATCTGCCGATAGCAGTGGTCGATTGACTCCGACTGATGAGATATACCTTGCGTCGACATTAGTCGCAAGATATGAAAGGAAACATTTCGTGGCAAATACCGATCAAGTATTACTATAAGCCACCAGACTCGCTGTCTCTTCCCACTCGACGCAAGTACGCGGCTGCTCCAATATTTAGGGGGCATTCAGGTCATGTATATCAAGAGCCATGGCCTGCGTCACACAGTTTCCCATTGATATGTATGTTGTGGGGAAAATGCCATGGCCCATTTCATATATCGCAATTATCAAGTTAGCCTATAGCTTGAGGAGCGAAAAAACACCCGCTATGTCTAGAGATACGCCGAGTTCCTTTACCTTGATATAGAGAGCATCCCCTTATAGGCTCGATGAAGTCTTTGGGACTTCTAGAATTAGTCTCATTGCCAATAGCAGCATGGCAAATCGGCCCTTGGTTGACCACTCGACTGCACCTCTATGAGCGAGGCAAAGCGGACTTTAAGCTAATAACCGGCGTCCATTTATGTACCATTTTGAAATACTAAGACATCACCACTTCCCTTTCTGGTGGACCACCTAGAAAAGCGAAAACTGAGGGATGAATCATGTTCCCAGACAGTGGTGGAGCAGGATTTGGGCGAGTGCGGATCTCTGTGTCCAAGAAAAGCTTCTGGAAGCGAAGGGTAGCTGGGTAGCGAATGAAAGATGATTCTAATGTACCACCTCCTTCACTGCCTAAAGATACAGATATTGATTAAAGCGAGCTTATGCCACTATGACCTGCCACAATAGCTTTCAGCTCTTACAGCCGAGACCTTAGATCTCTATCACCTTGGCTCCTGTAGTCGCAATTTCTATGTAGTATAATAATGGATAACTATTAATTTAGGAACCGATTGCATATTCGTCTCCAAAAAGTAGACTGATACGACAAGATAGCTTTACGTGAAATCATATCACATAATCAAGGCACTGGGAAAAGAATACCAAACACATAGTGAACAACTTAGCAGAACTTTATCGCAACGCCGCTTATATCTTTGATATGCGGCACAGGCCCTGGTTGCTCTGTCCCCCGACAATCCTGACTCAAAGCTTATGTCGACTAGCCCGTGACCTATCGGAGAATGATAACGTGGAATTCACACAAGCGGCCGTCCCGGATCGCAGATACACAAGAGTCGGGAAAACTGAAGCGGGGATCCGCCCGCTCACAACAGGTGCGAAAAGGCTGGTTGGGTAAGTTCCGCGGAAGGAAGGCGAGAGTATGTCGTACTACTGGTGCGACTACGGGGCACGGATAGTCGAACGGATCCACCAAGGCCATTATGTAATCGGAGAGCAATTACCGAATTAGGAATCTTCTCATCCAGATAGATTTCTATCCCGACTCAAACTATGTTTACGATTCGATTCCACAATACGGTCAAAAAACTTAAAATGTCATCTGAAAACCGGACAGAGGAGCCCTCCTTTGCCCATAATTTTCTTCAAGTCAGGTATTTCGGGACAGTCGGAAAAATTCATATATCCGACCTATTAGCACTACAATGGTCTCTATATGGATCGAGACTAAAATCTGTTAATCGTACTGCATTAGCACTGCTTTGAGTAGACATCGGTACAGCCCGCCTTGGGCTCTGAGCGAGTTTGACCCGGCTGGCTTGCTGCACGGACCGCCCATGGGATGCAACGCCAGCAGCAGGATGTACACTACCTGGCAAGTAGGCCGTGAAGTGGAGGCTAGTAGTGCAATTATAGACCCTAACTTCGCAACTATTACTTAATTGGTTTTATTGCTGGTTCCTCCACAGGAAACGAGACCTGTTGGAGATTAATCATCGTCGCCGCACGTTACTCCAGACTTACAATCATAGAGTAGAGTTTATGTTACCATATTCTACCAAGACTAGCGGAGCGATCGATTACTGCGGGCGTAAACTCGAGCCAAATACCAAAAGCAATCTCAGTATCAGACTACGACAGAGATCTTGGCCTCTTAAGGATCTAGAGAGGCAGTTGAAGCTAGGAAAGTGCGCTATAAGTAGTCAGAGGAAGGAGGCTAAATCTACTTGACGCCGCTGTGGCAAGTGTGGCAAGCCAGGACATAATGCGCGTCCATGCCAGGAAAATAGCTGAGTGCTCGATTCGGCACAGGCCTAGCCACTGTTAATATATCCATTAGCGTTATGGTTGGTTTATGATGGTTGGAATTAACAGTAATCGGAAAGTGTCCGGCTTACTTACCACCCATATTACATTCCATATCAACATCGATATTAGGAGCCAAGGAATTTACGTCCTATAGACGCGTAGATGAAGCTCCTCCTAAAGTATAGACAAATAAATCAAACCACCTCTCTTCTAGTTAAGTTATTTACTTGGCTTTATCTTCTACCCGTCTTTCCTTCTCCCTCCAATAACACTGGAAGCGTAGATATCAAATTCCCTCATCCCTCTTCTTTATCATCTTTACGCATATGGCCTTGCCTATTCAAGGCACCAGTCATACCACTTCTCGGCTATTCCTGTCCCACCCTCTGAAACACTGCGGGATCCCTTATCAAGATCAGATCGAATTTTAGCAAATCGGCCCTAAGGGATAACTAATGAGATAGTTAGCTGATGAACATTAAGATACAACATGGTGGCCTACCATAAATGCCCGATTTCGCTAAAGTTATGTCGGGAGAGAGCCCAGCAAATAGCTCCGTATATGCACCATTGATGGGGGGATACAGAATTGCTGCACTCATAGCCTTAAAGGCAAGGCCAGGGTGGTGCCTCTGAAGCTCTGACTTGAGATTACCGGGATTCAAGGGCTATAAACATCGTTGAGTCACCTGTAGAAGAGAGATTGGATCGGCTTGGCTCACCACGCTGATAATGCCCTCATGCTTATGCCTTTTGGCATACTCAGTGCCTTGATAGTAGACACCAGCTTTGCTCGCACTATATTTAGAGTATTTGTTTTCATCCCTCCTCGAGAAATCTATATTAGTAAGATCAACTCCACCTGTACGAGATCTCTCCGCAGTAAGTGAGCTGACCCATATCACCCTGACACAGCCCTCCATGCCAGCCGCAGAGTAGCTAGCGGCAGTCTTTGCAAGAAGCGGGGTGAGTAGCTCCGTAAAGAAGACAGTCCCAATATTATGAACGCCCAGCTGTAGCTCATAGCCCTGTTTTGTCACGGAACCTTCAGGCGGGTGCATGACGCCATCATTATTGAATAGAACATCAAGACTTTTGGCCGACGCGAGGAACGATTTTGCGGCTTTCGATACGGACTCGAGATCAGCGAGATCAAGTTTCAGAAACTCCAAATGCCCGGTCGAAGAAGTATTTGCGCCGCGAATGGAGTTGATGGCTGTCGCAGCCTTCTCCTCACTGCGTGCTGCAACATAGACTGTGGCATGCTTTTCATACAGAATGGTAGCGAGTTCCTTGCCAACACCAGCGTTTCCACCAGTGACAATGTAGACCTGTTAACCCCAGGTCAGAAACCGCGACAAAGCGCAGTGCCAAAAAATCACAAAAAAAGGCGGGAAAGGGAAGGGAGGCTTACCTTTCCAGACAAGTTTCCGACGTTTGCCTCAGTGAATTCTGGCTTTGGGGGTCGCATCTGCGTTAGCCATGCCGCAGCCATGACTGGAGGACCAAGGAAGTCTTGACTAGATGAAATTAACAGAGGACAGGTGAAACAGTAGATCAAAAGTAAACATGCAAAGGAAAGTGAGCAGATCCACCGATCGGAAGCAGCCCTTATAAAGCTTTGGAGGAGGCCTTTTCCTATACTACAGGCGCTAAGGAAAAAGAAAATGATGACGAAGGCTCGGAGTGTTGGAATCCCGCTTCTTCGGCGGCGGTGTAAGGTGCAAAGCCGCTATCATATCGGAAATTCGTCCAAAAGGTGGTATACTGACCGTCGCTCCCGAACAAGCGGCCGCTTTGGGTGGATCAAGAGGTCGCTTTGGATGGATCAAGCGGCCGCTTGCCCCACCCAATGCGAGCTACGAGATCTCCGCTACGGAGTATCGTAGTGCCGCATAAGACGACGTTGCTCATAAATTACAGGCGAGGTCCTCCAAATCAACCAACAATATTTCATCTTCCAAGAAAAATTGAAAATGAATGCATTTATTCCAATCTTACTTCTCCCGGAACACGTCAAGCCCACTCCGTCCAACCTTCCCCTCCTGAAAGCAATCCAGAGACTTCTAAATGACTCATACACAGCGACATATTGTGCGCATCCCGAGATTTTTGGGACCAGTCATCTTCGCATGGCGGACCCGGCACAACTTGCAGATATCATTGGCGCTGACGGCTTTACCATCGTCCTGGTCCGTGTCAAATCGGATGGCGCAGATCAACAGCCACAACTCTGCGAAGTGCTCGCAACGGGTAGTGTAAAAGATTTTGGCGAGGGGGAAGTTGAGACATACGCGCAATGGAGCAAAAATCGGAGTGGCAGTGAATGGGAAACTCAGGGTGGTAACGAAGGACGCAGTGGTGGAAGTACTGAGCGGAGAACAGGAGTGCGAAAGTCGGAGGTTACCGCGTTTGCAGTGTCTCCGCATTGTCAAGCTGCCGGTTTGGGCGCTCAGGTGTTGAAGGAGATCAAGTGGGTGGTGGCCAGTGATGGACATGGCTCGAAGCTACGGAATAACACTGCAGAAGGTTCTGCTCAGGTCCATGGGCTAGGCCTGTCGGATTCGGCGACTACCCTTCCGCTTCAAGGAATTGACCTCAATCGACTGAAGGACGTTATGGCAAGCGCAAAGGTAGTAATGTCCGAAGAAGATAACCAGGAAACAGCCAAGTGGAAGTTGGTATTGATGGCTATCCGAGAACTAGGAAATGAGGCATATTATGAAAGAAGAGGTTTCAAAACCGCATGGAGTGGGACTGTCCCAGTGGGTATGTGGGACTGCAGAAAGGAATGTACTATGGTATACATGGAAATGGACATGGACTAGACAATCCAAATGTGGTTCTTCGATCCATACTGGCGTGTACAGAATTGGTGGGATAATAAAGTGTAGGACCTGGGATTCGTTCATTGGGATGATGGATGCCAACAGAAATTAGTTGCTGTGCGTTCTTTGGACGGACTTGTCTTACTGCAGCCATTCCATCACCGGGGGATTAGGTTGTGTCGATTTTATGCCATTTTCCAATTTCATATCATGTTCCGATTTCATGCCATGTCTTTATCTACAGGTTATGGCGTAGTCTATTAGCCCCTATATTCTTAAGTTTACTTCTAACTTAGATACTAAATTAACACTAATTTAGTATCTTCCTAGATAAGATATTAACTTAGATCTAATCTAAATTCCTACCTTATATAGAATATTTTCTTTTTAATAAATAGGCTTAAAGGGGAATAAATAGGTACATAGGGAAAGGGGGAACATAATATACTTATCCACTTAAAGGTAAATAATCTATTATCTTTTAGTGAAGTTTTACCTAAATTTAGTAATTAATGAATTATCACCTAATCGCCCATAAGAGAGCCGTAAAGCTTTCAATAGCTAAGTATAAAAATTCGGGACAATCACGCGAATCGCGATAAACCTCACTAGATATATAGCACTAGTCCTAATCAGATTTATCAAATCGACTATACGGAAGCACCACGATTATCCCTCCACGCATAACCATGGTCTTTCCGCTGTCCCCCTTGATTACACCATATCGGACATTGGATGGAAGCTTCCAAAATTATGGCTATATAGGGCTAATAGTTAACTAGTAATAGTATAATTACGATTGAGACTTGAGGGCAAGTATTAAAATACGGTTATGGAACCTATAACCAATTAGCACTACATAACATCCCGAACCCTACTAAAAATGCCTTAGATTTAGAAGCTTATTATATAGTATTAGGAGGGCTTGCTTAAAGTATAAAAGTGGTTTTGGGTAGCCTAAAGTTAGGCCTTTCTAATGGTGTGGAGATAGCTAAATAATATCGTGTTTGTGGTGGATATCAATGTTATAGTTTCCTTCTTGGAAGACCGTATATTTCGATCCACACGACATGCCAGGTGATTAAAAAGCGATAGATTAGTGGCGTCGACAATTAAGACGGCAAGCTTAGTATCTGATGGTAGAGGAAGATTAGGAAGACCTACTGCGTAAATATGTAGGGATGTCGGCTGTGAAATTAATTATGTAAAAACAAATAAATAAATAACAAGATTCAACCCTTGAAGGCTAACAAACTAGAACAGCCGCTCATAATGCATCAAATATTCTGAATTTCGTTCTTCCCCCTGATGGCTTGTCAAAACAATCATCTTCGCGATGTGAGACTGGTCACACCATTGCCTTCAGGGCTGCATCCTGACTTTGGAAAGTCGCCTCTTGTGATGCAAGAACATACATGAAACCTAGGACCTTAATCCGACCCATCCACGAGAGAGCCGGCAAATGTTTCAGACCACGACCTCCTCGTTGCTTTTCGACATATTCCTTGAGCTCGGCCACTTCGATCACGATGGGGCTTTCATACTGGCAGAAATGTGTGCTTGATTTGATTGCTCCCGCTGGGGGAACGGCAAGCATCGATGAAGAAAGCCATTCAGCTACCTGCTGAACAGGGATCAGGTCAATGCGGCCCTTCCAGCCCGTGGTATCAGGTACTGCGCCTGCAAGATCAATGCAGCGCACAAACTCATCCAGTGCCGCCTGTTTCTGCTGGTCTCCTTGTGCCTGGATAGACGGTAGGAAGCGGTAGACAAAAGAAGGGATACCCAGGTTCACCGAAGAACGCTCAAGAATACGCTCGCTGGCCCATTTAGTTGCAATGTAGCCATCGGTGCCATCGGCTGGTGGCTCTTGAGTGGTAGCCGATCTGGCAATTCCAGATGTTTCAGAGACACTCAAAACGCCCAAGGTTGACATGAAGTGAATGGGGATTTGGCGCGGGGCAGCCAGTTTCACTAGTTCTTTGGTTGCTTGAACGTTGCTGGGCCGAAGGATATGGTAGCTGTCCCAGAATGAACGTGCGGCACCAAGATGAAGAATTACGTTCACCTCATCAGCCAAGAGCCGAAATTCGTCCTCTGTGAGCCCCAGTAGTGGTACGGAAAGGTCACCACTGTGTGATATGATTTGTTCAGAATCGAATATGCTTTGAGGGTTCTCAGATAGCCACTTACAGTCACACACCTTACTCTCTCGTTTACCTTTTCCCGGGCCTGCAAGTGCATTTAAACTAATGTAAGATTGTTCTCACTTCCTCACCTCGGTCATGATTTAGATTCACTCATCGGGAAATAGGGCAGATGAAGGTCACCCAGCCTGGATACAATGGTCCAAATACTTCCAGACTAATGGATGGGACAACCCTGTTGACAACGTCAAAAGCCCATGGGCATTTATCCATCAAACTGGAGAGAAGACAGCTTGGGAGTATCTCGCGCAATTTCCAGAGCGACTTCACGCGTTCAATGATGCGATGCAAGCACAGACCAGCGCCACTCCGAGAATTAACGGGAAAAGATACTCCCGGTCGCTTTATTCTTCAAGACCTAAAAGGTGTGTTGGAAGATGCTACGAGTGATGCACTGGCCGGCATCGAAGCTCAAGCAATTGACTTTTTCCAGCCACAACCGGTCAAAGGTTTTTTTTGGATACCATCGAATTAAAAATGCATTTTTAAGCTAATATTTACCCATCCGATAGGAGCTACTGTTTACTATATTCGTCGAGTGCTACATGATTGGTCCGATGAGGTCTGCGTCAAGATCTTGCAGAACATTGCGACCGCCATCACCGATAAATCTTCGCAACGAGTGGTCACTGCCGAGAATATCATTCCCGAAAGGAACAGTGAGATCGGGGCAGCTGGCAGGATATGACCATGATGGCTCTCGGAGGAACCGAACGAACCCAAGCGCAATGGGAGACGGTGTTGACCCAGGCTGGTTTCCAGCTCCAACGAACCTTCATTGCCCCAGGAACGAACAGTGCGGCTATTGAAGCATTCCTAGTCTAGATT
Organism: Penicillium sp. S1602; assembly: GCA_023626355.1. Lineage (NCBI taxonomy): Eukaryota > Fungi > Ascomycota > Eurotiomycetes > Eurotiales > Aspergillaceae > Penicillium > Penicillium sp. S1602. The sequence goes on along the minus strand of JAMAGW010000009.1, from coordinate 76,414 downwards.
GAGTGTTCATATTACGAATTTAACAATTAAACCCATTGAAAGCCTTGCCCGAGGTGTACTTCAGAGACACAATCGCGTTTCCTCGGGCTGGCATCTGCTAGAGCCGCCGGACCAACTGCACAGCGACCAAGTCAATAAATCTGGAGCTTACTAGGGTTCAGCTTATCATATATGAACTTCCGGTGAGTGAGGCACTAGATAGACTAAAGATAAAAGCTAAGTAGGCTTATCTAGCAACCAGGCCTCATAACCACCCACAGACCCGTAGTCATGATTACACCAATGTCACTGGGTATGATTTCACATTTGTCTCCACTGGCCACTAGATAGAATACATCACAGTCATCAACCGTTTCGCTGCCAATGTGCGTAGGTTTGGCTGTTGCCGAAGAAGTAGAGGTAGTTGTTATAGTAATGGTGACGAAAGTAGGTGTAGATGAGGCTGTCACTGCTGCTGAGCCGCCACTCCTAGCGAACCCAACGCAGACATAACCATCCACCCAGAAAGAAGAGCAGCTACTACTGATAGCTAGATTCCACGCGTGGAGTCAGCCAGGGTAATTTTATAGTCGCCAGTAATGCACCACTAATGACTGGATAGAATTAATCATAGTCACTCACCATGCTAGTCTGTGTAGGAAGTGGAGTTATTATTGAGGCGATGGATGTAGCGGTCGAAGAAGCAAGACTGGTGCGAGGGGCGGTTAGGGACGAAACAGATGTTGAAACTAAGTCCAGAGTAGGAGTTGCAGTCGTAGACGTCGTAGACGAGGTCCAGTTGTAGACTGGCACGGGTACAAAAGAGGCCGTAAGATAACTCGAAGGCATGTAAGTGCCAGCGATAAAGTTCACCTCCACGCAGTAGTACAAGTCAGAAAGCATTTCACAGCCTGAGCCAGTCTCCGTCACGAGCGGATTCTGGGTAGGTAAGCATTAGTGTATATCTAAATGGTGGAAATAAGAGGGTCCGTTGATTACCCATTCCTCAAACTCTGCGGCGGTAATCTCGTATAGCACCTCAACATCCTCGCAAGTCACCTCATCCGTATACGGACTATACCAAAGACTACAATCCTGGCTACTTCCTGGGGCGGCAGTGCCGTTCGGGCTAATGAGATAGCCTGCAGCCTGCCCCAGGTAAAGGCTAAGGGCGAAGAGAGCCCAGTAGAAGGACTTCATGGCGTATATGAAAAGGGATTGGGAGTTTCGAATTTGGAACAGATAGGAATCAGAAGATAGTTATTAGTCCCGGGGTGGAATACTCTACAAAGTAAAATGATCCGCAGCGATCTCCGGGAATAATACTCACCCTTTCTGAAAACCCGAAATCCCTCGGGTTGGCCGGAAATACAGCGATTTCTGGCTGGACTCAGATTGGGAAACCTCTAACGGAATTGGGTCACTGGTAATTGGAACCAGACTAAAACAATCAATTTATGCCATCTTCGGCTAATGATGTGGACCGATCCACAAGACAAACAACGGAAGCGAGGCTACGAGGGATGTTTTGACTAAATATAGAGCCGAAGCTCACTAGTCAGCGGGTCAATACTGCTAAGCGAATCACAAAGCTGGTTAGAATCTTGTTAAGTATAGGCACTAAGTGGTAAGGGCTTACTAGCGTGATTATTAGCGTGGTATGAAATTGCACTGTGGGGCTAAATTTTCAGAGTGCAAAGTCGGCTGAAATGCAAAGTCTACCAGCATTCCAATGGGCAAGTTGGCCTCCTCGAACGTGATCTAGTTGTATATTCTTTACGTGTCTCGATGGAGTAGCCCTGGCGAGTACACATATCGCCAAACATCTTAGGTGTTAGCTCTAAGCCTGAGGTGTGAGCATAATATTCCCTAAGCTATGTGGTCGCGATCAGATTATACCTAGTCCATGTGGGTTTATCTCGTCGAAAAGGCTTCATGTAAAGTGAGTATTTTCGCGGGACCGAGGTCCCACTTGCGCTTAGAGTAAAAATCACTTTGGCGCATCGCGAACGTAGATTTTCTTTGTTCTCCATTGCAATTAATAATTAGGAAGCGTTGTTGCTTCTGGCTGGCCGTCTACCTTGATTTATGTCGGAACGGGGAGGGAGGAGAGAAAGAAAGCACGGAACTGTATGAGATATCGAACTGTGGAGAAATATGGAAGAATGAGAAATGCTATCTATATTATGCAGTAAGCACTGCAACGTGGAAGTGGGGATGTCTTGGTGGGGATCGTGTAGCCATAGTACTGCTCTAGTGCTACTGCTTCCACTGCTTTTTGACGGAGTGCGAGGAACCCCGCGTCTGAAATGGTCATGGGCGCCGGGAGAGTGAAGCGAAGGATTTGTGATAACATCTTGGTTTTTATGGAGTGATCTTTACTTTTGTTTCTGGAAACTGCTGTTGTTAAACTTGGGAAATGTTGAGCTTAAAAGCTCTTTGGCAGATTGTGGGGATGCGGCTCGCATGACAGAGCTGTGATTAGCGCTGGATACGAATTCATAAGCAGCGTTAATTCGTGAAAATGTTCAGGAACTAGCCAACCAATATGTCTGACGCTCCAAGTAACTCTTTTGCATAATCGGCAATTGTAGTGATGATGTCACCCTACCCGAAGGCCTTGAAATTGAGCAAATCGGCAGGAACTCCTCATCCATTTCTATTGTTCTCAACCTTTCCAAAATGCCCAAATCAATTGCAATAATCGCCGGTGCCGGGCCAGGGACAGGAAGTGCTGTTGCCCGCCGGTTCGCCCAAGTCTACCCAGTAGTCGTGCTTTCTCGATCGCAATCATCCCTCGACCCGCTAGTCCGCGACATCAAACATAATGGAGGTCATGCATTGAGCATACCGACCGATGTGACTAGCTCATCCAGCATGAACTCGACAATGGACCGAATCAAAGCAGAATTTGGATCTGACATGAGCGTTGCCGCGGCGGTCTACAATGTCGCGAGCAAATTTATGAAGAAGCCCTTCTTGGAACAAACCCAGGATGAGTTCCTAGGAAGCCTCGAGCCATCAATCAAAGGGGCTTTTAACTTCGCGCAAGCTACTCTACCTTTCATGTTGAATCAGCATCAGGGACAGTATCCGCCTACCCTTATCTTCACCGGTAAGAAATAATACATATTCAATTGAGAAAACCCCCTCTAACCTATGACAGGTGCAACGGCTGCGATTAAAGGGGGTTCTGGACTCTCTGCCTTTGCCATGAGCAAGTTTAGCATCCGTGCTATGTCCCAGTCCCTTGCGCGTGAATTCGGCCCTAAGGGTGTTCATGTCTCCCATGCTATCATTGATGGCATTATTGATACCGAGAAAACCAAGGGGTTCAGTCAAGATGTCCCAGACTCCAAGATCGATCCTAAATGGGTAGGTACCATAGGAATATGTGAGGCAGAATTTCTCGTACTGATTGTTTTACAGATTGCGGAGTCATACTGGTTCTTACACACCCAGCCCCGAACTTCGTTTACACATGAGATTGATCTTAGACCTTATTCTGAGAAGTGGTAATGGGACTGTCTTGAATAGTGATGGGAAAGGAGAGTAAGAATGAGATAAAATAGTTCTAGGTTAGTGATTTCATATTTACGAATCAATGACAATGTGAAGAGTGCAGATAAATGTGATACCGTAATCGCACGAAGCAGTGAATGCAAGGCAAAGGCTTCATATCAAGTCAACAAAACAGGGCTCGACGAGCACGAGAAATGCACTCAATAAATGCCGATTCAATGTCACTCCTTACTCAGGTACAGGTAAATAACGAGGCAGAGTTGACATCCCCACCGATGTGAGTAAAAAATTTGTGATAGGGACACAAGTATCCCGTGCGAGCGGTGGAATTAATCCGGTCAGCCAAAGCCAGTCATTCCACCCGGTCTGGCACGGTGCCATTTTCAACTCAAGCTCTCATCGCGTCAAAGCCTGTTTCAGCAGAATCGGATCCACAATGGGAATATTTCGAATTGGAGTCATAGTATAAATTTGTCGCCACTTTTCCGAGCACCGCAGCTTCAGAAATAGCAATACTTGGAAGTAGGAAGATCTACCAGTTGATTGAGATTCTTGTTATAACTTAAAAGGACAAGTTAGCATTATTATAGAGACCCATATATATGATACATCCTCAAAAATAATCGATCATGGCTCCTGAGCGGCCGGCATATTCTGCGCATGGCGCCAGGCGAAGTGCGCCTGGGCCTCGACTCTCTCGTTGTAAAGCCGCTGCTCCTTATCCACATCAAAGCCGTTGAACAGCTGGCCTCGTTTCGAACCTAGGGTCCTCAAACCACCCAACGCCAATGTGCCAACCTGCTCATGCTCCTCTGGCTTATCACCGATCCATCCTGGAATCCCCTTAAGAGCCTTTACCTTGTCTTCCTCCCGACTAACGAGCAACGGCACATCTTCAGTGAGAGAGACCCCAATCCTCATCATAGCCCAAGAGTCCATGTATCTTGTCCATCGAGGAGACCACCACGCATAAGTTGCGAGCGACAAAAGAATGAAAATGTCGAGGCCAAGAAGGGTTGAGATCAAAATTACTCCTGCCCTGGAGATTACTGGGATCTTGGTATCGGCTCCCATATCAAAATTGACCGTTAATGACATGAAACTTTGATCGACATTGTAATTCATCCAGGCTTGGTTGGCCAGGAACGCGGCAGCGTTGAAAACAGGTTTCATAGTATCCGGGTCATTGAAATTGTTGATCCAACTCGCGACCACTTCGTTGAGCTCGGCTGCGTTGACACCTCCGGAATCGGTGAATATACAATCCATGTCACTTATAAGAAGGTCGAGAGGTGCCAAGTCCTTGCAGGTTCCTGTGTATTGGGGATAAAAGCCTGATACAGTGGTATTTGTTTCCAAGGAGGCGAAGGTTTGCGGATATGCCTGCCGGGTTTGAATGAATGATCCATCGCCAAAGAGAGCCAAGGCTATGGTCAAAAGGGGTCCTTTATTATGCACTGTCTCCAGTGGAAGGGATTCATCCTCAGAAATGGTCAGATCCCGTCGTTTGCGTTTGGAATTGTCGTCATGATCACTAGTTTCGTGAATTAGCCCATATAGATATAAAGAAACGGTTTTTCCGAGGGAGGAATAAACATACTAGATGTTGTTATCAAAGCCTTGTATCTCGCAGTCATTCCCGCAGAGGCTGTTAGGGTCTTCGTCTAACAAGGATCCAGCAGATCCGCCATTCATGTAGTTTGGCAGTTCGAAATAACCACCCGTTGTGTTCAGGGTGACTTTGAAGAACATACTGTTGACCGGATCACCATCGCTACCATATTGAATATACTCATAGCCGATTAATGTGATATTCAAATAGAGTTCCTCAGAAAAGTCCTGGCGGTCTCGTGTGTATTTCCAAGGTGAGCTGGTGACATTGGCAGGCATACACGCCTGCACACCCCAAGTGTAGTATTCTTCAGTCGTGTTGGTGTAGTCAATAAACAAAGCCCCATCTATCTGATCACAATTCTTTGGGAAAGCTTCTGCCGAGATGTTCTCATAGTGTGCACTTGAATTAATGCGAGGAGCAAATTGCCGAATGAGACCAGTATTATAACCGCTGGGCAATTGCGCCAGAAAGGGGTCTGACAGATCTGCCAGATCTTCAAATTTTGCACCCCCATACTCGCAGGAGATGGGTATCTCTTTCACCCCCGCAGTAAAGGCGCATGATACTTTGCCGCCTTGCCAGAGCTGGGCCTGTTGTTGTGTATTGGTGGCAGAGGTAAGAGCGCTGCGAGCCATGACCACAACGAAGTTGTCATCAACATCGTCGTCAGAGAGATACCTGAACTGGTCAGGAATATCAAGAATATAGAGCACCTCAGAGGGCCAGGTAGGGGTCTTGGTTATTGTTGATGACAAGAACACCGCCTGGAGAGGAGATATCACCGCGCCTAGGATGTTCACAAACATAGCCAGAAGCAAAAAAAAGCTACCATAGCGTTTCCAAGCATTTGTAGCAAAGTATGGAAAGGTTCTTCCGTATGTCCTCAGATCATTCCAGCCCTTATCGGCAAGTGTCATCATCTGCAGAAGGCTGAGCCCCTTTCGCCGTTGAATGTAAATCACTGCGGCACTGGAGCACACAGTGGAAGTCAATGGGATAGTGAAGACCGTGGTAATGGACTGGATAATTTGAGCGGCACGATACCATCGCTCATTCCGGACAAATAGAGAGTGGAAATAGCCGGGGGCGGTCCATCCGTAGCCATTATTTTGATCATTCCATATCCAGACCCCGTAGTGGTTGGCAGTAATAGGACGGACTGATAAAATGCAAATGACAACCCACGAAAAGAGGGTCAAGCCAACGTATCCAAGTACAAGGTACAGTATATACCAGGAACTCTTCAGCAGTCTTGCTTGTGGAGGCAGTAGTGTCTGGATGGGGTTCGCAGGATTCCGATTTTGTCCTGCCTGACTTGCGGTATTTTCAGCCGAAAGATCATTCCCACCGGATGGGTCGTCAAAAAGCGTGTGACCGTCTTGACTGGATGCTTCGGTATGAGGTGTTTTCACGGTGTGAAGCAATATCGACTCCGGTGTTTCCTCCATGATCGACTTGCTGAAGCACGAGCGAAGAGATTTGCACTTCCCCCTATTCTCGCGCCTGCGTTATGTACAATCTGCCCAGATCGCTCGGGCCTGACTCCGGAGGCTGAGAGTGGGTCTGTGCGGCCAAAATGCCGATGGTTTGAGCTAATGAATCGGTCCCCTCGATTGTGATAGGTTGACAACATTGTAGGGGTCAGCTTGCGGGACTAGCCGTCCTGTTTAAGTTAGCACGACCCTTCTTTTAGCAAGACATAAGCAACCTAAGACATCGCTTAGAGTTAGCTTACCATTGAACGCCCGGTTTTGTTTCCTAATATGGGAAACTCCGCCGCTATTCCGGGGCACGGGTTCATCGGGCGCCATGAGCCTCATTTCACCCTAGCCTGAACGGAGGATCCCTAACATTCAAACTTTATCTTGGTGGAATGAGAGAAAAGGCGCAGCGAGGAAACTGGATAAGTTATTTGTGTAGTTTGCACGCGGGCACCACGGTACTAGTCTATGTACAGACATAGGAGGACCTTGAAAGTCATCTCCCAGCGAGCACTACTAATTGATTGGCCACTTTACCTAAATTGGCTAGGACAGATTCGAACAGGGTCTGATCGGCATACGTAAAGTCAGAGTTTTCAAAATCTCCAGGGCTTCTAGCACTGTCGCAACAAGCCTTTTAACCTCAGTCACCGACTCAAGTCTTCTTGTAATGCCTTCACCGCCATCATAACTTGGGTAACGGCTTGCGAGGCCTGTTGTTTTTTTGGGCGCAATAAGGTCGATATTTTGCGCACGAATTAGGCTCCACTTGCCCGGACAGAGCGTATTACGTAAGATCTAGAGACACCGAAGCTATGAAGGGCAACGGCAAAAATGTGGGTGCGCATCGTGTGATTGAGTAGTCCAGGATGGACTCCCACTAGCCCGTGAATGCAGAGGTGCTAGATGTAGTGGATGAGTGACTAGAGAGAAATCGGGCATGCATTCCCGAGTCTAAAATAGCATATCTGCTTTCATCGGATTTCAAATTTTTGATAGGAATTATACAGCTCCCACATGCCATCATCTCTATATGGCCGATGAGCCGTTGATAGCGCTGAATACTTGTTCATTTTAGCGTAATTGTAAAAATCACTGCATACATATAGCTTGAATGAGAGGGAAATAAGACCGGGCTTGCTACAGCTTAGCGAAATCTGCCCCAATTTGGTCAAGCATAGCCCCATAATCCTTGCTGTATGTGTCACCATCTCTGGTGATGACCTCCCGCACCCAAGGACCACGAGGGTTGAACGAAGCTTTGAAAGGCAGAGCCCGCATAACTAGGCCATAGGTGCATGCAATAGGATCAACCACAGTGGGCTCGCCCGTCTCAGACAAGCCAGCCTTGATATCGAATGACCACAGAAGTTGGGCGACAACGATCCAGATAACGTTGCGGGCAAAATGCCGGCCTGGGCAGGTCCGCCTTCCATATCCAAAGGCGGCAGCAGGAAAGGGTCGCATCTTACCATCCTCGTCAAGCCAGCGATCCGGAATGAAATCATCAGGCTTTGGGCCGAACACGGCCTCTTCCCGGGAGATTGTCCAAACATTGGGTATGATAACAGATCCCTTAGGGATGGTATATCCATTGTAGGTGACTTCCTCCCTGTTTAGGTGAGGAACACCCTCAGGCCCAGCAGGCCGCCAACGGAATACTTCTTCAACAATAGCCGTGATATATGGTAGGTTGGGCTTGTCATCTGGAACGGGAAGTCGGTCGCGCCCGACGTGAGCATCTAGCTCTTCACATGCCTTAGCAATGAAGCCGTTATCTTGTGTTATACAAGCCACAATAAACCAGATCAGGCTGTCGGTAGTACCATCTAGCGCGGCATCTATCATAGTACCAAGCTCAAATGCTAACTCATCAAAGGGCATACCAAGGCCATCGGTCTCAACGGTCTTCTTGAGATACTTGGAGATATTCCAAGAATTAGAATCTATACCTCGGCGGAAATTTTCACCACGAAGGTCGTATTTAGTTGTGTAGTGATTCTCAGCCTTTGCTTGCCATGGGGCTAAGAAGCCAGGTAGGTTGTTGAGTATAGGGAACTGGTCCACAATATGTGCCCCAACCTGGACGTATTCGGAAAACTCATTGTTCAGTTTCACCACAGCACGAAGGATGGGGTCCTTAGGGTCCTTAATACGGAATCCATACAGCAATGTGTGGATGATGCTAGCTGTTGTGCGTTGAAAAGTCCCCTGAATATTATCAGAACCACTACCGCCTGCGTTATCCAAAAGATCGAGTAAAAGTTGCTGTGATTCCAGAGCCTGAAAGGGAAGATATGCCGCTGCCGGAGTCGCATTCAATACAGAGACCTGTAACCTCTGATGGTGTTTGAATTGCTCTGTGTAATTCATCATGAGGATGTTCAGTCCCTTCAAGGCTAGCTCGGCTGCTAACTGTGATTGAAGTAAGCCTATGTTATGTTTGAATATCCAAGGTGAGGTGTCAAAGCGTACGAAGAGACGAGGTCGGTCCGAGAATATGGCTCCACGCTTTGCTAGAAGCTCATGTGCTACTTCGGATGTCGACAGAATGACAACCGGCTGTCCAAGCATATTGACATGAACGATCGGGCCATACTCCTCACTCCATTCACGATACGTTCGCCAGCCATGCGATTTGGGAGCTTGGTGGACATTGCCAATAATAGGCAGTGGCTTGGGCCCGGGCGGCAGAGGCAAAGAGGAAGTTGAATTTGATTTACGCCGTTTGGCAAAGTACAGGCCCATCAGCAGGCTAAAAATGATCACGTATGTTGCTGAATGCATTTTCGAATGGCTGGAGCTTAAACGAAGACTAAAGCAGGGAATTTGAAGTTCTGAGTGCCGACAGAAGTAGGGCCGCTACCTGAGATTTGTGGAAGAGGGATCGACAAGATGTGGCTTTGTTAGGTGTTTCGGCCCCAAAGGCTGATCCTAGTAAGTGGATTCTCATGCCAAGATGGCGCAATCAGAAGTTTGATATCCAAACTTGCGGTCCTAAGGTTAAAAATCATACAGATATGATTGGGCTGAAAGATGGCCCCCACCTGTTACGTGGTTGCCCCTCATCTCTCAAAACACCATTCTCCGTATTCAGCGTGAGCTTGACGCTGGGGCCAAAGTGGCTTTACTAGACCCGCCTCTTGGATGTTTCGTACTAGTTGGAGGAGGGGGGGAAGGCTGGGCTTAGGCTCAGTAAAGACTGGTTTTGATCTTTTTCAGCCTTAGAGAAAGGTAATTCTCCCTGCTTGGAAAATCATCTCAAAAGTTGCTTTCACAATCAGAGTAAAGCAAGGTAAGGCTGAGAGCAGGTGACTCAGGCCAGGTCGATCTTCAAAGTCCGTGCGTCACACGTGAACATTTGAACTTGAAGACCAATTGACGCAAAGTCCATGTGTTCTACAGTGAAACAGCGTCCTTGGAACAAAGAAGTCAATACATCATTATCAGTTAATATAGTGCCCATGATTACACTTTGTTACTGATCACTGAAACACATTTCCAGAGCCTAGTGTCATATATGTATATACATGTATCTAGGTACGTATTTGTCAATAATTGAGTTACAAAGTCATTGGAGTAGAAAATGATGCTGAACATAGGGAACGCGCATCTGACCCAATGCAGCTGCCAGTGTATATACGAACTCGACCATGCATTCCGCCATTAATCATATTCCCGTCGCACTTTCACTTGGACCATATTCATGCCATCAGCTGTCTGTCCACTAAAGTTATCCTGCACCATTTCAACATTTTCCCTTGATGTATTATACAGAACAAGGTCAAATCGTCGTAGAATGTTTCCAATAACCAAGTATAACCATGCCCACGCCATACTAATGATAGTCAGTAGTAAATTCACAGATTAAATAAGATCTTGAACTTACTTAGGACCTAAGCAACCCAGTCCACCTTTTGAAAATGGAACAAGGTATCTTTCCAGCTTTCGGAGCCCTTCCTGTCCAATTAGCCAGCGCTCTGGATTGAATTTCGTCGGCTCTGGAAATATGTGTGGGTCTCGCAAAATATGATATATCGTCATACTAACTGGTGTCTGAGCGAGATTAGTCCACAATCCAGTTCTCCTCCAGGGAAATTCTATAATAACTGACATACTCCAGGCGGAATCATCCAATTGTGGAATTGCAGAGCCTCATCTGGCGCCACTCGTGGCTGTCGAGGAACAACTATGTTCGATAATCGCAGCCCTTCTCTTAGGACTGCAGTCTGTTCAATTTTGTTCAGCGCTTGTGTTCCGACTGGGCAAATGGAACTCTCTTACTAGATAAGGAAGAGGCTCTAGCTCGTCTAGACTTAAATTGCTTGTGACTTCAGGGAATGCCGAGAATAGTTCATCCTTTAATCTTCCAAGCACTTCAGGGTTGTCAAGAATATGAAAAGTCGTGATAGCAAGGGCCTGCGATGGAGCGTCTGAGGCTGCAAGCAAAAAGAAAGTTGCTTCGTCTTGAAGACGTTTGGTCTCCTTTTCACTCGGTGGTAGCTTATCGTTAGCCAGTATTGCAGGGTAGATTGCCTTTTTTTTCTGCTCGTCATCCAATATACCGTCTTGCTGGTCTTGAATCGCTTGCTTGACCATTCTTTTGACAGTCTGTTATACCATCAGTGGATTTGCAACACCCGAGATAAAAAGTCGATGTTTACTCACGGTTTCTAGGTATTCTATTCGGCTAAATGTCGGGTACACTATACGTGACACGGGAGGTATCAAGTTTCTCAAGGAATATAATAACGGGAACTGTCTGACCAATCTTGCGCCCCCAAACATTGCATTCACTCCATTCTTCCAAGTCGGCATCAATTCCGGCTCGTCGAGAAAATTGAAGCCACGCTGCTCTCCAAATGCGTATTGCGACATAGCATCACCTGCAAAGCTTATGAAGGCAGTGTGAAGCTCTAATGGTATATCGTGATTCATTGACTTCGAGAAATGACGACACAGTGATTGAAGTTTAACTTGAAGAACAGGCTGAAGTTCTCGAACCGCCTTCCGTGTGAAGAATGGGCTGATCAAACTTCTCCGTGCCCGGTGCGTTCTATGGTCTGGGGTGGAGAATAATGACAGGGGTAAGCCGGTATAGTAGAACCAGCGCTCCTTTTCGCGATTATGCGTCGGTCCGGAGTATAGTGTTGTGTAGTTGTCAGGGTCGTGGACATGCACTTCGTTGGGCTTGATGCGAACCACTGGGCCATACTCTTTATGAAGATGTTCGATTTGCCACGTAAATCTTCCTTGCTTTACCAGCTGGAAATATGCCTCATACCACCCTGACGCAGCGGCCAGAGCTGGCCCAGGAAACTTTGCCAGAGGGCTAATGAAGAGTCGGTAGACAATCAGGCAAAGAAGGTATGCGAATGTGATTAATATAGCACCATAGAGGTACAGCCATATCTTATGATCCATAGTTTTTGAAAAGGCGAAGTCTCGGGACACTTGAGATGATATTTACTCGAATCTTCGAGGCTTCAAAGGAGACAAAATCTTCAACCACGACAGTTGCGAACCTGATGTGTCTGATTTGGGGAGATAAGTGACGTGACACATAAAAAGCAAAAAGCGGGAAGTGAGGCAATAATATGCAGATCTATGACTAGGACACCTGGTAATGCTGAACACAATAAAAAGGAAACCGAACGTCCATGTAGCACAGTGAAGTTTATACTCATGATATTACTTGGTTGAGGAAAAAGGACCGCATCGCAAGTTTGATTTAATTACATTAAACCTTCACCATGCAGTGCCTGGAGGTCTGACTCTACATGAGCACTGATGAAAGGAAAAAGAAATTCTATCGATAACATTGGTCGCTGGTAAAATTTACAGTATCTGACCACATGACTCATGAACTTTTCATCACACGCTAAAATTGACCACTTTGGTATACGTAAAGTAAAGGCATTTCGTTATTCCAAAACTTACTGACTAGCCATGCACGAGAGGATTGTTTTCATGAATACTATAGCCCGATACTGTAAACGGCCAATCAGTGATCAGAAGAGTAACAGCATCTGATGAGGACATAGTCAGGTCTTCTCGCAAAAACCATGCTTATCTGTGGCAGGAATATTCGAAGATCGAGTACCCATGCCACCTGACGTATAAGGCGGTCTCGGAATAACTCAGTCCCACGCTCAACATGAAGGACGATGACTGGGCACACAACATAATACTCGAATTACTCAATATCAGGGCAGAAATTAGAGTTCGATCATAGACCAGCGTCCGGACAGGAACATGAAGATAATTATCGATGGGGGAATACTTAGCAACGCTTTTTCCCCAAAAACATCTCTACATGCACACGAATATTGCAAATAATGTTGTCAATACGTCATACACACCTAGCCTCGGTATCATTGAATATGAAAATTGCCCACAGCGTTGTAATGTTTGCTTTTCCCGTGGATCAATTCCCACGTGAACTCCCAACAAAACCTTCAGGGTTGGGTATATCGCAGAGAACACAGTTATAATGGTAATTTAAATTGCAGGAATAAACAAACTGTTCTTACAATGATCTTCAACAAACCAGACATACCTCCAGTTGGTGAAGCTAAGTTGCTCGGTGTCTGTTGAGGACAAGTTGAAATGTTCCTGATATCAAGCTCTTTCGACTGCCAGTGTTATATCAATTGATGATATATATACGTGAAGAACAAGACTGGAGTGTCGACTGATTTCCCATCGAGTCACATTCGAATAAATCATCTTTACCGCAAATAATGCCACTCCAAGATTCATCTGTTCGCTTTCAATGACAGCCTCTCGAGCTTTTTAGCTGGAAGTTCGATGATGCGCTAACAGCACTCTCGCCTCCCACTAATCATATCAGCATGAATCCAGCCATGTAACATACCTGCGCGCAATTTCCAGGTGCGTCTCGCCGCGAGCTTTTCCTATCACTATAGTCGCGTTTTTTCTTATTACCGACCACCTTTTCAGTAGTGCGAACACACGTCGAAATAAAGCAACTTGCAAGTCTGCAAGAACTACAACCTTCAAAAGGCTGATTCTATTGCACAATGTTGCCCTGGCCGCAATTTCAGCATGGACATTTTTGAATTGCTCTCAGATCCACCTTAACACGAGGAGTTGTATCCAACTACTACGCCTCCACATTCTACCGATACCTTCGCGACTGATGGTGGTCTTGGTGCAACATCAATAAAAAGAAATCTACTGCACCGGAAGATGCGGATGGCAGGTCTCAGGGTTCGATCAGTCAGGACTTCGGACAAGATAATCATTTCTCCCGTTATAGTGGTGTTTGGCATTGGCATTCTCGTAGCAGGGTTTTGTAGGTGACTGTTAAGTGACAAGGCTTTCGTACATGCATTTCTTTGTGCACATATATGTTTGCGGGTTTTCTTTCTCTCCCCGGAGGGAGTCAACCGGGTAGAACGGCACGGCAGATGGGCTTAGACCTCATGTATTCCGGATATGAAATGGTTTCAAGAATAAAAATTATCTATTAGTCCCCTTTGTGTTCGGTTCTAGTGGGACATAGCTTAATTTGGCTACGCCACCAGGTACGGAGTAATTGCCAAAAGATCATGACCATTAGTTAGGGGAAAAATATGCAATGAACATACCACATAACCTCTCGTAGGAGCTCGCAAGTCACAACATGCTAATGTTTGGCATCTCTACTCTCGAGTCCAACATGTTATCATACATAAGAGCGTCTTAATTGGATCAATCTTCATAGATTGGATCACACATACCTCCCCACAGACCACATTAGGTTCTTCTGTAGCTAAAGGAATCATAATACAACCGAAGTCAAGAGTTAGCGATATTAAATTTACATATAGTGGTGGGTGCATGATAGATCTCAAAAACCAGGTAGGTAGTCCTAGTGATTATGGAACAATGCGCGTAAGGTTTATGCCATGTTGTGAGTCTCTGCGAAAGCTAGATTTGACTTCAACTTGCCGAACCAAACTTCAAACACGAAGTATGAATATATCATGGCTCACTGCTCTAGCAGGGACCGTTTACCACTTCCTTATCGACTCAGCGAGCGTCTTGTTCCTGCGTTCCCGTTAGCCTTGTAAGCACTTACGTCTTGCGTATCCGTAGGCACTACGTTTGTATCTCAAAACTAGGAAATTGTATGCAGATGTTTCAGATGACGTTTTGTACAGCAGGCTTGAAATCGTATACACGGGTTGGTTTTCTTGATGGAAGAATATGCATACATGGGTGCCTCTTTAGATAAATATTCATGTATATAATATATAAACAGCACAGGCCAAGGCATTTCAAAGAAATAAATGATTCTTACATGTCCTATTGATTATCATGACTAGTAAAAATTATCCCAGTTTGACCAAGCTTGAACCCTGAAAGTCTAGGGAGCCAAATCTACGGCGCCAGATTTTGGGGAAGGAGAAACACAAACGTGAATGATGTACCGATTTTACAGGTCTGGGTGAGTGTAACATATTTCAATCCTTGGTAAACCCCGCGGTGCTCCATGCCAATCCTATGAAAGGCCCCAGCTATGCCGGATCGGATCCTACCGGATCCTTTGGGGACTTATCTACAAACAGGGTCGGCTTGTCTTGAATATTTATGTAAAGGGCTAAAACCGAAGCTATCTCGCAAGATAACTTCTGGTACAATTTACCTGCCTTTCCCTCAACTATAAATAATGTTAAAAACTCCCTTGATTTCCCCTTCCGTTCACCGTTATCTCGATTGCTTTGTATATCGTTCCTCAAGTGCCAATTGACTGTCTTCTGAAATGGCCCGGTGTAACTGAACCATATTTGTTAGTCTAGGTAAAGTGAAATTCAGATAGATAGTACCACCAAGAAGAGAGATTAGTTTTTTTGTGCGACTGACGATATATAAATAGCTGAGGAACTATCATGGCGTAGGTTTTGTTTGGTTGTCGTGCTTCCCTGGCATCCAGATACCCCTCCATCTTTATTACGTCCAAATGTAATAATACTAACTCGACCGACCAGATAGAAAGTTATGTTTTCGTTCATTACCACCATGGGGCGTTTAGGCCAATCCATCATCCTGCTACAGGTGCTTAGCCTAACAGCTCGGGCCACAACCAAGGCAGTGTTCGCTCATTTCATGGTATGAAGCCTGTCTGTCTTTAGTATTTTCAACCTAACCACATGGGAAATGCTTGTTTAGATGGCAAACACCGTATCTTACGAAATCTCCGACTGGAAGCAAGATATATCTCTAGCTCAAAAGGCCCACATTGACGCTTTTGCTCTCAACATGGCCTACGGCACGCCAGAAATGGAAAGATCGACCGCCGATGCCTTTGCAACAGCAGAAGATCTTGGGTTTCTGCTTTTCTTCTCCTTTGACTATGCCGGAAACGGGTCCTGGCCGCAGGATCAGATCGTCAAGTACCTACAGAAATATGCCCCAAGCTCCGCTTATTATACCTACAAAGGGAAGACCTTCGTGTCTACGTTTGAAGGGCCTGAAAGCGCTGATGACTGGGTCACTATCAAAAACAAGACTGATTGTTTCTTTGTTCCTGACTGGTCATCTGTCGATCCCACATCCGCCCTCCAGCTTGGTGGAGGTGTCGTCGATGGTTTATTCTCGTGGGCAGCTTGGCCAACGAACTCGGAACAAATGACCACGTACGTAGACGCATCATATCTTGATTCTCTCAAAAAGACTGGAAAACCATACATGATGCCCGCATCTCCCTGGTTCTACACAAACATGCCGGGGTACAACAAGAATTGGGCAGTGCAAGGGGACGACTTGTGGTACAACCGATGGGTAGAGATAACCTACCTAGAGCCCGAGTGGGTTGAAATCATCTCTTGGAATGACTATGGAGAGTCGCATTATATCGGACCCCTTAATGACAAGGGTTACGGTGTTTTCACTTCGGGTAAGGCACCATACAATTACGCGCGAGGCATGCCACACGATGGCTGGAGGCTACACCTCCCCTTTGTCATTGATCTGTACAGAACAGGGACAGCGTCCATGACACAGGAAAGCTTGGTTGCTTGGTACCGCACGGAGACCGGACATTCTTGCTCTGGTGGGAATACCACGGGCTTCTCATTTTCTGGACTTCAAATTGACACTGATGCGGACGACTGGCTTGAAGATAAAATATTTTTCTCGGGACTTCTGGCGTCAAATGCTTCAGTCTCAATCAGCATCGGTGGTCAAAGGTACGACGCCCAGTGGGAATACGAGCCTTACGGCGGTATCGGCATCTATCACGGCAATCATGGCATAAACGCTAGTCATCTTGGAGAAGTCAGCATTAGCGTTTCACGCAACGATCAGAAAACAGTGAGCCTTGATGGTCATTCTATCACCGGGAGCTGCACAAAAGGTTATGTTAATCTCAATGCGTGGGTTGGAAATGCTACTTCAGGAAGCACTATGCCTGCAACTTCTCCAAAGATGTCTCTGTCTGAGCAAGTTTGCATAAAAGGATCCGGTTCATCAAATTTCACGGAGCTCTGTGAATTTACCTGTCAATATGGGTACTGTCCCATGGATACTTGCTATTGCAATGCGATGGGTGCAGCCAGAGAGAAGCCAAAAGCCACCAAAGATCAGGGACATCCCAAAGATGGGATTCAAAGTTATACCGGGCTATGTTCCTTTGCCTGCTATTATGGATTTTGCCCCCAGAATACCTGTTCTTCAACCAAGCGCGGGTCATGTAATGGCTCCGGCTGTAAGCATGCCAATTCAGGGTCAAGGACTGTCATTTTTTCCATCATCTTGCCTTTCATCTCTTTTGTGTTATACACGTATTATTTCTCTGCTAGCTGATAAGTCTTTCAAGAAACAAAGCCTTTCCTGGGTGGATATAATGGACCCTTAAGGTAGTATTTCTTACTGTTTTGCGACTTCTACGGATGTGGCACGAGTGTAGAAATAGCCTATTTGATGCATTCTAGAATTGCAGCTGGGATCTACAATACCACAATACGAAACAAACAATGTGACCCGTAGGATAGTGCATCATATGGATACCAGGCTTGATTATGCCACTTGTAAACTTACTGAATCTCGATTTTCATTAACAAATGCTTATAGAGAGAATGGTGTCTCGCTTAAAGACTCCAACATTCTGTCCTGCGGGTCTATGATGATCAAGAACAAATAACCAATCAGAAGGATAGATTTACATACCCTTCCAAGTTCTAGTTTCAAAAGATGTGTAATATGACGCATAGTCAAGTTGCTGAGCCGTGATGTGTAGGACACGAACCTACGTAGCCTCAAGCCAATCATGATGTTTCGAGAACCCGTTCTGGTTTCGAATTGTAGGGAAAGCCGAGCGCTACCGAGGTACGATAAACGCGGCTAATGAGGTCTTCAATTACATGCTTAGAAGCTGAGCCATGATGACACCATTGACTCCCGCCCTCTCAGTTTTAACGCCCAATTCCCAGTACGTGATAGCCCTATTGCGTCACATAGTTATACCCAAAACCTGGGACCCTTTAGGTAATCAACATGCCATGCCCAGGTGCGCACCTCGCATACTGTCTACCGATACCATACAAGTATAAATATTCATTGATTGGCTGGGAAATAATGGGAGAAGGAAAATTCGGATATCAAAATAATGTCATTGAGATGTAAGAGGACCCAGGCATTCATGCCAGAATCAAAAGAGGTGGGTATGTGCAACATTGGAAGAGACTAGCTCAAAGTCATGAACGGTATTAACAGTCAATCCGGTCATAATATGCAGAAGAGCCAGCTATTCTGCAGTTAGTCATAAAGAAGGTGAGGAGTCTCTAATCGATAGTCCACTAGTAATACACCATATCAGAATTGGTCGGTGTGTGCGCGGTTGAAAGAATATCCGGCCGGGGGACCGTTCCGGTTCATTGTGGAAGGTGAGGCTGTGTTGGCTCGAGTGAATGGCTGGTAGCCTGCAGGTAGCGCGCGGGGCATGCGAGGCTGGGGTGTTGAAGAGGTGCCCGTCGGATTGAATGCAGTATACCCGGTATTTTGCGAGGCGGAACTCTCAGGACTCATAGGAGTATATGTTCGTGGAGGTGGCCGCATTGACTGATCCGCTTGCTGTGGAGCAGGCGTGGCTCGACTTGCTGGCGTCATGGATCGTGATGGTGGAGCGGTTCCTTGTGGACGCGGCGTTGTTGCAGCGTTTGCCGGGACAAATGATGGAGGCTGGTACCCATCTTGAGGATGAGGTGTCGCCGTGCTGGCTGGGGTGTAGGATCTGTTCTGGTATCCATCATACGCCGCCGCCGCTCCGTTAGTCGGACTGTATGATTGGTATCCGTCTTGGGGTCGAATCGTGGCAGAGCTTGCTGGTGTGTAGGACCTAGCCTGATATGGATCCTCGGGACGGTACGTTCCACCTGTGCTTGCGGGTGTGTATGATCTAGCCGAGTAAGGATCTTGAGAACGAGGATCTGTACCGGCGGACGCTGGGGTATACGATCTTGCTTGATATCCCTCTTGGAAGGGGTACCCATGCTGCGCAGAGTGGTCTCCCTGGCTCGGAGATGTCCCATAGCCATCAAACTCATCCTCCTCATAGACATCCCCGGAAGGTCCGTATCGGTCGTAATGCCCAACGGAATCAGAGGGGTCGTAATAAGCATGAGTGGTATCAAGGTGGGGGTCTAATGTGGCATAAGGATCGGCAGCAGGGGTGAATGTACGAGTCGGCTGCCCTGTAGGGTCCGTCAAATTGCGATATTGAGACGGAGGGTAGCTATAATCGGTTTCGTTTGCGTATTGGGGTCCTGGAGTGGGGTGAGCATGGGCTGAACCCATCCTTGAGGGCACATTGTCAGGCACAGGCGGGACCGGAGGCAAGGGAGAGGCTTGACGATCAAGAGGACTGTATCCCATCGGCGCCGCATTGGCGGTCAATGGGGCCGAGTCTGCTGAGATAGCTGACGACTTGGTCGTGGTCCGACTCAAGGGTGGTTTGCTGTCGAGTTCAAGATTCGGTAAAGTCGGCATTCGCTCCGTCCGAGTCGAGTTTGAGCGGGTATAAGGAGGCAATGTTGTTTCCGTGGTGCTGCGTGATAATGTGGTCACAACAGGGGTCTTATCCATATCGATAGAAGGCAGTGTCGGTTTCGAGTCCATGGTTGCCAGACCTGGTCGGGTCGGCACGCGATCCTGTAACTGTAGACCTTTTGCGAGAGCTTTGTCAACCTTGCGACGAACAATCCGTTTGAGTCGGGTGCTAATCTTGCGTCGACAATATGCTTTGAGGGATCCATCTTCGGCTGGGATGTGGTGGAAAAGGAAGATTAAGTAAAGGATAACCGCTGAGGCGAGTTTCAAAACGGATAGAACCCAGATGATCAAGGTAAAAAGCATACCAAACAAGACTACAGCTTGAAGGTTGTTTTCCTCGGCGAGAACTTTGATGTTGTTGAAGAACTGTATGATTCCCGAGGCGTTGCCATCGCTTGTCGTGTTCTCCCCTCCTGGAAGAAGGTCCATTTTCATGACGGAGTACAAAGTAATGGCATTGATAACTTGACGCGGTCCATCGGCAAAAATCGTGTTCATCCAGAATTGAAAGGCGAAATATGTATATAGCGCGACATACTCGGCTCCTTTCTTACTCTTTGTCAGTTCAGCAAAGACCAGAAACTTTTTCCACCCACGACCGTTCTTTTCGATGACACGGAAACTTTGAACGCGCACGGCAAGGGGGTCAAGATAGCTCCGAGTAATACTGCCTGAGCGCATAGCGCGGATTGCGAATATCCATCGGTAAACCAGCAGAGTGAGCGACACGATAATACAGACGGCGAAGATCCAACGCGAGATTTTGAACGGGATGGCGGGTTCAACACGGCCGGACCAACGAGAAAATGCGAGCAAATTGACGGCAGTAAAGATATCGACACCATAGACTGATACCGACACGATAAGCATTATCCATAGGAAGATGTACGAGAACGGTGTCCAGCATGAATCGGATTTAAAGTCGTCAAGATTCTAATTTCTCGGTCAGTACGGATAGTCCTCGTTGGGGACCTGTAAGGCGACCTACCACGTAGTCCCATTTTTCCTCCAGTTGGACCTCTCCTTTTTCGCGATCTCCAGAGCAACCCATTATGTTGAAGGACCTGGACCGGCCAGGGAGCAATCAAAGGGCGAGGGGT
Source organism: Penicillium sp. S1602 (assembly GCA_023626355.1). NCBI lineage: Eukaryota > Fungi > Ascomycota > Eurotiomycetes > Eurotiales > Aspergillaceae > Penicillium > Penicillium sp. S1602. The sequence continues at coordinate 55,661 of JAMAGW010000009.1, read as the reverse complement.
ATAGAAACGAGGGTGCAGAATGACTGATTGACTGGATAGACTTCGTCGGACCAGCCGTGCGAAGTCACGATCAAATTATCGGATCGGAAGTAGAGTGAACGAGAGACAAAGACGCAGCAGGTGTAAAAAGGAGCGACCAGGAGTGTCTTAACCGCGTAAATGGCGCATGTCTGGAAGAGGCTAAGGGGGGCTGGCGAACGGCAGGCTGCAATTGCCACGAGCTAGGAAATGACAACACAACGGTGTTTCAGAACGGCATTCACTCCAGCCCTAGAAGCAATGAGCACGGGGCATTGATCGCCAAGTGAGAGTGTCGAATCGCTTTGTGATCGCGCCAAGAAAGGGGGTGGATTAGGATCAGCAGTCGATCGGATTGCGGAGAAAGAATGCGCGCGTAAACTGCGGCTGGGATGAAAGAACGAGCAGACTCGAACAGAGTCAAGGGAATGAGCGACGTGAAAGAAAGAACAGGAAAGAAGTCAGAAAATGAAAGGGGGGAGATTGAAAAGATGAAACAGATACTAAAAGGGTTCGGCGAGTGGAGCAACGGGAACCTCTTCAGGGCTGATAAGGGAATCGTTAAACACGACTCAATCTTTTCTCTTCCCCCCTTGTTTTCTATAATTATCATGGACATTATTGTCTTTCATGAAACTCGACCTGCAGCTTCAGGCGGCTGTCACCGTTGCTGCTAGCATTGTCATTGGCTCCATATAGCTGTCCTTGGTTCTCTCTCCGCGGGCCCACTCTGCATGAGACAAATAATATGGGGCCGAACGCTCGGCGCACTCTGCTAACCTTTCAACTCGACCCTGGCTCTAACCGCCGAAACTCGGCCGAACCTGCATTGTAGCCGCCCAGGCTGATCACTGTCGCATCTAGAAACCAGCTTGTTTTGCCTGGTTCCACAGGTTCATGTGCAGAGTATGTACTTGAGGGGCCAAGAGTGGGGGTTCAGCGGTTATACAGATACTTCTGCCGCCGAAGGCTTCTACTAGTTCAATTTGTGGCTGATCTAGTGAGTGATATTAACCGACAATATTCATTGCGAAATAGCCCCTTTTCAACTGGAATGTGATTAACGTTGGGCATTGCATTCCCGAGCCCTGTCCTTAGTGACTCCACCGGTTTGATTAATCTAATGAATGATGAGATATATCCGGGGACATCTGAAAATATGCCGAGGTGACAGATATGGATATAGCTCGAGTACATAGTGGAAAAAAAACTCCAGAAATTGATCATCCTAGCATTAGAAGTCTCGACCTTGAACATCACACCCTTACCCGTGGACCTACAGCGCTTATTTACGTATCGCCGTCTTCGGGTTGCGCGACCGGATTCATCTCCCCGTACTGGGAATGTAGAGGAAACACGAGAACAAACCTTCAACTCTCGAATCCCGAGAGCCCGAAAGAAACTACCAACCCTCGCCACTCAATGGTTCTTCAAATGGTGACGTCGATCCCAAAGGTTATGCGGTATGCATGATGAGCTGTAAATTTATAAGCTGGTGGGGCATTGGCCTCTTTGCACAGAAAAAGGTCAACTACTTAAAGCCATTGCGTTGTCAACTCGTATTCAAAAGCAATTCTTCGGCCCAAAAAAATATCTCTTTCTGCCCACCAATCTTGGAAACAATGGCGCCAACCACTCGTCCCGATATCGTGAACAAGCCCGCCGAGGGCATCTCCTACTTCACCCCCGCTCAAGACCCGCCCGCGGGATCCGCAGCGATTCCCCAGTCTGATGGATCACAACCACCAAAGCTCTTCCAGCCTTTCAAAGTGCGGGGTGTAACCTTTCACAATCGAATTGGGGTACGCCTATCTCCCACCATTTACTTTCTGTTGATGATCTGCTTCAATTGATTCTAATAATAATTTTACAATAGCTTTCACCTCTATGCCAATACAGCGCCGATGATGGCCACATGACAGATTGGCACATGGCCCACCTGGGAGGAATCGCCCAGCGTGGACCTGGTCTCCTCATGGTCGAAGCAACAGCAGTACAGGCCCGAGGTCGGATCACTCCACAAGACCATGGCCTCTGGAAAGACTCCCAGATCGAGCCGCTCCGTCGCGTGGTAGAATTTGTGCATAGCCAGAACCAAGTCATCGGTCTCCAGGTCGGTCATGCAGGGCGCAAGGCGAGCACTGTGGCACCGTGGTTGAGCGCAGCAGATACAGCCACAGAGGCAGTAGGCGGATGGCCGAACGACGTGATCGGGCCAAGCGATGTTCCCTTCAGGGACGAATTCCCGACGCCCAAGGCGATGACGAAAGCCGACATTGAACAGTTGAAGAAAGACTGGGTGGCTGCAGTCAAACGAGCTGTGAAAGCGGGCGTGGATTTCGTCGAGATCCATAATGCCCACGGCTATCTTCTTATGAGCTTTGTGTCACCGGCCGTTAATCATCGTACCGATGAGTACGGTGGTAGCTTCGAGAACCGGATCCGGCTGACAATGGAGATTGCGAAGTTGACTCGAGAGAACGTTCCCGATGACATGCCTGTTTTCCTGCGTATCTCCGCTACTGACTGGTTGGAGGAGTCTATGCCCGATGAACCGAGCTGGCGCGTGGAAGACACCGTTCGTCTGGCTAAGGCCTTGGCGGACAGTGGCAATATTGATGTGATGGATGTCAGCAGTGGAGGAAATCACAACATGCAGCATATTCATGCTAGGCCGGCTTTCCAGTCGCCTTTTGCTATCAAGGTGAAGGAGGCTGTTGGGGATAAGCTGAAGGTCGGCTCGGTCGGCATGATCGACTCCGGCCACATGGCTAATGGTCTTTTGGAGAACGATGGCCTGGATTTTGTCCTTGTTGGACGAGGATTCCAGAAGAACCCGGGTCTGGTTTGGACCTGGGCGGAAGAACTGAATGTTGAGATCGGCATGGCTAACCAGATCCGCTGGGGCTTTGCCCATCGTGGCGGTGGACCTTATTTGAACAAGAAAGTGACTCAGGTGTAGACAATACATTTAAAACAAGACGGTTAATGACTTAGGATAATGGACCTCGGGAGTACGCTATAATTTGAATTACATGATATTTTACTTTTCATTCTATTTCCACCCCTCCACCTGTCTTGCCCAGTACAACATTCCGACTCTACCGCCCCGACCCAAGCATCGTCATATCCGCCAAATTGAGGGCCACTATTCAACATTCGTACAGTGGCAAGTCTTTATCTGAAAGTCAGTTGCCCAAAAGGCAAGCTTATTGGTTGCTCTACACCCAATTTTAACGCTTATAAGTTTCAAAATGGGGTGAATCCACTCGCTGACTAAGGATATGCATGATGACATAGCTGCGGGGAGATCGATCCAAGGTTGACGTTGTTTTGCTTCCAGTCGTTTAAGCTCAATTTCAACGTTTCGTCGATCTACCCAATATCATCTTGGGAACCAAAATGTCAGGTAGCCCAGGAGGGAACCATGTTTCGGAGGAGGCTGAAGCTACACCTTATTCACCTTACGAGAATCAGCTGATAGCAGATTCAGGCCGAGTCCAGGGTATGCCTAGTCCAGACCGATGAATATATTGAAATTGAGATATTGACTGTCAACATAGCCGATGGTCGCGTTAATGTCAACCTCGAGTCAACAGTCGCCCGAGCAATTGCTGAGAGTATCAATTATCAGCAAGAACTTCGCCGGGAATCCAGCGATTACAGCGAGAGAATTGCGCAAGCATCATCATTTGATTTAAAATTGAACATAGTCATCCAAATTGTGGGCAGCCGTGGAGATGTACAGCCGTTCGTCGCATTGGGAAGTGCCTTACAAAGGCATGGTCACCGTGTTAGGATCGCAACCCACGGCGTCTTTGCAGACTTCATTCACAGTTCTGGACTGGAATTCTTCCCTATCGGTGGGAATCCAGCAGACTTGATGGCATATATGGTCAAGAACCCCGGTCTTCTTCCCCAAATGGAGACTTTGCGGGAAGGTGAAATCTGCAAGAAGAAGGTTATGATTGGAGAGATGCTGGAAGGGTGTTGGAGGTCTTGTGTTGAGAATGATCCATACACTCAGGAACCATTTGTGGCGGATGCCATCATTGCTAATCCACCCAGCTTTGCACATATTCATTGCGCCCAGGCGCTAAGTATCCCTGTTCACTTAATGTTTACGATGCCCTGGAGCAGTACTAAGTCTTTCCCGCATCCTTTGTCTAGCTTGACAGCCGACCCGGAACACAAAGGGATTGACTGTTGGGCTTCATATGGCGTGGTGGAATGGCTTACATGGCAAGGGTAAGCTCTCATACGTGGATCCTGGAGTGTTGGAGATATGTTGCTCATTATTTGGTTTCAAAGGCTAGCGGATGTGGTCAATAAATGGCGAGCTTCAATAGACCTCAGTCCGATACCGACAACCGAGGGACCAAGTCTACATGAAGGATTGAAGATCCCATTCACTTATTGTTGGTCACCTGCTCTGGTACCAAAGCCACAGGATTGGCCAGCTTATGTTGGTATGTACGAACCTACTGCTTTCTCAACGAGGATACTAATTGCTTCACAGATGTTTGCGGGTTCTTCTTCAGGGACCCTCCGGAGTACGACCCGTCTCCTGAATTGCAAGAATTCTTGTTATTAGGCACTCCTCCAATATACGTTGGCTTTGGAAGTATCGTCGTGGACGAGCCTGAAATATTGATAGACACTGTTCTGAAAGCTGTGAAGGCAAGTGGTGCCCGGGCTGTCATCTCCAAGGGTTGGAGTAATATGAACGGAGGAGAAGATGAAAACATTTTCTATATTGGGGACTGTCCACATGAATGGCTTTTCCAGCATGTGGCTGCTGTGGTCCATCATGGAGGAGCCGGAACCACAGCATGTGGTTTAATAAACGGAAAGCCGACGGCTATTGTGCCATTCTTTGGAGAGTATGACCACCTGATATCCCTCTATGCTATGTGATACCCTCATGCTGATTCATCATTTAAAGTCAGCCATTTTGGGGTGAAATGGTCGCCAGCGCCGGTGCAGGACCAAGGCCTATTCCCCATGAACGCCTCACTGTTCACAATCTGACAAAGGCGATCAAGTTTTGTCTTACACCAGAAGCCACAGTCGCCGCCCAAGAGCTTGCCGGCAAGATGCATACCGAATGTGGTGTTGACGAGGCTGTAAAATCATTCCATCGTAATCTCCCCTTTGAACGAATGCGCTGCATGATTATACCAGATCAGGTTGCAGTGTGGAACTATAAGAAGAACAAGAGGAGTCTGAATCTATCGAAAATGGCGGTACAGACATTGATCGAGTACTCGAGGATAGACACGGACAACCTCCAATGGTATGTACACCCGACTGATCATTGCCAACAGACAAGTCTAACAGCTTGAAGCCATGAAATAAATCCAATTACGATCGAAAACCGGCGTTGGGATCCCTTGACCGGCGTCATATCTGCAGGAATATCCACAGGGACTCGAATGTTGAAAACAAGTACTGGAATGCTATACGAGCCCTTGAAAGAGCTCAGGCGCGCCAAATCATCCCCGGCATCCGAGCGGAACCAATACACTTCCGGATCAAGTGAAAGCCTACCTTCCCAACAATCCAGGTCCACCACTAACCAGTCTGATAATGACCGTCCCACAAGCCCCAGAAGCCCTTTCACAACAGCAGGAGACATGGCAGGGGCATCACTAAACAGCTTTGGAAAATTCACAACGGGGTACTTCAAAGGCGTTCTCGTCGACATCCCGACCGCAGCAGCAGATGGGTTCCGACACGTATCTCAAGTATACGGGGATAAACCCAAGGACTATGGCACAGTCACAGACTGGAAGTCCGGTGCCAAAGTTGGCAGCAAGAACTTCGTCGGGGGCATGAAAGAAGGCATCACGGGTCTAATTAAGCATCCTTGGAAAGGATATCAAGAGGACGGTCGACAGGGTGCCTTAAGGGGGTTAGCTAAAGGTGCTATCGGTTTCGCCACAAAAGCGCCGTCTGGTAAGGCCTTCATTCTTTTGGATGTCCACGACAATGAACATCATCGCTAATAACGATACAGCTGGAATCGGGCTATGGGCTTATCCCTCACAGGGTGTTGCCAGGAGCATTGAGGCAAAATTTCGGGGTAAGACTCGCAAGGCGGTTGTTGTTGCGCGGCTTATGGATGGCTATGCTCAGACTATTGAGATGCAACTGTCAGAGGAAATGAAACAGGAGATTGTTCGGGAGTTTGATCGGCTTATGGGATTTGACTGATGAAGGTGGCTTAGGGAGTTTTAATTCCGTGTGGCTGAGATAATTTGAAATGAAAGATGAAATTTTCAAATTTGATTTGCTATAGAATGTCGAAAAAAAAACCTGAATGGGTACAGTAGATAGGTGCAAGCGTAACCCTCGCGTGTATTCTGTATTTTCCAATCACGAAGATGATGATTCGCGGGGGTAAGATCATAGCCTAAAGAGGCAAGCACATTCGGTGGTCGATCTCGAGTGGATACGCACCACTGGTAACCCAATTTGGTAGGGATTGCGAGTACTTTCGGCTTTCGTGCAAACCCGCTCCGACCGAACGCTAAAATGTCGGTGCCTTCGCAACTTTGACTTCATTTTATTTATAAACTCCCAGATATGTCCATTTATCTCTGCTGGACATACTGAGAACAAATAACGGAAATCTTGCCATTACCTTGATTTCGTCTGCATCGTTGACAGGCTCATTTTCCATCGAATCAAATCACACACATTGGAGAAGTATAAGGTTTGGGGGCCAGAGACTGGACACCGTTTCGCTTTTGGCCTTAGTCCGGTTTTGTGAAAGATAGCATATTGCACCTGCATATCCTACAGGATTGTTCGTGCAACAAAGCCCACACGGATTTACGACTCCGCCTTCGCGCGACCTGAAGACCGCGATACAACAATCGCCCGCCAACCACCAGAATGGGCCGCTTGAACGACGGTTTCAACATCCTTTATTTCGGCGTGGTAGCTGCAGTATACTTCAAGCCAGACTATGCCATCAAACACTCGAAAATAATCACTATTGCCCTCTTTTTCACCATCATCACCGTTTCCAAGCTCATTTATCAATTATTTCTTTACCCTCGATTCTTCACACCCTTGAAGCAAATACCCACGCCATCGGTAGGTTTTTCGTGGACTTGCGACATATAGATATGTCTCTAATTTCTTCTAGGCTCGGCACTGGTTGAAAGGCAATACAGCCTCTGGCTTGATTGAAACTCCCCACGAGCTGATTAAAGAGTGGGCTACCACAATTCCTAATGATGGACTGCTGCGATTCTATATTGTCGGTCAGATCGAGCGCCTTATTTTGACGAACCCGAAAGCCTTGAGCGAGGTATTGAACTCAAAGGTCTATGACTTCGCTAAACCCACCATCGCGCAACAAAACTTGCGCCGTGTGGTCGGAGATGGGGTTTTGCTTGCTGAAGGCGACGATCACAAGGCAAGTCAGACTATAGTGGCTCCGATTTGACAAAAACTAACCTTGACTTAGTTTCAAAGAAAGAATCTCATGCCCGCATTTTCTTACCGTCACATCAAGGATCTCTACCCCATCTTCTGGAATAAGAGCACTGAAATGGCCAAGTTGATCCGCCGTGAAGTCGAGTCCAGAGGGACAAATGAGGACAGCTGCATCACAGTTCGGACATACGCTAGCCGCGCCACTCTCGACATTATCGGATTAGCTGGAATGGGTCACGATTTCGACTCGCTGCAAAACCCAAACAACCGCCTTTACAAGTCATACCAGAAGATCTTTACAAGCCCCGGCACTTACACCCGGATTCTATTTATGGTTGGCCTCATACTCGGAGATATGAGACTCATACAACGTCTCCCCACCGCGCGCAACAAAAACTTTGCCGAAGGTCGCTATGTCATCCGTGAGACAGCGCGCCAGATGCTGCGGGCAAAGCAAGCCGAAGAGGATGAGAAGAAAGATACCGGAATCGATATTATCTCGGTCGCGATGCGAAGTGGAAGTTTTGAAGAAGAGAATCTCCTGGATCAGTTGATGACGTTCTTGGCTGCAGGACACGAAACTACATCAGGCGCGCTTCAATGGGCTGTTTATGCTCTTTGCAAGAATCCCGATGTCCAGGAGCGTTTGCGTGAAGAAGTTCGCACGAACCTTCCTTCTATTAATGTCAAAAACCCCGAGCCTATTGACGCCGCCGCTATCGATAACCTCCACTACCTGAATGCTGTCTGCAATGAAGTTCTTAGATTCCACCCCTCGGTTCCTAATACCGTTCGTGTGGCGGTGAAGGATACCTTATTGGTCGGGCAGCCGATCCCCAAGGGAACGTGGCTGGTTATTTCTGCCGAGCTTCTCAACCATATGTCTGAGCTATGGGGACCCGATGCGGATAAGTTCAACCCTGATCGATGGATGGGTCCAGGCAAGGCAAATACGGGCGGTGCTACAAGCAACTATGCATTTTTGAGTTTCCTGCACGGCCCACGTGCTTGCATTGGCCAGGGATTTTCCAAGGCTGAACTGGCTTGCCTGCTCGCTGCTCTCGTTGGCAGCTTCAAGTTTGAGCTGAAGTACCCCGACGCTAAACTAGAGCTCAAAGTAGGCGCGACGTGTTCACCGAAGGATGGGGTCCAGGCTCTGTTTACTCCGTTAGATGGGTGGTAATCCGGCTTGGGTTTCATTGCTCTGTTACGTTCATTCGATGCACGTGTACATATCTCCACTATGTTTGATTTTTTCGGCATTTGAATCCCCTCTAGCTGGGCACGAGTCACGATATTTTTTCTTCCAGTGATCTTATTTACAGTATATAGCTTGAGTGATCCACATCCCACATGAACCATATAATTGATTTGCAAATTAGGTTGTCTCCACTCTTGTTCCAACTTAGGAAATGCTTGAGAGGTCGGGCAAAGATCACCCGCCCTCCTATCTGGATGCGGTTCAACAAACACCCGACGCTCTAATATACTAGTCCGTCAAATATTCTTGGTGGATATACTTTAAACCATCAATTACTGCTCGAGTGGTTGTATTGCTCAATCAACTGTGACAAAATGCCAGATCTAAACTTCAATGCGGACAGCGATATCCCAGAACTCTCAGGGAAGACAATCTTCATAACAGGAGGCAAGAGCTTGAACCTCCCACAGACTCAGCAAAACATCACAACTGCCCGTGTACTCCAGGTATCCTTATCTAACATCCATACCACCAGGAACAAACGGCCTAGGCGCTCAATCAGCAATTCACCTATCCAAACACAACGCATCCCACATCTACATCAGCGGACGAAATGCCCAAAGCGCCAAGAAAGTCATCACACAGATCCACAACAGCGGATCAAAAACACAAGTCACCTTCATTCAATGCGACCTCGCGTCCCTAGACTCCGTAAAAGAAGCAACGGAGAAATTCACATCCGACACAACCCGCCTCGATATCCTGATGTGCAACGCAGGAATCATGGCCCAAGGTCCTTGTCTAACGAAAGACGGTTACGAACTCCAATTCGGCACAAATCATCTTGGTCACGCCCTTCTGATCCGGAAATTACTTCCGTTACTCGAAAACACTTCCAGGGGAGGTGGTGATGCCCGTATTGTCATCCTCACATCTCAAGGCTTTCTCCTCCACCCAAGTGGAGGTATTGTTTTCGATGATTTGAAAACTACGCAGGACTGTCTGTTCCTAGGTTCTTGGCGCCGGTATGGGCAGAGTAAGCTTGCGAATCTGCTCTATGCGCGTGAGCTTGCGAGGAGGTATCCCGGTATCCTGGCTGTAGCTGTGCATCCGGGCGTGGTCGCTACTGATCTCGTGGGAAGCCAAGGTTTCTTTGATAAAGGTTTCATCTATACGACTAATTTTGGGAAGCTTTTGAAGCCCGAGGAGGGTGCTTATAATCAGTGTTGGGCTGCGACTGTTGCCCGTGAGAGGATTGAGAGTGGAATGTATTATGAACCAGTTGGGAAAAAAGAGGAAGGGAGGCTGGATAAGACTGCTAAGGATGATGTGTTGGCTGGGCGGTTGTGGGATTGGACTGCGAAGGTACTTGATGAGTTTTGAATTTTGAGTATGGATCTATCCAATGAAATATTGGTAGAAAAGCAAATTAACATGTAATTGACACTGAATTAAAAAACCGTTAAGGCTTCGAAAGAAAATGGAGAACCCAATCCACATACATCCACGCATTAGTCCCCGTCGTTCGAAACAAATACACCCAAGTGCCGGGAGTTTATCGTCCATCCTTCCACAGGGCCTTCACGCTCTTCTTCACGGGCTTGAAAATGCCTTTGGCCTCTGCCTTAAGGGCCTTTCGTTCTTCCTTGGTCCACTCGCCATTCTGCTTCAGCGCTCTGATGTCCCGGACATGGGTGGTGAGAAGAGTCGAGGCATTCTCCACCGCACACTTGGTGCATTTGTCCTGGTCATTGATATCATTCAACGCCTTTGTCAATGCACGAATCATCTCCTGTGCTTGCGGTCTTTGCAATTCGCGATCGAACCGCTCAGACTGGCCTGGGCCGTGCGTTGGGCATGGTGCCTTGGCGCTGATGCTAAGAGATGTCAGTATTTGCTGAATACAATTGACGGAAAATGATATGAGGAGGCTTGAAAACCTATACTTACTTCTCGCACTCGTTCTTCTCGGGCTTACTCAGCTCGGAAGACTCAATAAAAACAGAGTAGGTGGGAGTCTTAGAGTCGTTGTTCTTGATTTGAGTCATTGTGGCAATTTACACGATTGAATCGTTAGATTTCGTAAATATTGCTTAAGATGCTTTGGAATAAGATGTTTTTGATTGCTTGATGATCAATATCAATTTGGCGGGCTTACTGGTTTTATATCTACCTCGCCTCATCATTGCAGGTTATAGTGATCGAAACGGGTAATTCCGGTACCTCCGAGATATTACCATAGTCGGTCGGTCGGCCGAACAACACGTCCAATCGGGCTCGGAGCTTACCTGAACTTTTCATTTTCGACTTGTATAGGCCTCAGTGGCGGTGAAATATGTCGATGCCTTGAAGGCTGCGTCATTTTGAATACGATCTTGCGGTCAACGGGCTTTCTGATTCACCGGAGATGACACGCTGACTCGTACAGTAGGATTCCAAAACAGATTCCCTGAGATATCTCACAGAATGTTTCTGATACCTGATCAGTCGACCACTTGTGGGTCTAGTCACTCTAAAAAAAAAATCTGAGGACCTTACTAAGACCTAAATATATAATTTTATTCTGAGCTTCTCGAATCAAGCATCAATGAACTAGGGTGTTTTCGGGCACGGGTCTACATAGAAACCAACTACGAAAGCATAGAAGAAAATGTTTCAAATATCAATTGCTGTAGCCTGGTGAAAGCCGATGGAAATGAATTCATAGCATTGGACTTGACGATTCGCAAATGTAGATCTTGGTAGATCTTCCACATTCAAAACTGTGGATCTGCCGTTAATGTATGTATGTCCAATAACAGACAGGGTCCACAGTTTAATCAGCTTGATATCTCCTTCATTCAATGCCAAAGAATCTCGCAATAACAGCTATGATTGACAAACATCAATATCCACGAACCACTTAGAGAAATTTGGAAGTAGTTATTTGGACATGTGATGGGCCTATGATGTAGATGGTCATGTGACATGCTGTTCCTGCCTGAGGTGTAAACAACGGCTGCAAGCTGCGATGCCAGATAATAAACTCCGTTATCTTTCAGCTCGCATATCACCGGTCGCAAGCTGCATCTCGATCTCCAGCGCTTGTTTACGACAATGTGAACTGGGTGCATGTGACTATCTTGTCCGCTACTCAAAAATAATCTATTTTTTCCTTTTTAGCGTTTTGACCGCCATTTCATCCAGTTCCCCAGCCTTTAGCCCGATTGCGCCCTAGCCTGTACCAAACGCCAGCTTTCGAGTATGCATACCTAACTCATCCGGAATGTACCAAGATACGACCCGAAAGAATCCAAATCCTTGACGGTTGAAACGGGTGTCCAGTACTACACACAATGAGTCCGGCAGTGGAGAACGGTGGACCCGCTTCAAGCCAAGCTGGGGTGAAGGGGAAACACAAGCCAACTGAGAACGGGTCACCTTCAGGGGCAGAAAATGGCGCAGAGATACATGATGCCCATGGATTGGCATCGGGGTCACCTGAGCAGGGTCTGGGGATTCTAGTCGAACACTCGCAGGATGGCACGAATGGCAATGGCCGCATGTCTGTCGTGGATGTGTTTGAAGGTCCTAAAATCAAAGCTGTTCTCGCAGAGCTCGCCGAAGACGCGTCCCAGCGTCCGGCCGACGACAAAGTATTGAAACTATCGCCGGAGAAGATACAAGAGCTCACATCATCACCGGAGTCGATTCCGTATCGTGCTGAGCTACCGGGTGCAAGCAGCGGCAGGAGGATAATGTCGGATAATCTTCGTTCATTGCACGGTGACCGGTCATCGGAGACCCCAGATGTGGCTCTGCAACCTTTTAGCGAGATTCCTTCCTCTCCGAATGGCCTCTCAAAGGTTCGGAGGTCTAGCAAAGATCCAAGTTCTGACGAGTTGCACGACTCAATTAATCTACGGCAATTGAACAATGGTACCCTCCGGAGTCGACCACAACCGTCGCGAACTTTTTCCACTCCCGTGACTCTGCGCCCAACGCTTTCTACACCCAATAATGACCGACTTTCACAGACATGGGCATCACGTTCGAAGCAAGATCGGGAGCTAAAAACCCAGCTCGCTGCGTCGCCTCACATTACTGAAACACCCTTGACCTCTCCAATTCCATCAGTCCCTCTGCCACCCGCCTCTATCCCAACATATCTTCAACTTGAGCTGGCCTCCGGTCGTCCATCGCCGCTTTATATCCATGGGAACGAGAATGAATTCCCTTATGAATCGTCAAGCGCGAAAATAGAACGACTGATGAACTTCCTGCTCCTTCCACCGGTGCTAGAGCAAGCTATCGGTTTTGGAAGTCTAGCATGCCTGGACGCATGGCTTTACTCATTCACAATTTTACCTCTGCGTTTTATTAAAGCCTTGTATATTCTATGTGAATCCTGGGTGCTTAACTTAGCCGCGGAGGCTCGATTCTTATGGAAATTTGTCATTAACGGGGCTGGCCGGGTATGGCGAAGGAGGAAATACCTTCCAGATAGACTCCGTGACAGACGGGAAAGCGAACCAGATGCCACTCGCTTGCCTAATGGCATGACCATACAAGAATCACGACACCAAGATCCATCAAAGAAAAGACACCGGACCTCTGAATCTCGCAGGCATCACCGAAGAAAGAAGTCCATACCTTCGGCTCTACTTCCTGATGACAAAGCTGATATTCTCACTGGCCTGCTTATGATCACGACCTGCTGCGCATTGATGTACTTCGATGCTAGTCGGATGTATCATTGGATTCGTGGACAAGCAGCAATCAAATTATATGTCATCTATAATGTTCTAGAAGTGCTGGACAAACTTCTGGCTGCACTTGGACAGGATGTCCTCGAGTGCTTATTCTCAAGGGAAGCCCTTGAGCGCCGGCCCAATGGGCGAAGCAAAATCTTCCGCCCGTTCTGGCTCTTTCTATTAGCCTTGGTCTACACAGTTGCGCATTCGATATCCCTCTTTTACCAAGTGATGACCCTCAATGTCGCTGTGAACTCCTATTCAAACGCCCTCATTACGCTACTGTTATCTAACCAATTTGTGGAGATAAAGTCGACTGTCTTCCGCAAATTCGAGAAAGAGAATCTGTTCCAACTGACTTGTTCTGATGTCGTCGAGCGATTCCAGCTTTGGCTGATGCTTACTATCATTGCATCGCGTAACATCGTGGAAACTGGCGCGTTCAATTTCATTGGCCTCGGTTTAGCTCCCAGCTTATCCGGAAAGTCCACGAGCACCAACAGCACACCATTGTCCACACCCCCTCGCACTTCATCGTCGATTCTACCCCAGTCGTTCACGTTCTTCCCATCATCCATCCTATCCCTTAGCCATATGAACTCTTTCATCCCAACTTTGGCGCAGGTCTTGGGCCCCTTCCTCATTGTCTTGGGATCAGAGATGTTTGTTGACTGGCTGAAACACGCCTACATCAGCAAGTTCAACAACTACCGCCCTGCACTGTACAATAAATTTCTCGATGTGCTCGCGAAGGATTACTACACGAACGCCTTTGCAGGCGGCGACCACAATATTACTCGCCGCCTCGGGCTGCCTGTCATCCCTCTATCTTGCATTTTCTTCCGCGTGTCCGTGCAGACATACCAGATGTTCTTGGCCTCCTTGCTTCCCCAATATCCATCGTCCACCGCAGTGATTTCAAGTTTATCCACCATCCAGAATCGCCATATACCCCCACCCCTCCCATCCGCCCCACCATTGAGCTTCGCAACGATCCTGCCAAATGTCAACACCCTGTTCCGCAAGGTCCTGGAGAACGCAATCCCTTCTCCCGCCCAATCTGTTCAAATATTCACAGTGGTCCTACTCCTGACAGCATTCATCGTGCTCTTGATTCTCAAGCTTATCTTGGGAATGGGCTTGCTCGCTTTCGCACGCTCTCGTTATAGGAAAATGAAGAGCGTAGAATCCGAGCAACGCAAAACATCCCGCGGTTCTGCACACCCGCAATCCCAGCAGGATATTTCCAGCGACGCTATCACCGCACTCCGCAAAGATGAATTCACTGTCGAGGGAGGTCGTCGATCTGGGCTTTGGGGGATGGTCGAGGTTGGCGACGAGAAACGAAAACTGATTTATGGTGATGATCCTGAGGGACTTCGCCGGGTGAAGGAGAAAGAAGATCGGGATAAGAATAAGGATAAGGAGTTGAAGATCGACCATGTTCAGAGATATGAGATGGTTGCTAAGAAGATCTGGTGATTTTGATTTTATGTGGTGTGCATAGTTGCGTTGGAGATATGAACATTTAAGTACATTGCAGTGTTAAAGTAGACGGCATCTGTGATGTCCTTGTAATACATAATCATTTCTATTGCATTTCGAAAGTTCCTCCAAATTTGCTATTGAAAAGAATCTCGGAGGAATATCAAGTGTCGTCAACTTGACGACTTCTAGCCTTCCACGCATATTAGGGAAATATCAACATCTTCTTCACTTTTTGGATGACCTATTCAGCCAAAGACCTCAATGACGCTGCGAGGCATGCTGTACTTCCCAATGGGGTCATACTCAACCTCATCAAATCCCATTGACCCAGGTCCTCCCAGTTCCATACCTCTTTTGGTGTCTGTCCAGCGTGGCGAGGCAGCTATGGCAATGATAACTACCTTTAACCCATACTTATACTCGGGAGTCCCAAGGCCAGCACCAGTCTCAGCATCAATGACAGCAATCAGATCGGGCACTGATGCCAATATCTTCGACTGGCCATTCGAGACTGCTTCCACAAAAGCATTCTCATTTTTGAACGGAATCTTAATGGCAGCCTTGGTCCCATCGCTCAATGTCCCATCAACATTCAATACACCATAGGTATGCCCAGTCTTGAGCACCCTCTCGACACCTATAATCTTGCCTTGGCCAAGGATAGCGGCACTCTCAGAGCCTCCAACCTCATCAATGATGCGCTGTGCCTTATCATTGATATTCTTCTCTAGAGCCACAGCACGCCCAATCCACCAAGCGAGAGAGACAGTTCCGGTAATTGCTTGCTCCCTCACGATTCGAGCAGGCTTCGGCGGTCCAGCTTTCCCAGCACGACATCCCATTTCTACACAAGCAGCCCGCAAAGCTTTATCAACCAACCTATCAGTACGAGACTTTGTCATCGTGATAAACGTTCCATCTCCACTGGCAATAGTGGCTGGGACCAAGGCATCACCACTCGGAGAACCATATACATTAGGCGTGACCTGCCAAAATGTCGGATATGCACGTCCCATATAATCGGCGTCCAAACAGGGAACTCCATAATGAGCCGATACGCCCAGGTTTAGGACGCCGTTCCCGCCGCCAATCTCCAGTGCCAGGAACCCAGAGACTGGCGGGCTTCTAGTTACTCGCATGAGTTCGTCATGAGCTTGCAGGCATTCGTTGTTCTCCAGTCGCTCCATGCTGACCTCGGGGCTTCCCATGCACCCTGTCCAGCCGACTAGTGATTCATCAGGGAGGTAATCAACTGAAACCACTTTGACGGTGCCGGGCTGGAGACGAATTATTGCCCTGGCTTTGAGATATTCTTGGTAGGGATCGCCGCCGCCGCCACATCCAAGAATCTTGCATCCTTGGGCGATGAATTGTAGATCAGTCGAGGAAATTATCCACTGGCCATCCTTGACTTCGGGACGATAGGAATGTAAGTCCACCTGTTCCTCTTCATATGATGGGCCTGTGCTCTTGAACTCTGCTGCTTGAGAATCTTCTTCTAAACTAGTATTGTCAATCAAAGTTTCTGACGATTCTTGGGCAACAAAGTCCAACTCCCCAACTGCTCGAACAACAATCCGAGCTTTAGCATCCACGTATTGAATGGGCAACATGGTAATCTCGGCGACTTGGATAGTCTCCGCTTTCGCTCCATTTTCAATGGCCTTCTGGATAGCGAGCTTGACCACAGCATCTTGAGCCTCCTTGATAGTCTGATTCGATGTGTCCACAACCGTGTCAATAACACCCGAGACCCGAGAGATAGCTGCACCAACAGCATTGGCCACCTCTCCACCTTTGACAGTTCGAACCATGCTTACTCCTGTCAATGGCTCATCCGTTCGGATAATAGGCGCACCCCCACCCACGATCAAAACATCAACTTCGCCCTTTTGAATCTTAGTTCTATCAACAAGCTCCTCGATTTTCTTTCTCATCTCAATTTGAGCCTTCCTCACTATCTCAGGCGTGACATCGGCAAGGCGCTCAGGCCGGCCCATGCCTTCGAATGGATTATTCCCCGTGGGCGAATGGATCTCAGAAGCAGCGACAATATCGGTTGAGGTAAGATATTCTCCACCAAATAACTTTGCCTTATCGAGGAGTTCCAGGGCCACACTTTCAGGCCCAACAGAGAGATTTCCATTTTCTAGGCTCCGGATGATTGAACCACCCCCAAGTCCAATACTTTCCACTGCAGGAAGAGCGAAGTTCGTACGGACACCACCGACTAGACTCATAACAGAGCTCATCTGAGGTAAACCGTTTGGAAGCAACAGTCCGCTATCGGATGTTGTTCCGCCGATATCAATGACGACAAGGGGCTCGGTTCGATCGCCCTGCTTGTGCCCATCAGCCTCTGATGCAGCCCTCCAAAGAAGCTCGCCACCACGGATTGAATTGGTTGGACCAGAGTTGAAAGTCCGAATGGGCAGCTCCACTGCCTCCGATGCGCCCAAAACACTTCCATCATTTTGAGTCAAGTAAAGCGTATACCTATTACCCTGGAAAATGTCTTCCATGGCTTTTTGAAACCCATAGATAGTTTTCTCCGCCAAAGGCCGTAAAGTCGCATTCAAAATAGCGGCATTCTCTCGCGCAAGGAAGCCAAGACCAGACACTTTATGCGATAGTGTGATTCTTGGTTTCAATTTCGATAACCCATGTTTGGCCATAACTGCTGACAGAACCTCGCTTGCATGTATTTCCTGCGAGTTGTTCAAAGGAGCATACATGCCCGAAATAACAACATTCGAGATATTGTTCTTGACCAGTTCGAGGGCTATACGCTTAAACTCTGCTTCATCTAAAGGGCTGATCTCTGTTCCTGAAATCTGGTATCCTCCATTGCAAAAGTATATTTGAGGTGACTCAATGCACGCTCGAAGGTCCGAAGGAAAGTCGATGAACGGAGGTATTCCGCGCCCAAATCCCTCTTCGGCACCTCCGCAAAGTCTGATGACTGCCACGCGTCGCAAGGTTGGTGCGCGCTGGACAACGGCGTTTACGAAGTGAGTTGTACCGACGATCACACATCCGATAGAGGAGAGAGAGATATTCGATGCATGGATAACTGTTCGAACGGCATTTGTGATGCCGGTTGTAACATCTGGTGTTGTCGGCGCTTTGTGGGAAGCGATAACGGAGATAGGGTCGAGAGATATGAGAACAGCATCGGTATTCGTTCCTTGAGTATCATGTGTTAACTTCGAAATCCTGCTGTTGTAGACCGGGTGTGGTCTTCAAGTGCACGGCATACCTCCTACGTCAACTCCAATACGATATTTGTGGTCCATGGCGCTGTCTATTCTTGGCTGTCCGGTAGTCTAGATAGTATTAAGGATTAATGCTAGATACAAGAGCCAAGTCATGGGAAATATGTTCCTATCCATCTCAACCCCTTAAATGCAATTGGAGTAGTCGCTGCTGCGGGGTAGCTATCAGTGCACGGATTGTCATAGTCCGCCCTAACGCAAGATAAGCACATGTACACCAGCTTAAAAACACCCTTTCAGGGCATATAAAGCCCTTAACCAATCCCTAGACCTACATCTTATCGAAGACGGAGATTGTATCGGATTCACCTGCCGAACTTGTCAATCGAACACCACAATAACGGTATTAGGCAAAGCGCGGTGTTGGAAATTTGGAGTAGTAATATTATCGGGTACCTTCCCAGGTACCTACTCGCTCACATTACTCTGTAAATTACCCTGGAATGTGAAGGTGATTAAGGAGTGATACGCACAGGTGAACCAGTGCCTTTTCTTGCCTATATCCCGACTTGATGAAGCACTATATTGCATGTTGCCTGAGCCAAGCGAGGTCATATGCTCTTTGCTCTTCAATACTGGGAAGATAAGATATTGTAGCTTTTTACATGAATTGCAATTCCCTGGCCACTAATCTCGCCGTCATGTTGAAACAACAAAAACAGGTACAACAAACAAAACGAATAATTCTTTCCGAAGCGTGAGAAAAACCACTCCTTGACTGTAAACTTGATTTGAGAAGAGAATTGACACGCAACACAGTTTTGGTTGATTAGAGATATTGTTTAACAAAGCAGAATGAGAATCCAGTTGCCATGATTATAGGCCTAATTCCTCCACCATATCGAAATCTTCCACGGGCCATTTTCATGGCCCTGCAGAGTTCGAAGCCAGTAGTGATAGTTCATGACTCCGGAAGCAACCACCACGCCTCAACCCCGGTATAACTTGCACGAGAGCTGAGCATGTGACTAAAGCTTTGCAGTTTCCATCGAGGATGTTCACCTCGATGTTGTGGAGGATCTGATAGGAGGCTTGGTTGTCCGAAAACTAGAATCTGTGAGTCGCCTGAAGTCCTCCGCTTATGTTGCCTTCTATATTCATACTCGCCTCAGTGGTAAAGACAGGTTTGAAGAGATCTGAGTCATCGGTTGCAAGAGCGATAATGCATCGGCGAAGTGTGTCGATGACCGTGTCGCGACTACTAAGACTTGGCGGCAGAAAGTCATAAAGGACCTCCATTATTAAAGTGAATTAATAATGACCATTGAGAGTCAAGGTTCACGAAGTAAATGGGGATCACTGTCGACATAAGAGTCCTCGTCGACAAAGTAAATGGACGATGACAGTTGACATGAAAGTAAACCTTGGAAGGTTGATAAATGGGGTGGATCTTAAGAAAGGTTGTGAGGAGAATGTGAGAAGAAGAAAAAGTGAGTGGGGTCTGAATATATAGTCGTGAGATAATCTGAGCAAGCCAACGTTTCTCGTGCACGATGAGCTCCTTCGTACTTGCTCCAGCCTCGCGAACATATCCGCTGTGCTCGGTATAGGTAGTGAATAAATATATAAAGGAAACTTGATGATCAAGGCTTGGTGTATATAGATTGGTGATGGCCATAAAAAAGAAGGATGTTATAAGTGCCTGAGCATACCCTCCCCGGTTAATCATGTAGGAGTATAAACTGATCGATCAAGTTATAAGTAGGGAGGTACTGTCCGAGTAGAAAGGCTTAGCTAGACAATGTCAGTCAGCGGGATTAGCCGATAGTATTCTTTACACGTAATTATGATTCATGCATGTCTTGTATATTCCGAGATTTATGTGCCAAATGCTATCATCAAACATATGCGAGCCAAGGGTTCCTTGGGTATTCCGCCTACTGGAAGTAACCGGGGAACAGCCAGTTCAGCTTCTTCTGAGCCTCAGGGCCCCAGTTTGACTGAGAAGTGCTGAAACCAAACTTCACGGAGCCAGCGAGGTGCTTAGCGTGAACCAAATCAGAGTGCTCGTCGCTAGCCAGAGCGTCGAGGACAGCGGTAACGAAGCGGCGGGCGTTGTCGGCGTTAGCCTTCATGTGACCCATGACCATCTCAACGGTCACATCGGCGGTAGACTCGTGCCAGCAGTCATAGTCGGTAGACATGCAGATCATCTGGTAGGCAATCTCAGCCTCGCGGGCGAGCTTAGCCTCCGGGAGGACGGACATGTTGATGACGCTGCCGCCCCATGAGCGGTACATCTTGCTCTCGGCGCGGGTGGAGAACTGGGGACCCTCTGTAACAGAACATGATTAGTAAAGATCCATTGAGGGAGTATTCAGTATACATACCCATGCAGATAATGGTGCCACGGTCGTGCAGGACGACACCGTCACCCTCCAGGCTGTGTCCGCATTCGCGAACGACCTTGGCGATACCCTCATCGAAGGGGTCGCCGAAGGGAACGTGTGCAACCACACCACCCTCGAAGTAGGTCCATGGCCGCACGCCCTTGGTACGGTCAATGATCTGGTCGGGGATGACGAAGTCGCGGGGCTTGATCTCCTCCTGCAGACTGCCGACAGCGGAGAAAGCAATGATGCTACGGACACCGATGGAGCGCAGAGCAGCGATGTTGGCACGGGCAGGAACCTCGTGGGGAGCGATCTGGTGGTGAGCACCGTGGCGGCTCAGGAAAGCAATAGCGACAACCTTGTCATTGTGCTTGCAGTGGTGGTGGAGAATGGTGATGGGGGAGGAGGGTTCGCCCCAGGGAGTAGAGATTGACAGCGAAGCAACCTGGGTGAATCCAGGGAGCTCACGCAGACCAGTGCCACCGATAACGGCAATTGGGACGGAGCCTAAAATAATCTCGATCGTCAGCTATTGTGACGAAGTGGGGTGAGGGGCGGGCGCTTGAGGGATTGCTAGCGAGGGGCTTAGCTGGGAGTTACACACCCTCATAAGTGGTGGGAAGAATAGCCATTCTTTTAGCGTATTGCTTCGGAGACTCAATGCGACGAAAAGGTTTTGAGATTGAAGAGAGTTGACGGAGTCCCGAGAGGCAGCGCATACTGTATTAAATTTCAACCAGACTGCCCCGCTCTTATTGGACCCCCGCCCCACGTGCGTTCCTGAGGCCACAACTTTACCGCCTTGAGACCAGATCTATAAACCTTTCAATCCATGGATCCACTAAGATTTGAACACTATTCATGATTGATTGATTGACCAGGTAGTTGAATATTCAATTTATTTTGTCCAGTCAACCTTGGGGAGTATGACTTGTAAGAACACTAATCTGATACTTGGACGGGTGTTTCCAATCTATATATCCAAGGTAATTCCACTGTCCCGCACTTAAGCCACCTTCCACTCGTAGTGGTGAGGACCTTTCATAACAGGACCAGGATCCTCACCGGCAACATCCGGCTTGTTATAGCTGTGAGCACCGAAGTAATCCATCTGTGCCTCCATAAACTTGGTCGGCAACGTGAGTCCACCTTCATATTTGAGATAATCCAGAGTGGCAGAGATCGCCGGCATATACTGATCAGTCTTGGTGCCCTCGATAATAATATCCTTCAAAGCATCGAAGTTATTGTGCAGCTCTGTCGAAACCGCATCGATGAATTTCATATTGGACATGCTAGTGTTGCCAGATAGCGGAGGCTGCAACATATCGGCGATGTAGTCGGACTTAATAATGCAACCAGCACGCCAGATCTGAATACATTTACCGAGATCAATATTCCAGCCTTCATCCTCGGAGGCTTTGGAAATCAGCTCCAGTCCCTGACAGAAGGACGATAGGAAGGAACAGTACACAGCCTTGCGCAGTTTCTCAAGCAACACCTCCTTAGAGTCCTGTGTCTCTCGAATGGGACGAGGCGACGGCATCTGGAGCTTTTTAGAAACTTGCACTCGCTCTTGGCGGTTTCCACTTGCAATGCGCATGTAATGGGCTGCAGCTAAGGTGGGACAGGAGACGTGTCGTGACGCAGACTCCATGAGCGACCAATAAGGTGTTCCCTCGGTACCATCGTCGTCCTGGACCACCTTGTCGAGAACATCGTCGAGGACGAATCCACTGTTGCCAATTCCTTCTCCCTTTCCATCACCATGGGGTGTCCGCTTGGTTCTCAGGATATCGGCGCCGATGTTAATCAAGAAGTTGCCCCGCAGTTCGCCGGCCGAGTCCCATTTCGCGAATACATCTCCGATTTCCTCGTAGCCCATGCCCAGGCCGTAATGCATGTAAGACCATGCCTCAGCAAGTGAAGAAAGCATTCCACCTTCGATACCATTGTGAACCATCTTGACGTAGTGCCCAGATCCGCCAGGGCCAATACGAGTCACACAAGGGGTGCCACTCTTGGGGTCCTTAGCTGCATACCTCTGGAGCAGAGGCATGACCAGCTCCAGCGCCTTGACATCCCCACTAGGAGAGAGACTAGGTCCACGACGAGCAGACTGGTAGCCACCGGAGACACCAACGCCAATCCAATACACGCCTATCTCAGCACATTCTTTTTGACGGCGTTCCGTCCGGCGATAATTCTCATTTCCGCCATCTAGAACAATGTCGCCTTTCTTCAGGTCAGGCTTGATCATGTTAAGAACCGAGTCTGCAGGGTCACCATGTGTAATGGAGAACATGAATAATTTGTTTTCTGCGCCCTCGAGACTTTGAGTGAATTCTTTGATGTTGTAAAATCCAGTAATCTTTCCTTTGACATCGTTGGCGCTCTTAGCCCAGTTCGTAACTTTGTCGACATTGGTTTTGTCCACGTCGAATATTGATACATCGAGACCCATCTCGGAGAAGGCAAAGGTCATCATTGATCCCATACTGCCCGCTCCGACCACGCCGATGCGCTTGAATCTCTTGATCGGATCCACATCCGCCATGATGGTTGTCGAGTATATTAAACGAAGTAGGTCTACTCAAATAGAGAAAACCTTAATGGCTTCGAATGTGAAATAAAAATGAGGTGAGAAAATAATTTGGAGTTTGAAGAAAATCAAGTCCCGTTTGCTGTTCTTGAACGACAATTTGTGGCCACCGACATGGAGGCCGAGGCAAATCACATATTGTCACTATGTGGTCAGAGGCGATGACGAAAGGCAACGCTCCTAACCCTTTGACCTCAATCAAATAGAAGTGAACTTAGCCATGCCTGGTGCTATTTGGAAACCTGTCCAGCTTATGATGTATCAGTGACGAAACTTGGGGTTACAATCTTACATCATAATCAACACACATCAATTTCGGGAACATCCAATATGATAGACATACCCAATCAACACAACAAAACTTCAATGATCAAAAAAGCACTCAACGTGTATCAAAAAGTAGTCACCGGCAACATGAAACCAATAAGCCGTCAATCACTTCAAAAGATTCCCCTTTCCTACGCCTCCTGCTCAATTGGCTGCGGGCCGAACGACACACTCGCGCGCCGATTAGAAGCAATTAGCAATGCAGGCTTCATCTCAATCGAGCTTTCTTTCCCTGATATTGTTGAGTTTGGCTCGCAGGTACTCGGATACCCCGTCCAGCCGGATAATTACGCCGCACTCCAAGGCGTTGCCCGAGATATCCGCCGATTATGCGATGCGAATGCATTGACAGTGATGATGTTGCAGCCATTTGCAAATTTTGAAGGATGGCCACAGGGCTCAGCCGAACGTGAGGAAGCGTTTGCAAGAGCGAAGGGCTGGATTGAAATTATGAAGGTTGTTGGGACTGATCTTTTGCAGGTATGACCAACTAAACCCCGCGAACACAGAAGGAACCAAGCAAGCTAAGCTTATATTAGGTTGGAGCTACAGATACACCCAAAGAGAAAATATCAACATCCCGGGACACCATCATCTCGGATCTCCGTGAGCTAGGAGGTATGCTAGCCAAGCATAATTTCCGACTCGCCTACGAAAACTGGTGCTGGTCTACACACGCACCAGGCTGGAAAGAAGTATGGGAAATCGTGCGCGATGTTGACCTTCCAAACGTCGGCCTCTGTCTCGATACATTCCAATCCTGCGGAAGCGAATGGGGTGACCCAACTACCTCGTCAGGATTGATTGAAAATGAATCACATGACCAATTGCAAAGCAATTGGCAGGCAAGCCTGCAGCACCTAGCAGACACTGTCCCCGGCGACAAGATTTATCTATTGCAGATCTCTGATGCCTATAAAGTCTCGCCTCCGCTTGAGGACAAGGTCATTGATGGTTTGCGCCCGCGCGGTCGCTGGAGCCATGACTTCAGGCCTATGCCGTATGATGGCGGGTATTTGCCAATTGAGGATTTCGCAAGGGCGGTGTTGCAAACTGGCTTCAGGGGGTGGTTCTCTGTGGAGATCTTTGATGGGGGTCCTGAGGGCAAGGGGAGGACGTATGAGATAAATGAATTTGCGAAGAAGGCTATGGTGAATGTGCAGAAGCTTTTGGATAATTGTGCTACGGAGGGTCAATAAGAGTAAAATGCAATGAAACATTCAATTTCGCATGTATGGTGTACAATAGACGAATTCGTCTTGAAGAGTAATTTTAAATAATTCAGAATTGTCCTTCGTGGACTTGATGAAAAGAAAACGCCGGGTGTGAAATGCAGGGTAGACGCCATGATGTCATAAGGCATGCATTGCTAGAAGTAGGGATGCGCGAGATGCATATCCACTTCAGCTTAGTTGGCGTTGCTGGGGTAGGCAACGGTGTAGGTGGGGACGAACTCCTCCTTGACGGAACGCAGGCTCACGAAGCGAGACAGCAAGTTGGCGCTACCGGCCTTGTCGTTGGTACCACTGGCACGGGCACCACCGAACGGCTGCTGGCCAACAACAGCA
Organism: Penicillium sp. S1602; assembly: GCA_023626355.1. Classification (NCBI taxonomy): domain Eukaryota; kingdom Fungi; phylum Ascomycota; class Eurotiomycetes; order Eurotiales; family Aspergillaceae; genus Penicillium; species Penicillium sp. S1602. The sequence goes on along the minus strand of JAMAGW010000009.1, from coordinate 30,667 downwards.
CCGGTGCTCTTGCAGTTAATGTAGAAGTTACCGGCGGCGTTGCGGAGAGCGTCATCGGCCACGCGAACGGCCTCACGGTCCTGGGCAAAGACGGATCCAGTCAGGCCGTAAGTGCCAGTGGTGTCAATCTTCTCGCAAATTTTAACGAAGTCCGCCTCGGTAGCGTCGTTGTAAGAGTGGATGACAATGATAGGACCGAAGAGCTCCTTGGACAGGAGGGGGTGGTCGGGGTTGGAAGTACGGTACACGGTGGGGGAAATGTACCAGCCCTTGGAGGAGTCGTAAGTACCTCCAGCAAGCAACTCGAGCTCGGGATCGTTCTTCGCCTCATCGATAACACCAGCCAGCTTGTTGAAAGAACCCTCGTGGATGACCGGACCACAGAAGTTGGTGAAGTCGGATGGCTCACCAATCTTCAGCTGCTGCACCTCAGCAGCGAGCTGCTTCGCAAACTCGTCGGCAATAGAAGATGCAACATAGGCACGAGAAGTGGCGCTGCACTTCTGGCCCTGGAACTCAAAGGCACCACGCACGGTCTGAACAACGGCGTTGCGTACATCGGCCGACTTGTGAATCAGGTGGAAGTTCTTGCCACCGGTCTCGCCCACAATGCGAGGGTAGCTGCGGTATTTTCCATCCGCCACTCCCTCCGAAATCTTGCCATAGAGCGAACGGAAAACGTCCGTGCTGCCGGTAAAGTGGAGAGCGGCGAACTCAGGGTGGTTGAGGACAGAGCTGGTGACCTCCTCGGCGTCACCAGGCACAAACTGAATGACATCCTTGGGCAGACCGGCCTCGAGAAGAATCTGGTGAACCAGCCAGTTGGAGGCGATGGCAGAGGGCGAAGGCTTCCAAATCACAACGTTACCCATCAGGGCGGGAGCGCCAGCCAAGTTACCACCAATGGCAGTGAAGTTGAAGGGGCTGATAGCGTAGACAAAACCTTCCAAAGGACGGTACTCAAGGCGGCTAGAAATAGTCAACATCAATGATCTCAAGATAGTCAGATTCATGGGGGTGGCTTACTTCCAAACACCAGGAGCGTGGTGAACGGGCTGCTGTGCGTAAACCTCCTCGGCATACTTGACACCAAAGCGGAAGAAGTCGATCAGCTCAGCAGCTGAGTCAATCTCCGCCTGCCATGCATTCTTTCCTTGGCCCTGCATAGTCAAGGCCATAATATCATAACGGTACTTGGTCGAAATCAAATCGGCGGCCTTCAGGAAAATGCTGGCACGCTCGGCAAAGGGAGTCGCGGCCCAGGATTTGCGAGCGGCAAGAGCAGATGCGATGGCAGCGTCAACATCGGCCTTGGAAGCATTGGAGTAGGTTGCGAGAGGAGCATGGGTGGCTGGGTTGCTCTGAGTAAATGTCTGGGAGCTCTTGATCTGTTCAATATTAGCAAAACGCCTCGCTTGAAGTCCGATTTCTCTTACCTCTTTTCCAGCAATGACGAGAGGGACATTGAAGGGAGACTTCTGGTTCACCGAAGCCAAAGCATCCTCCAGGCCCTTGCGGTCTGCGGAACCGGGAGTGTAATGTTTCTAAGTATTAAGATTAGTGGATATTTCCCTCGCGCGATCTTCGTAGGCTTCGACTCACGTTTGGCTCGTTGTTAATCTGGGGGATCTTGAATGTCGCATAAGTGCCCAGCGAACGCGAGCTTGAGCTAGGAGCGCGGCATGCAAGCGACTGCCAGCGAGACAATGGCTGCGCTCTAGCGCGCAAGAGGATCGACTGCATTGTGCTATTCGAAAAGCTCAGAGATAAATTCCAAATCTCTATTAGAATCCGAAATTTGAAGAGTTAAGATCGAATTGAAAAAGAAGAAAGAACGCGGGGTACACATATGATGAAATGACCGGCTATCACCGGCGGTAGCTATCGCATTTTCGACCGCGAAGCTGCCAGTACCCTGTACAAGGTGCAGGAGCCGGCAGCGAATGATAGGCGGCCGGCAACAGTCCCGGGTGGGGCAACCGGGCCGGAGCTCAGCATTAGAGCAGCAATTATTGGACGATCCACCATGATCTTCAAAGTGGGGAACACCAGTGTCCGTACCCGGTACGGAGTACATCTACAGATAAAGCTGATTCTCTAGATAACAAAAATCTATTTGAGCCTCGGAAATCACAGAATAGTTTCGCATTAAAGATAAGCATTGAAACTTTACAAATCCTGATAACGGTTCCTGAAGTGGATCAAGGTGGATCAAAGTAATAATCGTTTTGAATGGGAGCTTTTTATTTGAACAGCGCAGAATTAGTTGAACACCCTCACTAATCGCAATTATTCAAGGTGCAGGGAGTAACATTATTGAGTACATACCCAGGTGCCTACTTGCTCACGCTACTCTGTAGACTACGCTGAATTGTGAAGGTGATTCTTTAAAAGAGTGATACCACCGAGCCACGTTTTCTTACCTATATCATGGCTCTAATGAAGCGTTATCTCGTATATTGACGAGAACCAAGCGACGTGGTGCGATGTCCTTTAATACTTGGAATATCTTTTTTTGAACTACAATTACTGCACTACTTTGAATGCGATTGGTAAGGGTGTTCAACTAATTTTGTGGTGTACAATTAACGCGCTCCTTTAAATGTTTAAATCCTGTCCAAGGTTGGTTAAATCAAAACTGCCACGCATGTAAATTGTATAACTCTAGTATAGATAAATCTAATCTATGCAATCCACCACCAGACACGCTCCAACCAATTGCGAGGTTGCGGCTCGACATCTAGCTCACACATCCGATCAATCTCCTCTTTGCCAGAGAAGATATCGACATCGGCAGCCGGAACCATCCAGGGAGTCCGGTACCAAATTTTATGCCCAAAGTACAAAGTGAAAAATATGGCGAAAACAATGTAAGACACCAGGAAACCGGAAGCCGTAAAGGAACCTGGGAAGAAAGTGGCGTACCCGTTGGTGATTGCCAACAAGGAGACAACCACCAAGGCATAGTAAGTGCCCCAGGGTTGGAATGGCGTCTTGAATGGTCGTGACTCGAGCATTCCATGGAAATCAAGAGCCCGGCGGAAGCGCTGTACGAAAAAGTGTTAGCAGTCGGGTTGGGAAGAGACGGGGGATAAGATCACTAACCAGATAAGCTATGCCAACAAGAACCCAGGAAATGAAACCGCCGACCGTAGTGATGTTGGTAAACCAATAAAACACATCAGATCCTGAGCTAGATAGGTTCAAAAAGGCGAGGAGTCCAATCGACCAGGTCACCAGCACCGCAGCGTAAGGCACACCATTCTTGTTGCAGCGAGTGAAAACCTTGGGTGCTTGACCTTGGCAAGCAAGTGAATATAGAGTTCGTGAGCCTGCATAGACCCAAGAATTGCCGGAAGACCAAGCAGAAAGCAGGATGGCCGCGTTGATGACATGGTTGAGGCCACTGATTCCAGCATTCTGGATACCAATCACAAAGGGACTAGCGCCAGCACCCGATGAACCACTGGCGACTCCCTGAAGGAGGTTCTTATCGTTGTATGCAACTGTCACTCCAATCACCAGACTTCCGAGAACGTAAAACGCGAACAGACGGTAGATGAAGCGGTTGGTGGCCTTCGGGATGTTGCGACGTGGTGCAACAGCCTCACCCGCGGCAGTGGTGATCAATTCGGGGGAGAAGATAAAGGAAAATCCAGATTTGATGAGAGCGGTCCAGAATGCCAGGAAGCGGCCAGTGTTCACATTCGATACCAAGTATGGCTGCTTGAATGCACCTGGATGTTGCCAGTATCGGAATCCAAGTCGGTCATGGTTAGGGCCACCACCGAAGAAAAGCACGACGCCAAGAATGATGAGACCAATAATTGCGATGATTTTCAGCGATGCAAACCAAAACTCAGCTTCACCATACCAGGAAACGGCGACAATGTTTAGAAGGAGGATGACTGTGTAATCGGGGTCTTTATTAGCTTATACTCTTGAATGAAAGATAGTGATTCCGGAATGAACAATTGACTCACCCAAAAGGATAATTGCGATCCATACACCGACACTAACATCAATTTGCCAATATTCTATGACAAGTCCCGCTGCTGTGACTTCCGACGCTATCAACATGGAGAATGAGTACCTGCCAGGACTTGTTAGCTTCATCCACACATTGTTTCCGAAATAGTCAATTACCAATAGTTATATCCTAGAAAATAATATGTCAGTACTTTTCATGAAGAATAAATTGGAAATGAGAACATACCAATAGCAAATCCCAGACTTGGCTCAGTGAACCGGTTGATCAAATATGGCACCGAAACACCGCGCACGGGCAGATAAGTTGTCATTTCACCCAGCATGTTCATGACAAAGTAGACAACACTTGACATGACAATGTATCCCATGAGAAGGGGTGCTAATAGTTTCACGTCAGATTATCTCTTGCTTTGCAGACATTCGTCTCCAGATGTCCTGTACGCATTCGCCACTTACCTGGTCCAACCGTCGATAATGTCGATCCACTTCCAACGAACAAGCCCGTGCCAATACAACCACCCAAAGCAAGGAATTGGATATGACGCGAGCTCAGTCCGCGATGTGTTTCACCACTGTCAATTCCCTCCACCTCGCCTTGGAGAGTCTTTGGTTCCTCATAGAAGGCCAGCGGGGTCTTGCCCTCTTCCATCACCTTGGGTGATGGGTCCATGATGGTTCGACAGGTAGAGGAGACAAATTTACAATATTTTGATGAAAAAAATAGGTGAAGAGTTTTCAACCAGGATATAAGTGTTTTAATGCACCCAAGTACCCATGGACAGATAATCTAGGCTTATATCTCATGAGGGATAGAGTTCAGAATATAAGCCACGAGGCGTCTAATTTACATGCACATGGAAAAAAAGATAAGACAACCGCGCGAAAAAAGAAAGTTTCGATTTTTTCGTTGAGTCGCGGGGAAATTGGAAATCTTTACCGACTGGAAAAGCCTCCAAGAACTCAATTGGCTAGGTGCCACGGTAAGAATCTATCGAGGCTGACACAAGGTTACCAGAAAGTCGGGCCGATGTGGAGTCATCCGGTTCTTATCGGCCCTCTAAATGTCTAATCTCGGTCTCGGAGGACCTCCTATCGGTCCAGTATGGAGGATTCGATGAGGTTATCTCATGTCAAATAGGAACGATTCCAGCGACTAACTCTAATTCAGTACCTGGGTACCTTATTCTGTGTAAGGCCGTGTGACAATATTTAAAGTGTTTAGGTGCCAGAAATGCTTGGCCCTATTTAGGTCTTAGCAAAAGGAGGGGTGTCAATTGCCATCTGGGGATTTCTGTGGATATCTGGGGATACGGGGTAGCATCAACGTGATAACGGGGTTTAAATGCATGGGGAATTTCTATGAAGTAATAGAAATTCGATCAGGAACCAAATATTGGGACCTAAAAAGCCAGGCTAGAATGTACAAACAAGAGGCGCGACCGTTAGTAGCCGGAGACACGTGACGCTTCTGCAGGCGATTGACCGGCCCGGTCAACCTATGCTCAGTGGCCCGTGCGGCCCCATCCTAGCATCAACCGGCCCGTATCGAGTCACTCCAACAATTGGACAGTATTGGTGGCCATCTCTACAGGGATCTGAAGGCCACATGATGTATTCATGCAGTTTAGAGTTCAAGCAAGGCTTTATTACAGTGGCAACAATGAAGTACCATAATTTACCCCAATCAAAGGCAGGCCGAATCTCAATAATATCGGGATTCCGGTGGGGTTATTTAGACCGGGATGGCCTGCAATGTTCACGATTCCATGAATCATGGAAACTATTCTTTGGTCACGAGACTATATTTTGCACACCGAGAACGAACGGCTGCAAAATCCCGGTTGGTCATGTTACTGGGCACCGTACCGGTCGCAGGCGCTTGCCACCGGCTCTTGCCAATGTTAATAATTTATTTCTATGCCTATCTAGTAACCTTTATCTTAGAGCTGTCTGCTTTAAACCTTGGTTCTGATATTCACTTCCCGAAACAAAGCAGGACTTCACTTCTAAAACCCAGCTCTGCCTCCCTCCTGTCTTCTTTCCCATCACCTATCCATCCAATAATCTAACAATTCGCGACAATCGCCATATCAATGAAAGCTGCTCGGGCTGTGCGCGTGCCCCGCGGGCAGGCCACCATCAGCCGCGCCAACACTCGACTAGTGAGCGGTACTGGTAACGTCAAGTCGTCTGTTGCCGCAACTGCAAACAATGTCTGGCAGCCACTATCACCGCCAACTCCTCGTAAGGCGTTGAATGCGCCACTTGCCAAACTTCCCTTATCATCCGTCCTACGCTCGCTGTTGGTGCTATCAGTCTCGTCCTCTCCACTTTTGCTCAAACCTTGCATCTACACTCTATCATTGTTGGCAAACCCTCGCTCCGCGCTGTGGGATGTATCCAAGAACCCACTGCTGAACTTCTTGGTGAAGCACACTATTTACAAGCAGTTCAACGCTGGAGAAAGCAAGGTCGAGGTCCAGAAATCTATTAAAAACATCAAGGGTCTTGGATGTCGAGGAGTGTTGCTTGGTTATGCTCGGGAAGTCTTGGTTGGAGAGAACGAAGACGCTGCGTACGACGAAAAGGCTGCTCTCGCTGAGATTCAAATGTGGTTCGATGGTACCATGCGCACAGTCGATATGGCTCAGCAGGGAGACTTTGTTGCTTTGAAGTAGGTTTTCGCATGTCGATCTTCTTGTCTGCTTTATTTTAACACGCTTTATTAGATTCACCGGTATGGGTACCGATGCCCTTCGCCTCCTCCAGAAGGAAGCCGCACCATCCGAATTCATGGATGCCTCTATCCTGAAAGTGTGCGACTTGGCGATCTCCCGTGGTGTTCGTTTGCTCGTTGATGCTGAGGAGCAGGCTGTCCAGCCTGGTATTGAGGCGTGGATCATGAAGTACCAGAAGTACTGTAACTCGCAGACCCCCGGCCGCGCCATCTTCTATGGTACCTACCAGGGCTATCTCCGTTCAACACCTTCCACTCTGGCCCGTCACCTTGAAACCGCTCGTAGCGAGGGATACACTCTGGGTGTCAAGCTGGTCCGCGGTGCTTACATGAAGACTGAGCCTCGCCACCTGATCTGGGCTAAGAAGGAAGAGACTGATCAGTGCTACGATGAGATCGTTGAGGCTCTTCTGACCCGCAAGTACAACTCCATGCTGCAGTCTCCCTCCAAGGACCCATCTGTTCAGCTGCCGCCTGTCAACGTGATCATTGCCACCCACAACCGTGAATCTGTTCGCAAGGCCCACGCCATTCGTGTGCAGCAGGCTGCTCATGGAGAAGACTACGGTGTTGATCTCAGCTACGCACAGCTTCAGGGCATGGCTGATGAGGTGAGCCTTGAGCTTCTTCAGGGCTTTGAGAGTGCTGAGGCCAGTGTTGGTGCTACGCCCATGGCGGCCCCCAACGTTTTCAAGCTCCTAACTTGGGGATCTGTTAAGGAGTGCATGGGTTTCCTCTTGCGCCGCGCCATCGAGAACACCGAGGCTGTTGGACGTACCAAGGACTCCCAGGTGGCAATGTTCGGTGAGTTGAAGCGCCGGATGATTGGAGGCAGCAAATAAAGATACCCCTTCGCTTCCTTTTTGTATGGCTCTATTTTCATTGTTTCATGATTAGCGGGCCATCTGCTTAGCTTTTCCTTTACTGTTCCATTTTTATGCCCTTTGGCCCCAGGATTTTGTTTACTGCCTTTGCGCAGGCTGGGATGCATTTTTGATGGGCGTTAGCGTTTTATGAGTCATGTTTCTTGTTCATAAAGGTGTTGCCAAATAGACAAGTCTTATCTTGATAATTCAGATTTGCAAATAAAAGTATCCGGAACGTCTTTCCAGTTGTGGAAAAGTAAATTAGGCCGTACGTATTCATTAAGGATTCTACCCACTTTTCGACCCCTCACCGGATCTTGTTGGCTTTCTTTCTTACTCCAACTACTACTTGAAATAATCAATAACGTCTACATCAAACGTTTCCACCACAATCCAAAAATCCCAAATAATGCATATTCTCTCGGAACCAGACGTATCGCGCATTTTCCGCAGCTTGACACAGAAGCAATGCCACGACTTTATCGGTGTCCTAGGCTCCGCGCTTGTGGGCTACAGTGCTGAATCTAAGCCAACAGTCCCCGAATCAGAGAAATTGATCCACCAGCCATTGCGTACTGTCTTCGCAACTAAAGCGAACAACTCATGTATTTTCATGCCCGTCTCGGATACCACCACGTCCGCCGTGAAAGTTGTCACGGTCGGCAACAGTGGTATCCAAGGGACAATCAACATATTCTCACCCGAAGGACGGCTACAGGGTCTTCTTGCTGCCGCAGAGGTAACAGCATTCCGCACAGCCCTTGCATCCATGACACTTTTTGTGAGATGTAGTAAGCTCCGCAAAGAGAACATTCTTGTGATGGGATCGGGCCGTCAAGCTGAGTGGCATGCCCGACTTGCACTACTGCTTTACCCGGACTTGGTCCGACGGGTGACTTTCATTAACCGGGGTCGTCAACGACTTGAGGAAATGGAGCGCGATGTTCTGGGTGAATTGCGGGAGCGTTATCCTAATGTGTCTATTAGCACTTTTGCTAAGGAGGGTGCAGCGGACTATGATGAGAGGCTTTTGAGTGAGCTGCAGGCTGCTGATGCCATCTTCAGCTGTACACCGTCTTCAGAGCCGAACTTCAAGTTTGAGGCGCTGCAGTCTGCTCCTAAACAACGCTTTATTTCTCTCATTGGCTCGTATAAGCCCCATATGCATGAAATCGATACTGAGACTTTGCTCTCTGGTGGGGGCAAGGTCTATGTTGATTCCAAATCAGCTTGTTTGGAGGAGTCGGGTGAATTGATTACGGCCCAGATGACGGAAAGCCAATTGGTGGAAATGGGGAATATGCTGGGGGAACAGGGCTTATCAGGCGATATTGAGGTCCCGGATGGCTGCAATGTTATCTTTAAGTGTGTAGGAATGGGGTTGATGGATCTCGTGGTTGGGAAGAAGCTGCTTGAGATTGGAAGCGAGCAGGGACTGGGAACGAGTGTCGATGGATTTTAAGTTTCCCTTCTCTACATGAGTTATCTGGGGTCGTGGATTCGCGACAAGCTGAAAATAGGCCACTTTCGTACTAGTTATGCATGCATTTTCCGATTTAGTTCGTCGTACATGTGGATCACACGCGATGCTAAAAATTTTAATCCGATTTTACATGAGCTGTGGTGATCATTGTGATCGGTAGAGTAATTCTAGAAAGTAACCAGTATAAATGTGGAAGGTTTTGTAGTGTAGATTGCTCATAATCTCCAATAATTGATGTTAAGCTGACCGGCATTCAGCCGGGATCATTGACCTTGGGCAAAGTCTGCCAGAATGCGGGGCCGCGAACCGTGGGAATCGTTATCAGACCGATAAGTGCCACCCATTTCCTTTCCCGACTCTCCTCTTTCTCTCTTCCCCATAACTTTATTTCTCGAATTGAGGCACTTCTCCATAACCACCCGGGTGGCTCTAGATCTCCGGACTTGATCCGTGATCCATCTCCGCTTTCTCCGCCAGATTCCCCGCAGACGATGCCCGGCCGACGTCGACCTAGCTGACACCGCCTGTCATGAACGACTCGACCTCGACTCCCGCGCCGCAGCAGAAGCGCCAACGGGTGGCCGAAGAGAATCGCAAACGAGCTGTCAGAGCGTATGCAGATCCCTTCATGGCGATCCAGAATGGACCGTGAACCCAAACCCGCTAACTTACCCCGGCATTTACAGATGTGACGGCTGTCGCAGAGTGAAAGAGAAATGCGAAGGAGGCGTACCGTGTCGTCGATGCCTTCGCTATCGCCGACAGTGCAATTTCACTCACATTGACCCGGTTGAAAAGAGCCGATCAACATCTGTTTCGTAAGTTGTGGCGGTGTGGCAATACGCACCTGAAAGGCCATGTGCTAACATTGGACTCCGGGGATAGGCTACTTGACCGTGCCGCCTCAGTTAGCCACCATGAGCTCGTCGAGGCAGAACGTGTCCGCTACATGGAGCGCATTCTATCATACTATGCGCCGGGTCTCACATTCGATATCCAATCGCTCCGTAAAGCTGCCGAGGACCTGAAGAGCAAACACCGGGAGTCGGAGTCGGATGCGCTTTCAACAAAGGTGGATGCCAATGAGCTGGAAGATTTGGCCATTGATGAAGAAGATTTCACAATCAAGGCACTTCCTAATAATACTGCTCGTAAGAGTCCTTCTTTATGGCTACGGCTTATCTCTTGCTTACCCCGGTGGCAGAATACTCTGGCGAATTTTCATATTTGAATTTCTCTATGAAGATTCGGAAGAAGATCGACGAATGGATGAAGACGGCGGCACCAGATGTAAGCTCAACTTTGCTCGATTGTAATATTAAAAAAGCCACTAACAATCTGGTACAGGCTTCATCTGAAGTGGAACCATTTGAGGATCGATGGCGGGCCACACAGCTTCAATCAGGGTCATCTTTAGTATCATCTTCCATCACCTGTCTTCCTCCCCGCTACGTGGCTGAGTTCTTGGTACAAATATTCTTCAAATATGCACAGACCAATAACTTCTATGTCGAGGAGGATTGGCTTTGCCAAAAGCTGAACATTTGCTACACCAATCCTTCCAGCTTGTCATCCGACGATGCCGGTGCTGTCTGTGCAATTCTGATGGTACTTGCCGTTGGCACGCAATTTGCCCACATGGAGTCGCCCACTCCAGTCAATTGCTTGCCCGTAGATTCCGCAGCCAATCAAGACCACCACTTCTCAGAAGATGAGGTAGGCCTCACATTTTATCAGTTTGCTTCAAAATTGCTACCAGACATAATTGCTACGGCATCCGTGCGGAGTGTGCAAGCGTGCCTCTTAATTGGAACCTATTTGCTGCCACTGGATACTTCTGGGTTATGTTACACATATTTTGGTCTAGCTCTAAAGTTGGCCATTCAAAACGGAATGCATCGACGGTATCATGGAGAAGGGCTCTCGTCCCGGATGATTGAGACCCGCAATCGGGTTTTCTGGACAGCTTACACCATTGAAAAGTCAGTCATTTCCTTCTACCCTCTAGGCTTATATCCTAACGAGCATACAGACGCATTAGCATTCTACATGGCAGGCCTGCATCTTTGGCAGATGCAGATGTTGATGCCCCATTCCCCGTCGATTTCCCCGGATTGATGCCGGCAACACAGCAGTCAAACCACACCAACATGGTGACATTGATTACTTTGACTTTGAAGCTTGGGCAAGTCTCAAATGAGATTTCCTCTCTGAGAACATGCCCAAAGGGTCAGCAACAAGATTGCTTAGAGCGGTTGCTCAATATTCGCAAACATCTCATTGAGTGGTGGTCCACATTGCCCGAGGAAACAAGCTGTCGAGACCTTAATCCAGCAGGTCCATTATTCCGGTCAAATGTACACCTGAAGCTTGATTACTGTTTGACTCGGATCTTCATTGGACGGCCATTCTTGTTCAGTAACATCAAGGCTCTGCAAACACCTAACTTTCAAGCATTCAAGGGCCCGTCTGGAATTTCCAAGATTCGAACTACCCTTGTCACTGATTGTGTAGAAGCAGCCTTAGAGATCATCGATTTGTGCCGTCTTCTTCGCGATGAGACTGGTCTTGCTCGCGCGTCGTTCACAGAGTTCAGCTCATGCCGTGCAGCACTATTGGTCATATTGGCTCAAGGGCTTACAAAACGTACCGAACGCCTTGGGGCAGCTTTGGAGCAAGGTGTATCCTTGATCAAGATTATGTCAATGGGCGTTGGCTCTGCCCGCTCAGCCGTCAGCGTCATCGAAGCACTCGAACGTGCAATCCGTCGCCTTGAGATGTGGAGCGAGTCCCAGCAAGCACAGAGCAATGGCGGCAGCCTCGAATCTGCCTATGATCGTTTCAAGAATTGGGAGATGCTGTGGAAGACAGGCCCTGTCTCACCTACTACGGCATCATCCTGGGAGCAAAAGAATCCTCATGTCGGTGATAGTATTGGTCTCCCGCAAGGCATGCCTTCTCACACACCGGCTCCCCTGGGCATTGATGCCGTCATCTCCGGCATGCCCATCACACCCTCCACTACTGCTTTACCAAACAGCAACAATGGTTCTGATCCGGTGATTGGCGGGCCGGGTCATGAAGTTCTGAATGCTGATATCCCTGATTCCGGTATTTCTCCGGAGAACTTCTCCCTATCTCATCAACCGCTTTCACAGATGGCCCATTTTGGTTTCGATCATTTTGTCTCGAATTTCCCACAGGAGCTTGGAGAGTTTACTGCGCTTCCCTGTTTTGAACCGGATGCCCAGGGCAATTCTTCTGCCATGGTTGGCACGGAAATGAAAACTCCTACGGGCAGTGCGGATTCGCATTGGTTGCAGTTTATGAATGAGTGATAGGCTATCTCAGTCCTTGTTGGCCTTGCTGTTTTACCGGCGAATTTCTTCTACATCAGGCTGCTTCTTCAATATACCATGTGCTGCAAAGCAGTAACTACTCCGGGGTTCTTCGCGTTTGGGCGGGTTTCAATCTATTTATCAGGCTATAATCAATGCCCTCGGGGAGATATATAGCTACTATCTTACAAAGGTCATATTCTTACATATTTGTGTCATCCAATTTTCGTAAATATTTCCACGAATTTGCTGTCGAAACAGCCTTGAATGTCTTGATATCTTGATATAATAAGCCACGAGAATAATGCTAATCGAATGTAACCTTCTTTCCTGAGAAGACAGCGGCAGCCTGTTCCTTTTGCTTCTTCTTTGCTTCCCAAGAAGGATGAAGAGGTCCCGTATCCTCAGGGGCCTTATTCTTGTGGGTAGAGAAATCGCCAGCGGCGCGACGTTCTGATCGGTTTTGCGGCCGCGCAGTTTCACTTCCGTATCCACCACGTCCACCCCGGGCACCTCTAGCACCGCCCGCAGCACCAGTTGCTCCCCTCTTGGTATCCCATCCGCTATCCCTATTGCGTTTTTGATTTTGCTGCTCTGCCAGCACGTGGTTCGCCTTGTCACCGAACTTCTTTTCCCATAATGCACGACGCGCTTGTTGACCCATGCGATTTTTGCGCTTCGGGGGAGCAGCGGCCGCGGCAGCTTCGTCATCTGTTGCTTCTTCTTCGGAGCCAGACCAGTAGCCGCCATTCATGAGAGATGGAAGGAATGTTGTGGTCTGTACTGGGGCCTTGCTGGCCTTGGTCTTTTTAGGTGGTGGTGAAGAGTCTGATTCTTCTGCAGAGAAGTCGGGAGATGGCGAGCGAGAGAATACAGAGTCGGAGATGTCGTCTGCTAGCTGATCGTCGTTTGCGTCATCCTCGTCCTCATCTGATTCCTCCCCTTCGGAGCCAGAGCCTGGGGCTAACCGTGCATCGAATTCAGAGAAATCTTCCACCCCGGATTCATCATCGCCCGAAATATCCATAGCTTCAGCACGGGAAGCCCGCTTTCCATCGTCTTCAGACCCAGAACCTGACACAGACTCCTGTTTTTGCTTGCGCGCGGGCTTCTCAGCCTTCTCTTTCGTAGTCGCATCCTTGGCCTTAGTCTTGTCCTGCTTTCCTGCAGGCACGTCCTCAACGCCCAGCAATTTTCGAATCTCGGTCAAGATAGTCTTCACGACATTCGTGACCGGGTTGGATTTGAACAGTCGCGCAATGATATTGGATTCCGCAGCGCTCTTAGGTCCTTGCATGGAAACATTCTTTGCCTCTGCGAATTCGTTAAAGATCGGGTTCTCTGCAATGCGCTTTGTCTTGGAGAGCTGCTTGTACAGGTATCGCTCGGCAGTAGTCTGGTAATTGAGTTTCTGTTATGAAAAATTGTCAGAACTTCAAGTTCGCAAATTCCAAGTCCATCGGTAAATTCGTACCTTCAATGCCTCCACTTCCTCTGCCAACCGCGCGAGGGTCACTGAGTCGTATGGTTTCCTGGCGGCTTTCTCTCGGCGGCTAAGCTTTTGTCTCTCGAATCCTCGTGCGGTCTTCATCGCTTTGATTATGATTTCCACGCTTTGTTCAAATTTGTTCGTCATTCGCGCGGCTTTCATCGAAAGCTTGCGGGTGTCCGACGATGCGGGACCGTTGAACTCGGAATGCTTGCGCTTTGGCATGTTGGGCGACTGTGATACGATAACTTCTGTTCAAAAATATGAAAGTCGAAAGGATGTCGTTCAGACAGCGATTTTAAATATCGGAGGTGGTCCGGACTTTTTTTTTTTTCTGGCGCGGATCATTTGCCAAGTCTTTCCGCCTCGTCTGTCACGACCAACCATTTCCTTGGGTCTTTGGCTAAATTTATTCGCATTGCGAAGAGGAACCGGAGGAAGAATAAAAACGAAATAAGGAGCAATCTTGGACTATGATCAAAAACGTCCACGGTTTTGGGCACCTGGTAGCTGTGCTCACTTTCCAGGGCTGCTGACAGGAAATATAAAGGCGATGACTGCTTATCCGTCTAGAATAGTGGAGCCACGGAGCTATATATAATTCCATGACACTACAAGTTGCGAGTATGTACCAAGTGCGCAGTTTATTGACGAGGCAAAAAAATCCATCGATTATTGATATGTACATACAGACATGGCAAAGGAAACTAATACGCATACAGACCCTTTCTATTTCTTTTCTTCCTCCTTTGGCGGCTCAGGCTTGGGGGTAGGGAGCTTGAACTATAGGCAAATGATTAGCAATTGATCTAGATCTGCAGAGAAATATTTCACTTACGGATTCGGGTGTGCGGTTCTGACCAGCACCAACAGGCTCCCAGGCAGTAGATCCGCTCTCGAAGTTACGGAAAGCCTGGGTGAGCTCAAGAGGCTCAATGACAATACGTTTCTTCTCCTCGTCGTAGCGCAGCTCAGTGTAGCCAGTCAAGGGGAAGTCCTTGCGGAGAGGGTGGCCATCGAAACCGTAGTCAGTCATGATACGGCGCAGATCGGGGTGACCACTGAAAAAAACACCAAACATGTCGTAAACCTCACGCTCGTACCACAGGGCGCCCTCGAAAAGGCCAGTCACACTGGGGACTGGGGTAGCCTCGTCGGCGTAGGTCTTGACACGAATGCGGGAGTTGAAGCGAACACTGAGCAGGTTGTAAACGACCTCGAAACGCTGGTCGCGGGTGGGGAAATCAACACCGGTGATATCGGAAATCTGGGTGAACTCGGCGGAGGTGTGGTTCTTGAGGAAGCTCATGACGGGGATGACACCGGCGGGAGCGGTGTACACAGTCAACTCATCCTTCCAGACGGTGAACTGTTGGACGTATTTGGGAAGGCAGGACATGATGTACTGTCCGTAGGTGTGCAGGCTGTCGGCCTTGTCCTGCCACTTGTCGGCCGGGTTGACGACTGGGGCACGGAGAGGACCCTGAGCTGCAATGATGAAACAAGTATGTTAGTTCAATTGAATCTGTCCCAATTGACCAGAGAACAATCACGTACGAGGCCGTTGCGCCTGGCGCATGTTTTCAGGCTCCGGCGCCCCCGGTTGTGTCGAGGCCTTAGCAGCATATTGCAGCGAAGAGGAGGAAAAAGCGCGAGGAGCCATAGACCTCGAGGCCGAAGCCATCGATCGGCCAGTTCCCAGGCGCATCAAAGAGCGTGCGGATGCCATTGTGGTGAGGGAGCAATGGCTGCGGGCAGGAGGGGGGACGAAAGGCACGTAAGGCGGATTATGAGGATCGAGGTTGGTCGAACCTGCCAGTCATGTGACCATGACATAAGCTGCGCTGGCGCTAGGCCCGATATGGTAATGCCAGCAAAATGAAGCCGCGCTTCAATTTCCTTCCCTTCCTTCACCCCGTCCATCTCCCCACGATCCACCCTCTACCTCCCTTCCCCTCCTATTCTCCTTTTTATTAATTCTCCGTTCTTTTTCATTTGTCCTGGATCTGGAGTAGCGTCTTCTCGTCTCTTTTGTCTTTGTGTACCTGATTTGATTGGGTGCCGGCGTTGAGATTCCCGTATCGCCTTTCCCCGTTCGCACAGTTTTCACCGCGGCCATGTCTAGTCGCCAACAGATTGACTCCGTCATCGACGATGATGATGAGTTTTGGTATGCCATGATCCCATCTGCTGATAGATTCCGCGACGAGTGACCCTAACCCACTTTACAGCCCCCTTTGCATCGAAGAGTTCGACCTTTCCGACAAGAACTTCAAGCCATGTCCCTGTGGATATCAGGTACGCCGCCCCTCAGAGCCATCCTCAGCCGACGACCTTCATCGCCGTCCCTTCCTACGTACTTACCTTAACCTTTAATTTGCAGATTTGCCAATTCTGCTACAACAATATCAAAACGCACAGCGAAGAGGGTCGATGCCCGAATTGCCGCCGTCCTTACGATGATAGCACGATTCAATACAAGATTCCTGATGCGGAGGAGTGAGTCCCCTACACTGTCATTTTTACTTACATATTCCAGGCGCACTGACCCCTCCTTTCGCAACTTAGGTTCAAAGCCGACCTGGCCTTGAAGTCCCGCAAGGCAGCGGCAGCCAAAAAGAAAGAAGCCGAGAGGCGTGAGATAGAGGCTTCCAGCAGGAAGAACTTGGCAGGTGTTCGTGTTGTGCAGAAGAACCTGGTTTACGTCATAGGCCTTAACCCGACAATTCGTGACGAGAACCAGTTGTTGCAAACGCTTCGAGGCAAGGAATATTTTGGACAATATGGCGAAATTGAGAAGATCGTGGTCAGCAAAGCTAAGCCCGGGGGCAATCCGCACCAGGGGATTGGCGTTTATGTCACATTTTCTCGCAAGTTCGATGCTGCGAGTTGCATCACGGCCGTGGATGGTTCTTCTAACGGCGATCGTGTTCTGAGGGCTCAGTATGGGACAACCAAGTACTGCTCGTCTTTCCTTCGAAATGAACCGTGTAACAACCGCAACTGCACGTTCTTGCATGAGACTGGCGAGGATAGCGAGAGTTACAGCCGCTCCGATCTTTCATCCATGAATACCTTGTCCAGCCAGCGCCAGCACCAGCCGAATATTCCTCAACCTCGCCCTATCCAGCCAGTCGCCCACACAATGCGCCGGCAACCGAGCAAGGATGACTCCCTCAGCGGGCGCTCAGTAGTCCCCGATGGGCCCGCGCTTCCCTCATCTGCCAGCTGGGCGAATAAGGATCCCGCCATGAGAGCCCGACGAGCCAGTTTTACCGGTAGCCAGGCGTCTCAGAGCCCCCGCCCTGCTAGCGTCTCCGTCGCAATCGCCGCCGAGGAGCCCAAGCGAGTCGAGAAACCTTCGCCTATTGTCCAGCCAGCGCAGCGAGCATCATCCCAGTCTGATACACGGTCACCAATTGCCCAACCCGAGCCTCCCAAGAAGCCTCTTATCGAAACACCGAGCCCATTCGATACCTTGATCCAGGATATGATGTCTCCGGAGTTCAGATTCGTATTCTCGGCCTCTGACCTCCCAGTGGATGAACTGAAACATATCCAGAATTACCCCTCTTTTATTGATCCTTATGGCGGTGTGAAGCGCCGTGCTATGCGTGAGAAAGCAGATAAGGAGCGTGCTAGTCGCGAAAGTGAGCTTGCACAAACCGCCCAAACCGCAGCAGTAGAAGAGGATAGTAGGGAGGCTGGCAGCCTACAGCTTGGTGGAGAGCCTGAAGATGCTAACCCTCCTCGTGGTCGTCAAACCCGTGAGTCCCATGGTGCTATTCAACCTCCATCCCAGCAAGGCACAGCCGATAACTCTACTGTTGGATCTCCCGTTTCAGCGACAAGCCATCAGTTCCATGGACTCAACCTGGCTGGACGTAGCTTAACTCCCCTCCAGCAGCAGCAGTTGATGCTCCTCAAGTCAGCAGGCAACCAGCAGGCTGGTTTGTCGGATCCTCTGAGCTCTGCCGCTCTGGACCAAGCTGCACAGGTCCGCCAGGGTGTTTTGCAGAACCAAATGGCAGCCCAATATGCACTTCAAGCCCAAGGCAGGCAATCCTCTCGCTTTGCCTTTACCAGCGACGTCAACACAAAGAATATCAGCAATGCTCGAATGTTGAACCAGATGCAGCAGCCTGGCACCCCGAATCCACTCTCAGCACCGAGCCCTCAGCACGGTGGTTTTTACGCGAGCGGTGTTCAGGGCCCCCCTCCCGGTTTGAAGACAGCCGGAACTCCTCCCATTAGTGGTGGTGGAATGTTCGCCCAGGGCCACGGGTTTACTTCAAACACCAACGTCGGGCTGGGATCCAATGTTGGGAAGCACGATGCGACGCCAGAATCGATGCGTGAATTATTACGGGGGCGAAGTGGTACGAATATTGGTGGTGTGCAAGCCCAGGAGGCCGCAAAGCGTGAGTTCATGTTCCCTTTCCTTCAACAGCACCAAACCCCACCTCCCCTGACTCCCGTCAATGGCCTTCTCAGCTCTTTCTATGGGTCCCGGACGGGTACACCACCTGACTCTGGTGGCTCACAGAAGCAGAAGAAGAAGGGAAAGAAGCACAGACACGCTAACACTTCCTCCGGCGGAGGTGGTGTAGTAGATCTTGCAGACCCGAGCATTTTACAGGCGAGAATGCACCAAGTCGGTGCCAATGCTACTGCTGGACAAGCGTTGTATGGGAGTCAGGGCCAAGGTGGGTACAACCCCTCAATGATGTACGGCGGTGGGCTGAGCCGCTGGTGATCCCCAATGTCCTTTGTTTTACTTCCTACCCTCCACCTTCCATGACTTTCAAGTGCATTTTTGTATCCTCCCTTTCCATGATCTTTCTTTGCCTTGCGTTTACCGGGCCTGTATCCCCCTGATTATATGATTTGAATTCCCCTATACTTTTTCCCAGTCATGTGCCGGGACTGCATCATGCTTCTTTTTCATTCTTCGCAGCCAAACAGGTGGTGCTGGATCAATACGCCTGGCGGGCGTGTCAGTGACGTATTGTGATTGCGTTGATTTCTCTTTCAATCATTTCTTTATGCATGCATGTTCTTTATCCCGGCTTTCCGTCTTATCCCGGTTCATGGTGTTTTGTTTCTCTTGCATTTTGTGGACATATCTCATGTCTGGAGGGCTTTTTTTTTTTTTTTTTTTCTGTTGGCGGCTGGTGTTTCCCTTCATGTTTTTCTTGCATCCGGATCTTCGCATGCAGCCATCTACGGTTTCATGAACACCGTATATGTTTTGCGCATGGATTAGTGTACGTTAAGACCTCCCTGCCCTGATATCAACAGCTGGAACAGGGTCTTATTCGAAACCAGTTGTCTCACTGCTGCCGTCTACATTAGACCCTTCTGCCCTACACTGTATCTGACCCCTATGTGTCAGTGCCCGTCGTGTAATTATCTGTTGGCACCCTTGGACCTTGCATAATTGCCCGGATAATCGTTTCGCATAGTTTTTGCCCTTCGCTTGACCCTTCATGACCTGCCCTGCTCATTCCTACTACCTGCACCTCTCACACGTTGCTTTGCTGCGGGACTGGATGCTAACTAGCAACCAATAGTGGATGATGACTTCCCTCCTCTCAGCAGCCAGCTGAAGGATAGCCAGCCTATCGATACGTTTGGTTTTCTGAAATCCCAACTTCCCAGTGATTCTGCTTCTGCTGGCCGTGCAGGGACACCGACCCTTCCGCCAGGTCTTCCTTTGCCTCACTCTCACCCGGCATCTGCTATTTTCCAAGAACAGAGGGGCTCGTCTAAACCGTCATCCCCGGCCCCCATCGTGCCTCCTGGACTGGGGGCCACTCCATCCCACTCTCGTCCAATAAGCCCTGAGTTTGGCATGCGCACAGGGAACTCATCGGTACGCACCAAAGATGCATCTCAGATCTCTCTAGGATCACCTATCGCGAAACCGATTCGTAAGCCTCGAATCAATACCAAAACAGACGTTCCTGTTTCTAGCGATGATAAGGAGACTGGTGGATTAGATAGTCCGCATGTGGGCGCCAAGGCAAGCCCGGCCAGTGTGAGCGTGCCATTGTCATCGCAAGAAACCTCTTCTGTGCATTCTGAGCGTGCCCTATCTGGGACGTTCACATCCGCCCAATCTGGAACGTTTACATCTGCATTTACAGCTCGACCTGGCTCTGTCTCTGCTGTCTCTGCTATCGGTTCACGCCCTAACACACCTCTGACAACCACCTCTCGTGTTTCTGATTCTTCTGGCCCTCGCCAAACACGCATCCTCCGTGTCGTTGATACCCCAAAATCTGAAGCATCTCGTCACATTGGAACCGCATCAGTTGCCGGCACAGGCAAGTTGGGGTCCCCGAGACACAGTGTTTCTTCTATCAGCAGACCAGATACTCCTGGTGATTTCGGCTCCGAGGTAGATCTTTACCCCTCCGGCTCTGTATCTCGTTCAAACTCCCCTCCTGCCTCGAGTCGCATTGGCTCCGCTCCGATCCGCGCGGTCACTAAGAGTCAGGCCAAGAAAGAACGGAGACAGAAAGCGAAGGAAGCCGAGGCCAAGAAAGTTGAAACTTCTTCCGTGGCTGAAGAGCCTGTTCAAGCCCCAATTATGGGCAGAAAGCGCAAGACCAAGAAGGCACCCGCTACTGCCCTTGAGACAGGTGATGCTGCACCGATCTCCGCTGAGACTGCAAGCCCCGTCAAAAGTCGTGCTGAATCGCCCAAAAAGACGGAACCCAAAAAGGTGGAACCCAAAGCTGAACCCCCCAGGAAAGTGAAGGCTAAGGAGCCAGTGGTGGAAGAGTATAAGGCGCCCTCTGAGGCGCCCTCGGTGGGAGAGGAGCCCATTGAGCCCAAGACCCCTCCTGAGGCTTGGCGCTCTCACAACACTATCGGGCAGCTGCTCAAAGATGTTGAGGAGACTAACTGTTTAATCAAAGAGTTGTTCATGGAGCGCACCAAGCCTCTGCATGTCCTGCTTGCCGAGATGCACCGAGACGGTGAACTTGATCTAAACAAGAGCTCTCTGTTCAACCCTGCCAACCTCAGCCAACGTATTGACATGAAGTGCACTGCCGATGACTACGAGGACTTGAAGCAACCTACTGAACTCGGGGAAGAACATCGAAAGACCCTCCTACGTGGCGAGCCAGTCCGAGTGGGTACTCAGGCTCTCAAGAACCGGTGTCTTATCACTCCTCGGGGTTGCGTGCTTCGACACCTCGAACCTGAAGAGGAAGAGCGGTATCTTCAACTGGAGATGAGTCGGAATGGAGTTATTGATCCCTTCATGGTCGGCGACGACTCGAGCAACATCAATGGTGGTCTTGAGGCACTCTTCGTGAACCCAGAGAAGTACAACCTTTTTTGGGTGGACGACGCTATGGCCCAGATGGGATCCTCCTCTCCCGTCCTGGAGCCTACCGATGCCATCATTCCGCCCAATGTTCTTTCCGCGATGGAGGCAGATAGTACCCGTAGTCACGACTGGGCCGTCGCCCACTCTGCCGAGCTTCTCCAGACCACCACGGCCGCCGTACGCTCCTTCGCAGCCGCTACCGCCAAACAGCTGCTCGGCTCCGCTACCATGCCTGGCAGCAATCCCACCCTCGACGACGTCGCGGCGATGACGGATGAGGAGCTGAAGAGTCTTTCCGGCAAGTCGCAGAAAGACCTGGAAACTACGCGCAAGGAAATGGACTTGCTGGATAAGAAGTTCACTGGTCTTCTTCGCCGCAATAAGAAGCTCCAACAGCAGGCTCTGTCTCTCGCTGAGTCCGCGAACTAAAGCTTCTACGTGAACAGGCTAGGATAAAAAATTATCCCTTATGGCCCCCGGTGTGGTGACAGGATTGATCCATATTCCTAATGTATGATTAACAATGAATGTATTATCCCCAAGGCGACTCTCTTCTCTCTGTGTGTGGTCACTCTGTTGATATCCGTAATTTCCGGGTTTAGCCCCAATGTCAATATGTACAAAGGCTGGTGGGGCTTGGAAGATAAATCTTAGCCCGATGGGATACCATATAGAGATTAAGTGTACACCCTCATTCTAAGTGATGAGGGCTATCAGGATCAGGAATTGATACAGCACAGGCAATCCATTGGCAACAAGTAAAATGTGGACTGTGGAATATGTAATGTGAAACGAATTAGATTAAAGCGGGGGCTTCTTTTACGTGGCGTCCCTTTTGTTTGTGATCCGCCCAAATCTCAACTTGGTGGCGCTTAGGGCCTAAAATGCGGTCAATCGATTTTCCCCCATGACATGTCAAATGTTTAGAAAAATGTCCGAGAACCGTCTCTGACGAAGTTCAACTGCAGAGCCAAGGGATATCGGAAACGTCTCAGCACGCGCCGGTGGCATTGACGCTGAGAGGGGCATCAGTGAGACTTCTGAGGCGAATCTCCCTAGTCTCCCCTAGCGTCGGGTCCACATCGTCCGCAATGGTTCGTTTGATCGATCGAATCATTAGCTCGATAATAACGGATACTCGGCCTTGTCAGTGCTCGGCCATTTCCGCCCTGATTTACCTCTAATCTTGAATGGATCCTGAAACGAGTGGCTGATCACTTCATTCGATGCCATGTGTTCCGGGAGATTAATTGGTGATTCCTTTTCCGCCATTCGCTCCTTGTGGCTGCTAATGCCGTTTCTCTTTGTGTGATGTGGATTTTGTGGATTTTGACTGTGGATTTCACGACTGTTGAGGGTCTGGAATGGATCTGGATCTTCCCAGGGCTGGCTTTAACTTGAGTATAAACATGTCACCCGCTCCCGACCCTTAGATTGGCATCGATCTTTCCAACTCGCTCACGTCGCTCCTTTTTCCAGATCATACAACCCTGGTGGTTAGTTGATCATTACACTCCTTTTTTTTTACATTCTTTCTCTCCTTTTTGATCAAGATGCGCTTTTCTTTCGTCGTGGGCAGTGCCCTGACTATGGCATCTGTTGCCTTCTCCGCTGCTTGTGCGGCCCCGGTGGCGGTGTCGGCGGTGTCACCGGTATCAGATGATTCTTCTGACGATTTGCCGATTGCGCACTCTCATGGGAATTCTCATGGACATGGGCACTCTCACAAGCCCTCTCCGGTGGCTTCGGATGTTTCCCCTGCCGCATCCAACGAGGTCTCTCCCGAGGCCTTCACTGAGGCTGCTTCCATTACTTACGATACGGTGTATGAGACTGATGTCGCTACGGTATATGAGACTTATTACACTACGGTGTATCCATCTACCATCTCACCAGTGGCTGAATCGACTTCTGAATCATCTTCTACTTCCTCCACGTATGAGACTTACTACACTTCGATGGTTCAGTCTACCGTCTCACCAGTGGCCGAATCCACCTTCTCATCAGTGGCTTCCTCTACCGTCTCTACGGTGGCTTCCTCTTCCTCTGAATCATCTTCAGTTTTCACCTTGGCGCCTTCTTCTACTTTCTCCACGGTGTATTTCTCTACGACCTCAACCTCTTCCTCATCTTCCACCTCTGAGGATGCTTCCTCTTCCTCTACCGCATCTTCTGCGGCTTCTTCTGCGACCGCTTCATCCACGGCATCCCCATCCACATCTATCCTGCTGCCGCTTTATATCTGGCCCACTGATAACACTACCTGGGGCCCCGTCTACGAAGCCGCAGCTGGAAACCCAGATATCGAGTTCAAGGTCATCGTCAACCCCGACAGCGGCCCAGGCGATACTAGTAAGAAACCACTGAAAAGTACTACCCTACTATATTTGCTGATCTGAACCACTCCAGCCTACCCAGAGTCGGCATACATTACGGCCATTGCGCAACTGAACAGCTACGACAACGTCGTGGTCCTCGGATATATCCCAACGGAATATGGTACCCGCTCTGCCTCGGATGTCGAGAGCGACATCTCCACCTACAGTGGCTGGTCAGCATACACAGAGAAAAACATCGCCGTTGCCGGGATTTTCTTCGATGAAGCACCAAGAACCGACGATACCTCCTTGATTTCATACATGGCCGAAGTCGCGGACAATGCAAGATCCCACAACCTGGACTTTATTGTCTTCAACCCTGGTACCAAGCTGGAGGAGGGCGCAGTGAACGGATACTTTGATGCTGCGGATTTGATCGTCGAATTCGAGAACTCCTATGATGCTTGGATCGACGCTGTACCGGCTGACGAGTTTTCCTCTACGGAAGACTATTCCAAGGATGCCGTTCTCTTGTACAGTGCGCCTACTACTGCAAACTACGAGGCTGTTATCAAGGAAGCCAAGGATATGGGTCTTGGCGCTGCGTACTTGACCAACACTGATGACTATAAGTCTGCTGATACCATTCTTAAGGTCACGGCTGCTCTTGTTCAAGCATCCGCTTAGGTTTAGACTGGACCTAGAGAAAATTTCCGATGAATGGATTACCTGTGACCTCGTGCGTTCATCTACACCTTTTTGATTGCTGCAACATTGGAAAGGATTTATGAATTGAAGGGATATCTATTTCGGTCAATAAAATTATATATTCCAAGGAAATAGATATTACTATGTGCACATTTACATTGGTTTAATTCAAAAGTTCGATAAAAGCACTCTACCCCAGGTTCCCCCCACTCTTGTCCTCGTATCTGGAACTTACGCCGTCATGCACTCCATCTCCGACGGTGTTGCCCATCAACTCCGCCGGAGAACAATCGAGGACATCCCAGCCACGAAGAGCACAATAATATTTAAATGATCAAAGTTCAGGTAAATGTCAGCTCCAGATATCTCTGCCATAATTCATATTACTTAAATATAATGGGTCTTCTCACCTTTTTTATATCTCCATGGATAGCCTGTACAATCCCAGTATGGTTCATCCTATACTACACGATCCCATACTTCACGACCTACAAGACCCTATCGCATGTCCCGGGGACATTCCCCGCCAAATTCAGCAATATTTGGGTTGCACTCAGTGCTCGACGAGGACAGAAATTCGCAGCTGTTGACAGCGCTCACCGAAAATACGGCAGGGTTGTACGAATTGGATTCAACCATGTATCCATTGCAGACGAGCGGGCCCTCAATGTGGTTTACGGGCATGGAAATGGGTTTCTGAAGGAGTAGGAGATGAATTTTTTGCTTCCACCACTGGATCATACCTATACTAACAAGATTTGGAAAGTCATTACTATGAAGCTTTCATCGCACGTACTCCTGGTATGTTCAACGTCCGCGACCGGGCAGAACATACACGCAAACGCAAAATCATCTCGCACGCATTCTCGCCTAAGTCAGTCGCTGCTTTTGAGCCTCATATGGCCGCCAATCTACAGCGATGGGTTACCCAATTAGACCGCATCTCAAGTACGGGACCGAAATCAAACTCTCTTGATGGTACCCCAGGTACCTTTACCAGATTCAACGCCATGCCCTGGTTCAGTTACCTCGCTTTTGATATTATCGGTGACCTGGCATTTGGATCTCCGTTCGGGATGGTGAATAAAGGCAAGGACGAGACAGAGGTACAGCTTGTACCCGGGGGCCCTATGTCCACCGCCCCAGCCGTTGAAGTCCTCAACCGACGCGGAGAGGTCTCTTCTACTCTGGGCCTTCTCCCAGCTTTGCGCCCTTGGGCAAAGTATTTACCGGATCCCTTCTTCACCAAGGGTATTGCAGCTGTTGAGAACCTGACTGGGATCGCGGTTGCGGCTGTTGCTTCCCGGTTAGATGCAGCGGAGAAGGGGATTATTGATACGCGAGGCGATATCCTGTCTAGATTGTTGCAGGCCAAGGATGCCAATGGTAACCCTATGGGACGGGCGGAGCTTACATCTGAGGCACTTACACAACTGATCGCTGGTTCCGATACCATTTCCAATACATCTTGTGCGGTATTCTATTGGATTCTTCATGGCGAGCGTTGTGCTCCCGGGACAATTGTTTCCCGGCTACGAGTGGAGCTTGATCAGGCTATTGGTGATCAGTCGGAGATTGCTTCCTACAGCCAAGTCAGAGATCTGCCGTTCTTGCGTCGCTGCATCGATGAGGGAATGCGACTGCACTCTACTTCTGCTATCGGCCTTCCTCGTCTTGTTACTGATTCTGGGTCTGGCGTAGAGTTTGATGGGTATTTCTTCCCACCTGGTACTGTGCTTTCTGTCCCTTCTTATACTATTCATCATATGGCGGAGATTTGGGGAGATGATGTGGAGGAGTTCAAGCCTGATCGTTGGTTGAACCTTACGCCGAGACAGAAGATTGGATTCAATCCTTTCTCTTATGGTCCTCGTGCGTGTGTCGGGCAGAATGTTGCGATTATGGAGTTGCAGTTGATTATTGGGACATTGTTCCACCGGTATGATTTCACCTTATACCAGTCAATGATGGAGTCCCACGAGGGATTTTCGAAGAAGCCCAAGAGTTGTTTCTCTGGTATTAGATTAAGAAGTAAGGCTTAGGGCAGAGTTGAGGACATGGTATTGAGAAATTCAACAATTAATTATTCATTTCAAACCGCATTCCCAAAGAACATATCTTCAAGAGATGGAAACTCTTGCTCAATGTTCACATTCCAGTCACTATCCACCCATGACTTGGTATTATCTGCTGTGGGTGGAGGGAAAGTCTCGGTGTTATCAGCTCCGTCTGTCAACGAGTCCAACTCACTCCCACTGATATGCTGCTTAATGACATTCAATGACCACCGACTCACAGGCTCGGCCTTCCCGCCACGCTGGATGTGAGATATAGCCCGCTCCATGAGCCCGATAACCTCGCCAATGTTGATCACATGGCTAACGAACTCCGCTAATGTGACCATCGCAAATGAGCACAGCAGGTTCTCGTATGCTGGATGAATGCAAGTTGTAAGATCTGACATGGACAGAAAGAGAACCAAAATCTGATTCGAGTGATGGATCGCAAATCTGATGAATGGAAGAGCATTATCTGCTTCAGGTCTGATCCTTGTGTTGCTTGAGTGCCCCGGCTGAGACTCATGTATATGCTGGAGGGTGCGGCGAGCAAGTATCAGATAAGCGCAGGAATAGGCAAATCGCAAAGGCTCGGAGGAGTCAAGGTCTAGCTCGCACGGGTTTAGATCAGTTTAAGTTCTGGTTTAGAAAGCTCTGGAAGACATACTGTAAATATGTTCTTGCGACTTGCAGAGTTGATCAATCTCAGGCCAGGCTGGAACTTCCTTCTGGATCGCATTCGAGCTGACCAGCTCCCATAGTGTTCGGTAAAGATATACTCCAGCTAGCACCAGCTCGTCTCGGGAATTGTAAGATGGGAACTCGAGAACCTTTGCGCATTGATCGAAATATTGCCCCGCAATGACAGGTGGTCGACCAGAGCCGACTGAGAACCTAGGCGATGTTAGTTTCCAAAAAGCGCGTAGCGTATTCTGATAACATACTGTAGCTGGCACAAGCAGATCAAGTTCCAGGTGCGTAAGATCTCGCGCGCTCGTGCCTGTTCCTGAATGCTGCTTGTCTGTAGTAGCTGTCCAAAAGAAGTCGTGATCATAACCTGCATTGCCGCTGTACCGCTCAAGAGCCACGAGTTACCATGATCATGATCTCTTGTTGGTCTCAAATCCCACATGGAGCAGATCAACATAGCTTGAATGGTTTCTGTGGAGACAGCAGAAACAAATTGGGAACGGCCTAACAGTCCATGAACATGGCGGTATAATGCGTGATGTGTTGAAGAGCCGTGCAATGATGGGGTTATGTGAAGACCGGCAAGAATACAAGTGCCGAATAGAAGGGGTGATTTGGCACGTAGATCAGTCAAATCCGTGCTCAGGAATAGCCAGCGACTCGATAGTTTTGAAAATCTGAATAGCGGATGAGCTTTGTTGTGTGATACTTCTCGTAGAAATGCCCTACCCTTTTAGGAGCGTAAAGGCTGTATTTTCTGAGACGATTCCATTTATTATGACATCCTCCAAGAGATCCTGGATCTGCAGTGGCTGTCGATGTAATGTGATGTTTTCTCGGATTTCTTGGATAAGGCTCATGGGAGCATCGCGTGCAGTTCTGTCCGCACTAGACTGCGCTGTCTGGATAATAGATCAGCGACACTGGCTTCCAAGCTTAGTGTAAATGTTGCCTGACTGGCTCACCTCTGGTCTACTGATGTTCAGGCTGACAGGCTGTGCAGATAGCGAAGCTTGAATATCCGCCAAAGAATTTTCAACGGCGCAAAGTCTTATTTTTGTTTAGTAAGAAATAGCTTGTTAATCGAAGAAACCTGAGCACTGAACACACCTATTGTGATAATCATGCTGATGTCCAATCTCAACTTCATCCCTAGTTGGAATGTGTGATACGATATTCCGAACAACTCCATCAAACGAACACTTTATCCTACAGTTACATCAGCACCTGGATATTGCTGTATTTTACAAGGCTGAATACCCAAGTATTTCACAGCGATGACATCCATCCAAAGTACCAGGATTGACCTCACATCTCGTTTTTAGTCGTCGACAAACCTCGCATGAGCGCGCTTTACTCGACTTTACCGGCTCAGATGATCGCGCTGGTCGTCTTCGCTTTGTAACTCGCGAGTCAGTTGAAGTCATATTGTCTTTATTGATGAGATGGGATTTATGTTTCAGAAATTGCGGGGGTGAGAAGCAATTTAAACTGTTTCCCCACTCTTGAAAGCAGTGATGATCATCTTGACAGGGAAACAATATTCCTGAGGATCTGCTAGCAGCTTTTTAGATCCTGAGTAGTAAGCAGTAATGCATCTGTTGAAATCTAGATCGGGCAGATCACAGAAGACGATTGGCCTGACATTGTCTACCCCCACTTTTGGAAGGGGTGGATTATGCAGTTGTGATAGCGCAGATGCACTGCTACGTTGCTCAAATACGAAGCCAAGATACATTACATACAAATGTGAGAGAAAAGCATCTTTGGCATGATAGCTCACATCCATGCAAGTACCTTTTTAAGTAAGTACTGATCCAATTTGATGGGTTAAAGGTCTTAAATATGAACATATTAAACGATCAATAACCCAGACGCAAGGTTGGAACAATTCCCCATAGTACTGATCGACAAGTTTGAAGAAGCCGAAAAGGCTGGCACAAGTATTTCATGGGAGCAAAGGAGTAGAGTCAGTATTTAAATACATACAAAGCAAGAAAGCCATTAGTTATTAGTACATACCTATAGTCTTCGCCCGTCATTGCTGCGTCGTCCTCTATGCTTACTTTGAGTGATTCTTTGACGAGAATGGGGATAGAATGACCGCCTGCTGCATGATAAAACCAAGCCTGGTTGCAATGCTTCTATATTCTGTCCCTGGTCGGTGTAAAACTGAGTTCTGATGATCTATGGCTTGATTCTTAAACAACAACACTACCTTAATATGTTATCTACTTGAGCAGAGAGTGCCATATATTCTAGAGATGAATGCACCTGATTGTCGCCAGAGTAGGTATTATATGGTAGCAAAGGCAATTGTTCATTAAATCCCATATAGTATTGCCAGGTGAAAACCACATCAATGGAATTGGATAAGGCGCAATATTCGGGTTCATATTATCGAGTATATTTCTAAGGACCCTTTCTTACACGAGATTGAGATATTCGTGTATATTCTGGCCTGAATTAAGTGTTGTCTTGCATACTTAAATCAAGCGAGGTCACAAATTTACCGATTGCTGAGAAATTGAATAGGATTAATTCTCTGAACTAATTTTCTTACTGCATGACCCCAAGTGCCGTGAGGTGCCGAATACCTGGTGGTTGGTTAAAGGAGTGACAAATTGCCACCCTTTTCTTCAGGAATTTCACTCTGAAGAGCCCCACCAGCTTTGCTCCTGAACGTCATTAGATTAACTTGAGTGCCTACCAAATCGGTGTTCCCACATGTCTGATCCGGACCCACCAGGAACGAGCGATGACATAGCGTCCCGTACCTGGCTACATCATTGGACTTCTGCTCTATTCTCCACCCACTTTCTGGGCCTTTCCCTGTTCGGGAAAACGGCGTGGAGACAATGACATAGCTTCCAGTGCTTGATTACTATGCTGGGAATCCCATGTCTCTCTCCAATGTCTCTCTCCAAAGACACGTCTCCAATCGTCGAAATTGTTATTTTGAATCCAACACCTATCTTCTCCCTTTTCTTTCCGCAATAACCAATACCACCCCGAGATGATCGACGCCGAGAATGTCATCGATATATTGAGTACCGATATCCGAACTCCCATCCCGGCATCAATTGTCTCGAAGATTATCTCTTTGCCTCCTTTCGTGACCCTGCCCGGCGTGTCCAACTTCCGGGATTTAAGCCATGATAACGAATTGCGTCCCGGATATGCCTACCGCTCTGGGAATCTATCAGATCTCGAAGAGAAGGGGAAGTCAATCCTGGCTGAGGATCTCGGTGTCACCACCATATTCGATCTTCGGAATCAAGGAGAGCGGGAGCGGGCTCCCAGCCCAGTGATTACTGGCATTGAGACCATATGGATGCCCTACGGCACCAGACCAGCCTCACTGAACCTTCGAGATTTCACGCAAGACGACCACAGTGCGACAGGATTTGTGAAGATGTACATGGGCATTCTGAATGCAGCAACGCCTATATTCACCGAAGTCTTCAGTCATATCAGAGATGAACCTAACGACCCTTTCATTTTCCATTGTTCGGGTGAGTACTCACCGCCAAGTGGCGACTCTATGACGAGCTGGGGGGGGGGGGGGGGATATCGGAACGCATTTAACAATATTGCTAACCAGTTTTGCGTGCTATTAGCTGGAAAAGAACGGACTGGAGTGCTA
>JAMAGW010000008.1:600000-960937 GCA_023626355.1 Penicillium sp. S1602 | reverse complement strand
TAATGTGCACACATCCGGTGTGTGCAACCAAATCTGGTGGGATGGTAGGGTGTGCAGAAAGCGGAAGTTGACTGTACGTACTTCCCCTTTACATGTAGCACGAAACAATCTAAAGATTGCATCAGCCTGTGGATTCTGTGGATTCTGTGGAACAAGACAGATGGAATCAGAAAAATTCATGGAAAATGCAAGAAAATATGCATTGAACAAGACTTTACTTTTTTTTACCCCTGAACGTGGACTTACGAGTCCTTCCTTCCGCACTGGAGACGCTACGTGACTAGCGCGGTGCATGGGGACACTGACTGGTTCCCGCTTCCCACTCATCACTGCGATAGGCGATCGTCCCCCAATTTCCCTCCACTTCACCAGGTCACTTCAAATCAATCCTATTCTTCCAGAAAACCATATTCCTTCCTTGCTATCATCCTATTCTTAACATCCCCGCAAATAGTTCCCAGGGATGAAGCTGGGGTTGTCCCGCAATTCCCATGACCATCAGGTCTGAAATAGAAAATGGCGATGGATATGGGCTTCTTGCCCACTATTAAATGCTCCAGTTGTGGGAACAATGTTGAGATCTTCTCTATGGGGGACCATGTGTGTGCCCCGGTCTTTCATGGTAAGGCATTCATATCTAAACCATATAAAATCATGGCTGACACGCGACCAGCCCCTATTGCACCTCCATCACCGCCCCCCTCCGCGGGGTTCGACTCCCCAGACCGATTGACGGCTGCCATGGCTGTCAAATCCGGTCGGTCTGGGGCTCCGCCACGGATTGACCCATCGATCGCAAGTATGTGACTAGAGAAGCATGTTTCGAACAGGTCACTAACAACTAGGCCAGATCGTGCCTTCCTTCAACCGAACTTACCAACACCAGCCAGCAGTATTGGGCATGCACCGTCGCCGCTTTCAGTGTCGGCGCCTCGCTCGCCCTTTCAACCATCGCCCCGCGAGCAGGTATCGCCGGATGATGAATCTGTGATTAACCTAGACTCGGTCTTTTCATTTCCCATGCCAGGAAACCGGGCGCCGACTCGTATCTCGACGGGATTGTTAGGTGAAGCACCATCGCGATCTACGGCAACCCCATCCCCACGACCAAGGCTCGGGCTCGATCTGGTACCGGAAAATATACAACTTCCGCCGAGCCCCCTCCCACCAGCTTCCGAGGCCATGGAGTTGAGTCATCAACGGGGAGATTCTCTAGCTAGCCATAGTAGCTATCGTACCTCTTTGGCAAGCACTCGTTATGGCAGTTCGACGGCAAGATCCTCAACGAATAGCTTCTCACGGGGGCTTCGCACTTTTATAGATGAGACGCCGCCGCTGCCACCTGCACCACTTCGTACTCCCAAAAAGACCTCCTTCTCTCAAGACCTACACTTGCCGATACGTTCATCAAATCGCAGTGATCGACCTGGGGAAACTTATAGTGGATTCGACTTCGATCTCCCAACAGGATCTAAGGCCTTGCACGATTTGCCCGAAGAGCGATCTCCCACGGACCTGTCTAAAGGCAGTCCTGATCATGACTTCAACATACCTCCGCAGAATCATTTGCATCCTGCCGCTGCGGAGTCCGCATACGATGCCTCGAGAAAGAATTCCGATGCAAGTGAGAGCGCTCTGTCCATCACAAGTTTCGCACGAGCTCTGGGTTTGGATGATCACATGCCCGAAGCAGAGAGCTCTGTATCATCTGACTCTTCACGATCTGAGACCCGCAGTGGAAGCTCCATGTCCAGCCTTCCATCCGACGCGAGTCTCAACCGATATAAGTCTAATGATCCTCTCAACCTTGGTCCCTTGGTCGAGGAGTTGCCTGCACGAACACGACAGACCATCTTGGAAGTACCGGGTCGGGTGCGTAGCACGATGGATGATGTTCCTACTATCCCCGCCGCATTCTTTAGTCCTGATTCCCCCACCGATCCAGCTATTCACCATGGCAATCTGTCGTTGATTGCGGAGAGACGAGAGAATCAACTCCCAAAGTTAATCACCCAGGAACCCCAAGCACCCGGCGATCTTGAAGAGCTCAAGGAACCCCAACCTCAAGCGCCACCCTCACCCAAGCCGGTGCAACGGTCGGCAACGGCACCTATTCCTCGGCCCTCAACTCGGTCTACAACGCGGAGCAAGGGCCAATGCAAAGGTTGTGGGGAGGAGATCACAGGGAAGTCGATCTCTTCGTCGGACGGTCGTTTGACAGGACGATACCACCGCGGCTGTTTCGTATGCTTTGAATGTTCTTCGCCTTTCCCAACGGCCGATTTCTATGTTCTGAACAACCGTCCGTACTGCGCACAACACTACCACGAGCGTAACGGGTCTTTATGCTCTACCTGCCATTGCGGAATTGAAGGTCAATATCTGGAAACTGTTGAGCGGAATCAAAATCGACC
Organism: Penicillium sp. S1602; assembly: GCA_023626355.1. Classification (NCBI taxonomy): domain Eukaryota; kingdom Fungi; phylum Ascomycota; class Eurotiomycetes; order Eurotiales; family Aspergillaceae; genus Penicillium; species Penicillium sp. S1602. The sequence goes on along the minus strand of JAMAGW010000008.1, from coordinate 958,523 downwards.
CGAGCGCCGTCGCTTCCACCCCGACTGTTTGCAGTGTCGTACATGCCATGTGCTCCTGAAAGGCGATTACTTTGAGTGGAACGGAGGTGTATACTGCGAACGAGATGCGCGGCGCGCAGCAGCAACCTACCACCCACCACCACCCGGTCGTCGGCGACCTACGGTCGGCTCCTCACCCCTGGCTCAATCTGCGGGATATCCTCCTCAGGGAGGTTACCCGCATCCTCCTGCACACAACCAGGGTCTGCGTCCCGGCCCGCGCTTTCCTCCGGGTGGTGTTGGACGCTTCCCTGAGCGACGAACGACTAAGCTCATGATGTTTTAAAAAAGAGGTTTCTGGACCTCATTCTCTGACCTGCCCGGTGCGGCGTCCACTGGGACATCCTGCCTTTAGCTGGGCCCCTTTTATTCTTCTTTCCAATTTTCCCCAAGTTTGACGCCTTTTCATCCCCTGGAATATCCCTTGTTTTTAGGCTGCGCTATACCCTCATCTGACTCTGACGCATTTCCTTTCCGGCTACCGCCGACCTGGCGTTTGTCATTCTTTTTGCATCCTGGATTTGCCTTTTCAATGTATCAATTGACCTATATACCTGCTCATTCACCCCTGTCATTTTCCGGCGCTGCGATTTGGACCAACGGGTTTCCCTGTTCGGTCGGGGCATGTCGGCATATCTTCATTTAGCCTCATGGGGTTGGTGTTTGGTCAGTGGCGTGTCATTATTTTATCTGTATAGCTTGGGTGGACATAATGCCTAATTGAAGGAACCCGAAATGATATTATTACCGATCCTGTTTGATCCAGATCATCTACTCCGTTATGTCATCTTCCGCTATGTCATCTTCCGCTCCTCGAACTGTACACGCTCCACTGTTGGGAGATACTTCCTCTTGAGGAACCAGCCAAACGTCAGAACATAAAACGCCACTAGCAAGACCTCTACTCGCTGTCCAAAAGTCAAGCGATCAGCCTTAGGATCAAGTGAGGCCAGATGTCCCTTCTTCTGATCCAACTCCCACTCCTCACAAACTTTCTGGAATCGCGCCGGGTCGTCTGTGATGATACCATCGACTTTGTGTCGAATACCCCACCGCATTAAATTTGGAGCATTGACAGTCCACAGATAAACCTTCCGACGTGCCGCACGCGCTTCCTCCAAGAACCCACGGCCTAGTGGGCCCATCAAGCTCTTCTGATGGATGTTGAATGAGATGCGAGGTACCTGCAGGAATTGGCGAGCGTAGCTAAAGTCGACACAAATCAATGCCATCTCATAGCGGGGTAGATACTTTGCACGGGGCGTCAAATATCTGGCTGACCAGCAGCCGAGAACAACACGTCGATGCCAGTCTGGACCTATGGCTGGGATGGGTACAGATTCGACGGCCTTGGCGATGCCCTGCATGATGGTGGTGGGATCATTGTTAAGCTAACAGCGGTCAGCTACGGTGAGTCCTTTCAAGCTGACAGATAGGTGATCTCAAACATACTTTTATGTCCAATAGAACCCAAATATGCTCACGCCCTGGTTGTCGCAAATATTCCAGGACATCAACCAGCCGGGGCATCGGCTCATGCGGAGCTTCGACTGTACGAAGAGTTTGCAGATAGTCCCAGTCGCATTCGAAAACCTTCTTCTTAACGCCAAAGCAGCGTTGTAGCAGTGCATCCTGTCTATAATGAGCATGCGTCTCAAGTCGGCTCCAAACAGCAATACTCACATGTGACAAAACGATCACTCCATCCCGGCTGATGTGCAAATCAAGCTCGAGAGCATGAGTGCCTGCCGTAACGGCTTTATCGATTGCATAGATAGTGTTTTCCGGGTAGTGACCTTTATACCCTCGATGGGCGATAGTCTGTGGAAGACGCGAAGCATCACCTGATATCGGCGAATGTAAGAAATGTGCTATCAATTGCGTTAGCATATGGCATTGGAATAGTACTGGTGTTAAAGTCACAAACCTGGAATGTCAGCTCTAGGAGATGAAGGACCGTCCGCCATGATGCCAAGTTGATAAGAGTATGGGTAATAACGAGGAAAAGTGCAAGTGACGAGGCATTTATGTTTTCGGAGTTTGTACGGAGTTAACGTATTCTCCACTGCCCCGCTATAGTTTTCTCCATGCGCGTCTCTGTTTTGGGGAGCGTGGCTGCCAAACTGTGCATGGGGTCATCATGATCTGTGTCCAAGTGCAAAATCTGAGTGTTCTGTAAGCACCTAGAAGAATAAATAAATGACCCGGGGGAAAAGAATAAACGTTGGAAGACGAGACGAACCTCCCGTGGTTGAAGCCTCATGGACATGACTAAGCTTGACATTTCTCCAACTCGGCGGCTTCCACTTTGGCCGATCAAACAAACAGTTTCAAGTGCTGAAACCCCGGTTGGAATATTCAACTGCTTCTAAAATCTTTCGACACTTCTAATCATGAGCGTTCAAAAATGGATCACGCCTCTCCAAGGCTTGGATAGCCTTCGCCAGATAGAAGACTCGATACCATCACCCGGCCCGGGCGAGGTACTGGTCAAGATTAACGCAGTCTCTCTCAACTATCGAGACGTTGAAGGTGAGAACCCCCTCAAACAGAATAAACATAGCCTAATATCTATTAGTGACAAAGGGTGAATATAAGCACCACAAAACTGCCGAGCAAGACGCCACCATTGTGCCGTGTTCGGATATGTGCGGCACCATCATCGCCGTCGGACCCGATGTATCACAATGGACCATAGGCAACCGTGTTCTGTCCACGTTTCTACCCGAGCACCAAACTGGCCAAGTGACGGAGAACCAGCTTGCAGGAAGTCTGGGCCTCCCCCTGGACGGCGTCCTCGCTACTCACCGCATCTTCCCCGCACACGGATTGGTCTTAGCTCCTGCATTCATGACTGATGAGGAAGCATGCACATTGACAATTGCCGCGCTGACGGCCTGGATGTCTATTAATGGTATGCGGCCAATGGGGCACAATGGCGGCAAGGACGAGTACATCCTGCTCCAAGGGACTGGGGGTGTAGCCATAGCAGGATTGCAAATCGCCAAGGCTTCTGGGGCTAAAGGTAATCCATGCTTACATTTCAAATAAGTGAACGGATTGCTTAGCGCTGACTTTTTAGCGATCATCACATCCTCATCCGATGCAAAGTTAGATCGAGCCAAAAAGCTAGGTGCCGACTTTACAATCAACTACCTCACCACTCCGAACTGGGAAGCAGAGGTAATGCGACTCACGGAGAACCATGGCGCCGACATTATCCTTGAGACTGGCGGAGCGCAAACACTCAGAAAGAGCTTTGACTGCATTGCGTTTGGTGGCCTTATCGACTGTATTGGCTACGTGTCGGGCAAAGTAGATGCGGCCGATGATCGGCTCAATGTGAACCTATTGGCTCTGCGACGCACAGTGACCCTCAAAGGCATTATAAACGGCCCTAAAGATCGTTTCGAAGACATGATTCGATTCTACGAGAAGAACCAGATTCACCCGGTGGTTCATCAGGTGTTTCCTTTCGCTGAGGCTAAGGAGGCATTCAAGTTCTTAGAAAGCGGCAGTCATTTTGGAAAAGTGGTCATCAAAGTTCAGTCTTAGGATAGCAGGTAGTACCTACATCCTAGGCACATATTGCACTTCACTGGTCATTTCCACTCGAGTTAATGGCTCCCGCTACAGAACCCAAGTCCTCCTTAAGACGAGTCTCACCCACCGTCAGTGGCTTACAGTCCTGCAGCACAAATGCCATCCGTGTCCACTCGGTCGCACTCGGGTTCCGCCAGCCATGCATGGTAGCACGTTGAATAGCATGATCACCCCGCTGCAACAGAACCGGCTCCCCTTCCTCTAAAAGCATCTCAATCTGACCTTCTATAACGATCCCATAATCAAGACTTTGGGTCCGGTGAACGGCGCCCGGGCTATTAGGCGCAAAGTCCACAATGCGGAAGACCGAGCCACCGGGGTTCACCAAGCCCAGATTTCCTGACGCGATGAGCTTATTATGGGCTTCCAGGTCGGCGTCGTTATTCAGATCTGGCGGGAACTGCGAGGTCGTGTAGGCAACACTGAAGGACATTGGATACGACTGGCCCGAAGCGACATGGCTGTGGTAGGAGCGAGGCACTTCAATCGAAGAGTGCAGGATAGCTTTTCCTTCTGCATTGTGGCCGGTGATGTGTCTAGTCACAGGCCGAAGGGCTGTAGCTTTGTGGCGCTCGACGCAGTCCATGTAGTCTTGTGCGGCGGACATTGTAAGGATATTCTTGATATGTTTGGGTTTGAAGAGGGATTTGATGGTGAGAAAAGGAAACCAGATGCAGCTCTTAAAGGCATAAAGGTCCACCTGTAGGTCCTCATCCTGACCCCTCTTTACATGCGCGGTCACACGTAGTCACATCGAAATTGTAGCAAGTTTCGTATTAATTTCGGTGTCCATAATTAGCCGAGTCCAATAATCATGCATGATGGAGGGGTGTGCGGGGTACTCGGAAGGGGGACCTAGCCCAAGGACTGCGTTAATATGCAAGATTCGTACAGTCGCGAGTTTGAGAGGAACAGGCGCATCCACACATTCTATCGTTTTGCGGGACTTCCCCGCGAGGAACAGTTCCTCATTGATACAAGGAGACAGGTATACACAAAGCCATGTTTTCAATAATACGTACATATGCAATCACATTATAGAAACCAACGGAACTCGGGCGAGGCAGGACCGTCTCGCATTCGCTCGGTAGGGATATCCCGGGCTCGAATCGTCATTCCATCGCGCCGATCGCGCCGCTTATTATCAAGCCACATGTATAATGCCAGCAGACCTGCTAGACAGGCACCCGTCGCACCAAAGGCTGACACCGTAATCAATGCGGGCATATACTTGGGCGCATCTTGCTCGCGGAAGACATTGCTGCCCACCAGTCCCATGAGGTTGGCTAATGGGACACCGATACTGGTGAGTAACACACGGCGACCCTCGTGTGCGATATTGTTATTATACCATGTACTCAACATTACTGACGGTGCTGATGTACCCCAGGTCATCATGAAGGTGGCAAAGTAAGCCACCTGCAGCTCGCTATGGACGTCGTCGATCGACGCGTATATCATGAATCCGGAAAAGGTGAGTAGGAAACCGAGGACGATGAAGGGGGATCGCAACCGTGTCCAATCAGAGAGGAAAGCCAGGACGAGAAGCATAACTGCACCTGTCACATTAGGTGCCACTGTGTAGAGGTTTGTTTTCACAGACGGATAGCCCAGACGTGCGACAATCTGCGGCATGAACAAAGCAACGCCTTGCAACGGAACACCGAGACAAATTTCAATACACAGAAAAACATATGTGGTGGGGTGCTTGAAAATGACAAGAGCTTCGCGTAGACTGAATTTTTCGTTCACCACCGCACTCGAATCGACTTGGATGCGATGGAATGCCAACGCTTTCTCTTCTTCAGAAAGGAATTTTGCCTCGGCGGCACTCTTGGGCAAATAAAAGAAGGCGAAAGTTGCGAAGATCACGGTGACGGCGCCTTCTATAATAAACAGATAACGCCAGTTTGGAATACTCGATCCCTTGATTTGGAACACGCCAAATGCGATCAATCCAGAGAAGGCGTTCGCGATGTTAGAGGCAGCGTAGAAGATAGCCAGACGACGCGCTAGTTCGCCACGTCGGTAGAAGGTGGTCAAGTAGTAGATCACCAATGGGAAGAATGCTGCTTCGGACATGCCCAAGAACCACCGTAAAGCGAAGAGGCCGCCAAAGTTATGCGCAGCTGATGAGAGCATGGTGAAACAGCCAAAGGAAAACATCAATATCGGTAGCACACGCGCCGGACTAAATTTCTTGCCGAGCATTGAGAATGGCGGCGCAAAGATCACGAATGGTATAAAGAAGATTGATAATAGAAGATTGTACTGGTTAGGCTTGAAATGAAGATCTGGAAGGTCGATTAGCATTCGGCGAAAGCTAAATCGATCTGATAATCTCACCCTCGGCCATCCCAGCGGTCTCTGCATTTCCCAGATTTCCCTTGTCAAGGGCATTGAACAGGTCTAGCCGTTGTTAATGAAGGTCCGAGCGCCTACTCGAATATAAAACCTACACATAATTGCTAGAATAGGCAGCAGGCGAAAGTCGAATCGCCGACAGAGGCGCCGCTCAGCCTTGTGGTCCACTACACGAGTGACTTCATCGACTATCCCTGGAGCGGACGCGTATCCCTGTAAATTGCTGGGGTCGTCGTCCACAGCCTTGAACGAGGCTGTTTTGGTGATATCGTCCACCGACGATGGCTGCGGGGAATGCGTCATCATAAGAAGATCGTAGGCGAGTATATGCTAGCAAACGGTTTATGAAAATACTCGTTTCCACGCCTGTGGGTGCGAAGAACTTCGAGGGCGATGATCGTTATCAAGCGCTGGAGCGCAGGCACCCCTTGCTCATTAGATAAGAAGAATGTTGCATCGACATGTCACCCCCACGCTTCTCCGCACAATGGCACGGGAAAGGGGAGTCGATCGACTATGTAATTGACGGTTGCATCTTAGACTCAGGGTCCAAGCGGTCCAGTCGCGGGGAAAGCTCTCAGATTGGATGTTTGCCGAGGTTGGAAGCGCGAGGGGATCAGCATTCCGACCAGGGATCATGGAAGACATTTTCCACGGCGTGGAATATTCATCATCGACTCTGACTTTTTTCTTGTTCGATTTGTGGATGTTGCATGGGAAAGACCGAGTTCAAGATCTGGGCCTCAGTCAATCCAAATGCGGTGCGTAGGGTTGCATCACTGACCTCACTAAGTCTTCTAACCAACTAGCCGCACGTCCCCTCAGGAGTCGAGAATCAAAACCAACAAATGCATTTGCAGCAAAATAGTAAATAAATGTATCCATACCTAGGTAGATATCGGAAAGAAGGTTTCATTGGGGCCTCGGGACCTGGCAGTAATCTATATCGACCAAGTTGGTATCCACCGGAAAATATATTCAACCTCGACGCACCTCCGCATCTGCGCGGATCGCTGCTTCAGCACGATCCTTCCAACTAGTTTCCCAACGTGACAGTGCCGGTCTACCCTCAACAGCATCTTCACCACCCCATTTCATACGCGCTTGATCCAGGGCACGATCAGTTTCACCATCGGGACAGATAATATAGAATGACCCCCTTTCCAGTCCTTCCAACAACTCTGTTGCGACTTGACTTGAGTACCAAGCCCCCTCTGGCTTCTTGATTTCCTCTTCGTTGGTTGGGCCGACGTTCCCCATGAGTCCAGTCCAAGTCCAGCCCGGAATCAAGAGGTGGACGGATATATGGGCAGTGGTCGGATCAGACCGCAGGTCGTAGGCGAGATGCTCGGTCAAACTCTTGATCGCGGCCTTGGACGCATTGTATGCTGGATTGCCTCCACCAGGCGGGTTCGTAATGCCTTGTTTGGAGCCTGTCACAACAATAGACTTGGGTGTTTGGGATTTCGACGAGAGCAGCAGAGGGAGAAGAACTTTTAACCCGTTGAGGGGGCCGTAAACATTTGTGTCAAGAGTCTGACCATATTAGTCGAGCATTAAGAAGGATTGTAGAGGTGCTTGCCAACCTTTCGCCAGTATTCTCCATCCAGCCATTGTTTGAGGCGACTTGGAGAGGATTCCTGGGGCTTGTAGGCTTTCCCCGCATTCAGCACCACCAGGTCAATGTCGGGGAACATCTCATTCATCCCTGCGGCCATTTTCCCCCATGCCGCAGCGTCGGCGACATCCAACGCGTATGCCTCTGTTTTGAGAGAAGGGTCAAGGTCAGCCAGGACCTTTTTCGTCTTTGCCAAATTGTCCTGGTCAATATCCAGCAAGCCAAGATGCATGCCCTTGCTTCGGCAGAGCTTTGCTATGGCAAACCCAACGCCCGAGGCAGCCCCGGTGATCAGGGCAGTTTTTTGCGATTGGATCACAGACTTCATTATGACAGAGATTTGGAATATGCAGTGCACCACTGTATTAGTCTATGAGTGGATGTTATGGTGAGGGGTAATATCGGCATGGCAGAACGTCACTCACCGAGTCATTATTATGCTTGGTCAGCGAATATTGAACTGTTGACTAGGTAACTTAACTACGTCCACTACTTCAACTCTGGCTTCTCCTCCACTCTCTCAAATAATTGACGGCATGATTTTGAAATATGTACATCAAGGTTAGCTGATAATGACATCACATCAACAGGATGCAGTATATACAACAGGTCAACTGCCTAGTACACATCGACTTTTATACAACTCAGCTGCGAACCATTACTAGCGACGAAGACTGCGCTTCTTGTAAGCTCCACTGTTGACAAGGGCCTCGGCGCGGCCAGGACCGAAATCAGGCTGGCCACCAAGAGTACCGAAGATATCACCAATGTAGTTGGAAGCTTCAATACCACCAGCGAAGGTAGTCTCCCAGTTACCCAGAATGCCCTCCACAACGTGAATACCGGCGCGGTAGATGTTCGCGATGGCAGGGGTATAACCACCGGCATCAGAGTAGAGCAGGTTGTAAGTGGCTGAGGATCCGGGGTAGGGACGATCAAAGTCCGAGGCAGTACGCATGACAATGATGCGAGAGAAGTCAGTCAGCTTGTGGACGGCAGCGCGCATAAGAGCCTCGAGAGTAGCATTATCCTCCTGGGCACTGGTACAGTAATCACCAGTTCCATTTGTGAACAGCTTGGTGGTGTTGGCGAATGCATTGCCAAGAATGTTACCGCTGTAGTAAACATCCGAAGTTGCGACGTCACACTCCACAATAGAGGGGGGCAGAGTAGCGGCCTTGTACTGTCCGTTGGTAGTGTTGTAGTGCGCGCGGTAGGCCTTAGCCTCAGTTGAGTCGGTCAAGTTACCACGGCGGGCAAACTTGGCGGCGATGTGGCGGAGATCATCATTCACCTCGAAGACCTCAGTGCCGTAGATGCTGGTGGGGTACTGGTCGGGGAAGTCAGCTCCCAGAGGGAAGTATCCGGTGTTGTAGGTGCTAGGCAGCTCGCGGATGTCGATCTCATATTGCAAAGCAACCTGAACGGCGTATCGTGCAAATGTAGCGGAGCCGAGAGTTGCTCGTTCGGGATTGACACCTGCAATACCCGCGATAAAGAAGTATGTCTGGGTGAGATTGAACAGAGAGGAGAATGCGACGGAAGTGACAGTGGTAGCGGCATTGATCTCAGATTCGCCGGTGATCAATTGGCAGATCTCGAAATCCTCAGTGCAGTGGACATCAGGGTAGATGGGCGAGAGACCAGGGACGGTGATGTTGTGCGCAAGAAGGTCGAATTCAGGAATGTTCCACCAAATCTCGGCTTCGGGTGCAAACTATGTCACGATTAGTGTAGGTTCTCAGACCTTGGTTCCATATCCACATACCATTGACACGATGAACACCTTTGGAGCGATTTTCTCGGGGTGAGCTTCCTCGTGGTGAGCATGTGGCACCGAGGCAGCAGCACACAAGGTGCTGCCAGCCAGCAGCAGCGACGCAATAAGACCAGTTTGCGAAGCCAACATTTTTGTGTAACGTTTTTACCACTGAATTGTGCCGACAGACGCGGAGAAACGAAAGAATAAATACTAAAAGCTAATCATGCAAGATTTATCTTCTGTGTCGTTTTTCACGCTATGCAAGGCTATGATCCGCGAGTGGAGATGCTGCATACCCAGTATGGAAGGGATCGACATGCGACTAAACCGAGATTTGGTCGCCCAGGGCGATTGCAGCTCTGATTGGTGTTGAATCGGTCAAGCTCCATTGACTCGACCGTACCTGATAAACCGTCTATCTGCCGCATGTCCGTGACTGGTCCGTTGTAATCTCGGTGGGCCCTTATCCCCATTGCTTATCACCAAGATTGTGAAAAATTAAGAATCGGAGCATGCCGGTGGATCTCAGGTACCATGGAATCTTCTAGTCTTGAAGAGATATGCTATCGTTCCAAGACTCATCTCGAGACGGAGATATGATTTCCGGCTCTTTTGCCTGCGCTTGTATATTGCTTGTATAGTGCTTGTATAGTGCTATTCAGTCGCTATCCTCTATTCATAATCGACCACAAATCGTTCAAGTAGATCTTAGTCAAGAGTTCCACCTGGTCGATATCAAGATTGATCTTTACTGCAATCAAGATAAGCCGAGAAGAGCCGAGCACGCGCATTATGACAGTCTTTCCCCAGAGGGAATGCAGGATATTGCGGGGATTCCTGCCGAGCAAAAGAAATAGGAATGATGTTTATGCCACATTTCACACTCCACATTAGGGTTACTCACGTGTAGCTGCAGGAACCTTCCCACTAGTACATCCCGAATGCTATTCTTCACCTTGATTCGATATTTATCTTGCAAGCAATACTCGGTACTTCTTTTGGTTTGTTGTATGGAGTACTTCGTAAATGTACAGTTCAATCTACCATAATATCACATAAGCTCGTGTGATCAAAAGATGCAAGGTGTACGGAGTCCCTCCCTTGCATTAAACACTACAATTCTGAGACAACTACAGTGTATCCAGATTGTTGCCCAGGTGTCATTTAGTCAATCTTCATCCACAAAAAAAGAAAAAAAAGAAAATTTGTTTGTCATAACGGAAATCCAAGTCATAGCTCCTCAAGAGGAATAAATGTTGATCCTTCCAGAATACGCTGTGGAAACACGCATGTGGATCGCGATCGCGATCTAGATGGGCTGATCGTGTCTTCTTCGGGATCTGCCCCATCAACACTATTGGAAAATGACCCTTATTGCTTTTTCTCTGTGGGTTTTGCAGAGTCTTGACGCACCTGTCCAATAGTAACTAATTGTTCAAGCCCCAACAGTGTCACGGCATGATCTCAAGGCTAAGCGAAAGATTGGGATCTGAGCTGGCTTGTCCTCATTCCTGCGTCTCAGCCCAGACAATCCTTCTTAACCCGAAAGAAATAGGTGATTGTTCAAATATGTTTGACTCCAAACCCAATGATCGGCCCTGGGGTTATGGATGGAGGTCCTCACAGATATTCGTACTGGTAGCAGTAGCAACGACGATGTTGACAGGTAAAGCGCTTGAAAGGGTGGATTGGTGGAAATAGACTGACCTAGGTAGACATGTTTTTACATGACTTTCTGGTTTCCATTCTCCCTGCGATTCTCGAAGATCGCCTTCATCTGGACGTTGAACTGATCCAGAACGCCAGTCTGGCTTTGCTGGCCGAGGGCGCACTGGTGTCGTTCATAGTCAGCCCTTTCATCCACCACCATGCTGACCGTTTTCAAAATGATGACTGGCTGCTCGCTGGCCTGGTAGGCCAGTTGCTCGGCTCTATGATGGTTGCCTCTGCTGAATCATGTATGACCGACCCCCTCATCCGTGTTACCTGGTTGACAAGACAACAGTAATGCTACTCTTCTCCGGTCGCTTTGTGCAGGCAGTCGCCAATGCAAGTGTAGGTGTTCTTGGGCTGTCCAGTTTATCACGAAAGGTATCCTTGGAAGGCTTGGATAAGATAAATAGCATCATAACTGTTTCCCTCGCGGTCGGCACAACGGCTGCACCTCTGATCGCCGGTGCGCTTCTCCAATTGGTGGGGTACTGGGGGGCTTGGAACTATGCGTTTATTGCGAGTGTGATTGGCATTGGACTCCAATCTTTGATGGTTGACACCCCACAGCCACGCGGGGATTTGAGGGTGATGCCGACCGACGAATGTGCGAGCGAGGCACCTGCACTTGACGAAGAGAGCCCGTTGTTACCAACGGCTGTGGCGGGAAATGCCGCCGAGTTGCAAGGTTTGCTATCTGGAAAGATCAACCTGGACTTATATGTTTGTCTGTTCACAAATACCCGATATGTCGGAGGCATCGTCAGTAGTATCTGTTACGCAATTGTGTCATCAAGCTTCAGTGCCACCCTGCCGCTGCACGCTCGCCACGTTTTCCAATGGGGAAGTCTTCCAACAGGGCTTCTTTTCGCGGCAATTCAAGGGCCCAATGCAGTTCTCGGTGTTCCTATCGCGTGGTTAAAGAAACGAACAGGCACGCGCCACCCAACCACCTTTGGCTTTGCTATGCTGGCTATAATGCTATGGTTGATGGGTATTCCGGGAAACGAGCAATTTTCTTGGGCAAACAGCGAAAATCGAGGCATCTTGCTGTATGTCGGGAGTGTGATGGGTGCTGGGATTTCCATGTCCTTGTTAAACGGGGTTGGCATGGTGGAAGCCACCAGTGAGTAAACACCATCCCATGTCCAACGGTGCTAATTCTCCAGGCGCCGTTTATGAGCTCGAGGCTGAGCACCCAGAAATATTCGGCTCTCGCGAAGGATATACTAGAGCGGTGTTTGTTACTCGATTGAGTTCAACGCTTGGTACTTTTGTCGGACCCATATTGTCGGGAACGCTAAGCGAGCGAAGCGGATATTACGCGATGAATTGCTCGTTGGGTTCGTTTCGCATCCCCCCTGTTTCAATTCTGCAGGCCTTTGCTAATATCAAAATAGCGGGGATATGCGCACTTTGCTCCCTTTTCGTGCTCTGGAACTTGAAATCCACGGTCCCTCGGCGTCCCGCGTAGGCGCTAGTGGGGAAACGAAGACCGAGCTTACCGAGCCGCGTTACATATATTAAATGTGGCCAACTACTGGCTAGTCCCCCAGCTAGACAGTGTCCAGAGTAGGGAGAGAGGAGCCGGGCGTTTCATTTAGCCTGTGAGCTCCACTGATGTTCGCTAGGAAGTCTGGTTCGACCTGTCGCGAGCCCAAAAGCAAGCCCATGAACTCAAGTGTCAGATGCACGAGGCTCCAATTGGCATGGGGTGACCGGAATTGTCTCTATAGCGACATGTTTGGGTCCATTTTTATCACGTTCAAGGTTTTGCAGGGGTGTCTCGCAGGGGTTTTCGTCAGCGGTGGCGTGGGTCACCCTGCAGGTTGCAGGCTATGGAAGAAACTACAACGCCTGGTTCACATTTTTCACATTATTTTCCTTTGATCAATCAAAATTAGCGGGACTCATGGCTCCCGACTCGCCACGCGATGAACTAAGCGGAGACGGATTTTGTAGCTCGTTCTCTTGTCCAACTCACGGGAACCAATACTCTGTTAGGGAAAGGTGGAACTGGTGGGACTCAAACGGCAAGAGACGGACCGAGTAACGCCTCTAGTCTCGGAAGAGCTACCCGTCACGTTCAACGGTTTTGGAAAAATAGAACAGATTTTCTCTTGTGCATGTCCGGTTCTTTGTGCCTCATCGGACCTTGACCGCAAACTTCAGCCCCTGAACCCCTCGATCCAATCGTGCTCACCCGCGCATACCCGGGCTCGTTTACTGGTCCAAATTAGCTGGAAATTTGTGATCCATCAGTCCTGACGTGGGTGAGAAAAAGCCATCGCGGAGCTCCACAACGGTTCCATGGATAAATCTTGGTTTAAATGCCGAACGATCCCCTACTCCGGCCGAGGAAACCTTGTTTTGCTCTGATTGCTGGGTCAGTTATATATCTGCTAATTACCCGAGTGGATGAAGGGGCATTTTGCCTTGTCGATCGTTAAGTCATGGATATTGATGCATTTTAGAAGATGAATTATTTATACACTGTCCACGTCTAGTACATGAAAATTTGAAGACCAAATTCGCCACCCCGGTCATACAACAAATCAATCCGGGATTGGGGGCAATCAAGACCGACACAGAGGAGATTCAACGCTTTATGAGCAAGACAGATCACCATGGGTTCGTTACCACACAATATCATCATCGTCGGGGCGGGTATCGCGGGTATCGCTTGTGCTCTTGCCCTCTCCCGGGAGCTGGCTCCATTCGTCCCCAACCTCACGATCACGATTTACGAGAGACATGAAATCCTGTCCACGTCCGGCGGTGCGATCAATTTGACTCCCGTCGCCCAGCGTCACCTGGCACAGCTGGGAGTTTTAGAGGAACTGGACCGCATGGGTCCCGAGGGTGGAGCGGAAGTAGATGCCATCGAGTTCTATTCTATGCGTTCCGGTCGCTCCGTTGGGTCGATTGATTTTGTCGATCATGAGGGGAATGGGTTTGGAGGGTACAAAGGCCGCAGGGTCATGCGCATCATGCTTTCCATTGCGATGATAACGGTGGTGGAGAGAACGCGCAATATTGACATTGTCTTTGGGAAAAAAGTAGTTGGTGGAGAAGAGCACGAAGGAAAAGCCGTGGTACGCTTTCAAGATGGGTCCAAAGCGATTGGAGATCTAGTCATCGGATGTGATGGCGTTCACTCCGCAGTCCGAACCCGTTGGGTCGATCCCAACTGTCCGTCCCAATATACAGGCATCTCGTTCTTACAAACCACTATCCCGTCGCAAACCATCTCCTCGCCCATTCATTTCCGCTCATCGGCGATGAACTATTCACGCCATGGATCCATCCTGACGACCTACTGTGATCGGAATCGGGAGCAGATATTCGCAGCTGCTATTGTACAGTTCAGCCAGGAAGACTTGAGCTACCACAAGCTCGAGCCGGGTCAAGACTGGGCAACTCAAAATCGGATTAAAAGTGCTTTGCGAAGACAGATGCAGGACCGCTTCTCAAAATCCTCGATCCATTGTATCCGAGAAATGGTCGCCAGCAAAGCGGACTGGATGCTCTATCCAGTTTATCAAGTTCGGCCAGGAGGACGATGGTGCTTGAATCGCGTTATCCTGCTCGGCGATGCAGCTCACGCGGTATGTGTCTAATTGTCACCATTCTTTGTGCAAAGCTACCGTACCTAATAATTATACCATAGATGCCTCCACGGGATGAGTCCGCCGCATACGCGCTGGACGATGCCATATTATTCGCACGCTTGCTGGCCCGCTATCGATCCGAGCCTTTGTCCGAGGTTTTCGATGCGTACGAAGGCCTCCGTCGCGACAAAATTAGCCATGCCTTCAAAGAGTCCGGGCGCATGTGGGACCGAAATCGGGACATGGGTATGCTGGAGAGTCGTCTCAAAGAATGGATGATGCCGCTATATCTCCGAAGTCAGCGAGATGAACGTGAGGCTGCGTGGGAATTTGACGCAACTCAAATTACTCTCCCTACCCCTGCGCCGAGTGACGATTTGGTGAGCTTGCATTCATTTTTAAAAGAGCACACTGCATGAAGTGGAGGCTCCGCATTTCTGGGACGGTTATGGTGTTCGGCTAGGTTGCATGGACGGTGTCTGAAAAGCCTCTGTATTTTGGATGATACCTTTAGATAATTTCTTCATATACATATCAATCATTCTTCATCTGCTTGGTGTATTTGCAATGGTGATTACTGTCTTTCTTTTTCTCTGTCGGTTGGGTATACAGCTGAGTAATGCGTTGCCATCAATGCGGGGAAACCATCACCCATATCCGAGGCTCATAATTCTTCCTCTAAGACTCTCGCACTTTTTAGAGCTGATTTTGATCCATGGTCTAACCATGGTGGGAACTTTTTCATCTGTACCGGCGGTTGACTTTGCTCGCTTGACTGACCCCAAAACAAAGTCAGAGGAACTCGCCAAATTGAAAGAGGCTATATTTGTGGTCGGCTTCTTGTACTTGACGAACACTGGCCTGGAAGTATGAATATCTTGCACATAATCGGACTCCATACTGACAAAATAGAATCTTATTCACCGCACTCATGAAGCCCTTCCGCGCCTTTTTAGTTTGCCCACGGGGGTGAAAGAAAATTGTAATATGATAAATTCACCCTCATTCCTCGGCTACACCCATCTCGGAGCCGAGACGACGGCCGCCAAAACCGATCTTCGCGAGGTTAGTATCACTTTGTTCGTACAGCCTCGGGTTCAACTGACAAGGCAAGCAATTTGATTTCGGGACACCAGGAGTGAGAGAATGGGCAAAGGGAGATCCATTTTGGCGACGATTGGAAGGGCCAAATCAGGTATCTAATAATACAAGTCAGCTAGGGATGCGATGACTGACAATTGATATAGTATCCAGATCAAACCGGCTCGCAACGCCTTGTTGAGGATTATATCTTCCAAATTGATAGTTTGGCACAAAAGTTCGTGCATTTAGTGGCGGAATGTTTGTCCCTACCCACGGATACCTTCGATGACTTCAAGGGCAACATGAGTCGGTTGAAGTTCGTAAAGTACCCACCGTCAACCGCGAATTCCCAAGGGGTTGGTCCTCATAAGGATTCCGCTGGTCTGTTCACGTTCCTTTCCCAGGATAATACTGGTGGACTACAGGTCCTGAATAAAGACGGCGAGTGGATTGATGTTCCTCCGGTAGAGGGAAGTTTGGTGATAAACATTCAACAAGGATTCGAAGCAATCACTGGAGGGATTTGTGCCGCTACTACACATCGAGTTATTGTATGGATTCGGTCTCAGCCAGATGGGCATTATGCTAACTAGAATTTCATCTAGGCACCGACATCAAAAACTCGATATAGTATTCCGTTCTTTTTGGGTGTGCGATTGGACTTGACTCTCGACCAGCTTAACGAGTCCGCAGCTCACATTGTGCGTCGTATTCCTGTGTCGGATGATCAGAAAAAGCGGGCAGTCGATGTTCCCAGTGAATTTCTGTCTCCGCTATATTCTTGTGTAGGTCTTCTATCTTTATAAATTGTCAGTTCTAACCGATACTAGTTCGGAGAGGCACACCTCAGAAATCGCATCTTGAGTCACCCTGATGTCGGGCAGCAGTGGTACCCGGAGCTTTATGCCAAATACTCTCGACAGAGTCTGGAATGATTTATTTGGCGATAGAGAAGCGACAGAAATATATATCTGAGAGGGTTCTTCCTCTGATGCATTTCTAGCGAATGCATTCACCCTGACCGCGAAAATAGATGATCAACCTTGGATTTGGGTAGTCACAAGAATCTATAGCTATAAATTTCTCCTTATATAGGTGCCTATGAGCGCCTTTAGCGTTTCCGGTGAGCCAGTAGGAGAACAAAGTATAACCTTGGAATTGTGGCTGAAAGCCCTCCCAATCGGCAAAAATCCATGGATGTATCTATCTGAAGATTAGCTGGGAATTAAAAGAGCCTTGGATAATGTCGCCTTGTCAAGGTTAGCTCACTTCAGCTTTTGGTGCCTATAGATTATGTATGTGATGAGTGGGGGTATTAGAACGATGGAGAGAAGAGTATCTATAGCCAGAGACTGAAGTCCGAGATGAAGAGCTCGGTGGTAAAACAAGTCCAGAAATGGATATTAACATCCCTGGAATCATGAAGATATAGTATCTCATACTCATGAACACATGGTAAAAAGTAGATATAGGTGCTAAAGGGCACCTAGTTAACCATGTTGATATTTGACGTATTCTATGAAATATATCTCCCGATATCCGATGCAGGTTTCCGCTCACAGCTCAAAGTTCACATAGCCACCTGTGAAACAACCGTTAATCTACTTAAATAGCTACTCAATAACTGCTCTCTCAGTTACACTGAAGCTATCTTGAGAAAATGAAGGTGCCAAGGCCAGCAATGCCTCATTTGTTATGTCACCAAACGCGGAGCACATACCCCGCGATTCCGATTTGTGTCCCACCCCGCTCCACCCAAGACTCCGCAGACCGAACGAGGAGGATTACACATAGCGATTTAACACTCCAGCAATGACGAGATTCAGCGATGCAGGGATCAGGGCTCTTCGCAGCCGGCTGGATACAGCTTCAGTGTTAACCCCGGATTCAGATGGTTATCACGACAGCCTGACTCGGTGGTCGGACACTGGCATAAAACCCGCGGTAACGAATGAAGGAGCGTTACACGGAAGCCGACAAGCTGACTGAAAATAGGGTGCTGTTTTTCAGCCAGTTGATCCCGCCGATATCAGTATCGCATTGTTGTGGGCACAGGAGCATGACATTGAAGTCGCCGTAAAAGGGGGCGGTCATTCCACGGCTGGTACCAGTTCCAGCGACGGAGGCCTGGTAATTGACTTGTCGCGCATGACTCATGTCACAGTTGATTCCTCCAGTAAGACAATCACTGCCCAGGGTGGCGCGACATGGAAAGAAGTTGACGAAGCGGGTGCGGCCTATGGTCTGGCAACGGTCGGGGGCACTGTGAATCACACGGGAGTTGGTGGACTGACTCTCGGCGGTGGATATGGGTGGCTGAGTGGGCAGTACGGTCTCACTATTGACAACCTTCTCTCGGCGCGGGTTGTGCTGGCTGATGGGACGCTTGTGACAGCATCCAAATCGGAACACCCTGAGCTGTTCTGGGGATTACGCGGGGCGGGCTACAACTTTGGTGTTGTGGTTGATTTTACCTACCAGGCGTACGACCAAGCAGAAATGGTTTTTTCGGGAGTTTTGGGATTTACTCCTGATAAGCTCGAACAGGTGTTTGAGCAACTCAATACCAGCCTCGCCAACCCCGACTCCCGTTCCGGGGCCATGTGCTTCCTCGCCCATGCTCCAGATGGATCGGGTCCGGTCATCGTTGTGATCTGTTTCTACAATGGCAGCCGCGAAGAGGGCCTGGCACGATTTACTGGGCTCATCAGCCTGGGCCCTGCCATCAACGCTCTGGACATGATTCCCTATCCTATGGTGAACACCCTCCAGAACCCTCAAGCCACATACGGGGACCGAAAATCTTTCAAAGGAATCTTCTATGAGCCACCGATGGATCTGGGCTTTGTGCGGACTGTGTTTGAAGACTTCGTGGCCAAGGTCCAGAGCGACAGCGACTTGATGAAGTCTGCTATCATTCTTGAATTCATGGACATGCGCAAAATTTGCGAAACTCCCTCATCAGCAACGGCGCTAGCAAGCCGCAACACAACTCAAAACGGAATCATCTGTCTTCGATGGACCGACAAGACGAAAGACAAAGAACATCGCGCTTGGGCGCGTCAGATCCAAGCCAAATGGAAGACTGAATTGGACGCGAAGACCAAGGGTCGCCAGGCAGAAGTACCACAATATATCAACTATGCCGAGCGTAAGTGCTATCAAATGTTCCATAGATGATTTTACATGATGCTTACCAAATCCTAGCTGGAGACTCGGTGGTTTTAAATATTTACGGCGAGAATCTCGAGCGTCTACAAACAGTCAAAGCCACGTACGACCCGAAGAACGTGTTCCATAAGATGCACCCTATATCCACAGCTTCAACTTAGATAAGAGAGATCCCCCTGGATAGGGAAGTCCGGACGTACTTAGGCTTTCGGGTGAGAGGAAAGAGATAAGAGAAATTCCTGCCGGCATAGAACTTCAGGCCTCGACAAGATTGACCAGAATGTATTAAATCATGGAACTCTACCTACATGTAACGCAATTTATGATTTGCTCTTCCAAAACCCCCAGCATAATGCCACTGAAAACTTAATTCCAGCTGCCAACCATAACACAGGCGAGATTTGCTGAGTGGCTTTAGTAACCCAGCCTCCAACGATAGCCCCAAGCAGAGTGAGAATAAAGGCCGCGAGGCGCCGGTCCCGTTTTTCATTCCGCAGTAAGAACAGCTTTGGGTCCGACATCAGGTCACACAAAAGACTTGTGATCACTACCGTAGGAATTTCGTTGTATCCCAGAGCTCGACTCGCGACGATCTGGCCCGCAGACTGGAAACTGAGGAGAACGATTGGCACCTCAGAGTCCCACTTCGTGGTAGTTTGCAGCTGGCTCGATCCCATGGCGCTAGAAACCACACCAGCTTGCACCAGAGCTGCGGTAATCATGATCAGACTGGCTTGGATGAAGAAAGATAGCATCAGAGATCCCCGTCTGTGTGCCCCAATCCACTGGTTGAGCCGCGCAAAGAAAAAGGCACCCAGGACAAAGCATCCGATTGATGTGAGTGAGCGGGCCCAGCCGTATGGGCGTGAATTTTGGTTTGATGTACCTAGGCCAACGAAGATGGTGTTTCCTATGTCATACTCGGCCATTTAGTACGATTTCCTTAGGACTGCTAGGGGTGTGAAGAAGAGAACAGAGACATACCGGTTTGCATTGAGACAAATGTTGCGTAAGCTGTTTGCGTTAGTTATGAAAGCGAGTCATGTAAACAAGGAGCTCGCACCGTTGTAGATTGTACTATCCACCAGACCAGAGGTCAAGCAGCAGGTGAACAAGAGCAAGTCGGCATGTCGTGACACGACTTCTTCTCTTAAAAAACGTGTCACTCCTGTCGTGCGGCCATTTTCTTGATCCATTATGTGAAAAGAGGGAAGAACATACTACCTGCAGTAGGAATGGCAGGAAATTCCTCGCTATTGTTTGCGTCCGTGGATCACCATAAAGGGCTCGGTGAGTCCCAACAATTGGAACTTATTCTCAACCCCTCTTACTTGGCTAAACGTAACTTATTCCAATATGGGAAACAAAACGCTTACTGGCAAATCGCGAGGAAGGATTCACATCTCAATACTAGGCCTTCCCCACCCACCAACGCCTTCCGAACCTTGAGTGTAACATAACAATCCAGTCGTGGCTTACGCCGAGCGGTTCTCTTCACCTCGATCCAGTGCCTAGAAAGCCGCCAAGATGAATCGGGATGAACTTCTGCCATGCCGAGCATCTTGGCGCCAATTTGTTCAGTTTCATGGTCTGGGAATGAGAGTAGATTGTGGCGTTGGAAGAATCCCGGAACTCCCATTGTTGGAATTATTGCTCTGCCTTCTCTAGTTTGTGGAAGGGCTGAGAAAGTGCGTGATAAGAGAATTGATGCGTCTTCAATGTGAGTGGATGAAGGTCAGGTGCTATCTACCACTGGAATGGCTGAAATTGAGTGATTTCAGTGGGCCACATAGCCTTTTCTTTAGGGGCGGGGTTGCTGATCTCCCGAATGATGGTCCCGAGAAGAGAACTTGGCGAACAGGGGTGTTCTTGATCCCCGAATCAGACGGATGCAATCAATCTTTAGCGCCCCGGAAGGCCGAATCTCTCCAGAGTATGTTTCTGCACGGCCAGGTGCTTGGCCGATTCGGCCCGACGCTGCTTTAAGGATGGCGTAGATTTGGTTTGAATCTTGAACAATTCGAAAATCAAAATGCTTCACAGTGACTTCTTTTGGAGATTGAAATAATGCGGACAGGGGCATTGCAGGTCAGCCTTACCATCTTGGAAACACGAGTCATACATGGATACTCCGTTGATCTCTTGGTGTTGTCATGGTAGAATATGCATGTTCTGTGGGTCCAGACCCGTGGGCCTTATCTTCCTCGTCCTCTCGACCGTATCAGCCCAATAATTCATTGACAAGTCCACTGGTATGAACAGATGCCATTGCAAAGGATTTCGGATTTTGCGAGCACGAATTTAATGGTCACAATGATCTTTAGTCTCGGTTCAATCTCCCACTGAAGTCGAGATCCACCAAATACGGGTCAACGGGGGCCAAGCCTGCCGAATTCGGGCTAAATAACGGGTGGAGAGGATCAGGGGCAGCCTGACTTTCTTCTTGAGCAATATTTGGGGCTTTTGATGATGTGGGTAATATGATGTAGCCTGAAAGTGGCAATGATTCGTGGCCTGCACATCCCCGGTCTCCATTTTTCTTCATTCAGGGCTGCATGATCTCCATATCCGTAAAACTAAATTCGCCAAGAGGGCACCAGAGCGTAAGGCCGAATTAAATTCAAAAATTGCCTCCAATAAGACACATATCGGCATCTCGGATTGAGGGGGTTTCAACACCACCGGTGCGGTCCTTTCCTTTTAGAGCAACTTGCAGAACCCCGTACGCGCCCCTACATGCTATACTCCGACCTTCATGATGACTTCCTCCCATATTTTTACGCACCACTATGCACACAGTGTCTCCATTCGGCTTGGAATGTCCTTCTGCCCGACATTAGCTTTCTGTTGGCTTCAACAACGCAATAATCCTTGTCTTGTGTATCTCGGCGCTTGAATTGTCCTCTCCAGCTCCAATCAGTTCGCATATACTATCGCTGCAAGGTTATGAGCTCGGAAACCGGGGTTTCATCATGAACTCGGCATTGTTGAGGTCTGAGCCCCCGGAAAATGTATCTAGCGGCTTCGTCCTTGACTTCCATATCGTCGGTGATTCTTTGCCTCTTCAGGGAAGGACGTTGAAAGACGCGGGGGTAAATGGACAAAACTCTCCCAAAATTTTGAATTCGGGAGAAGGATTGAATAGATTCACTAGCTCCATAGGCTCTACCTGCTCGATCAGTCGAAAAGTAGATGAAAGAAAGGCCTCAATTTGAGTTTTGCCGATAGCGCAACTAATCCATTTTAGGAGAAGCTAAAGCAGTCGTTATATTAGATGAGATACGCAATTGAGTGGCGTAGAAGAATGATTGCACAGTAGTCCTGCACCTCATTCAGTTCTTCTATTTAAAACCAAGTGCCGATAAGATACTAAAGGTTTGATAAAGACAATAGATTAACACCACACCCCAGTCAAGCACATCGATATGGTTGCAGGGACTGAAAAGATAACGGCCATGATCTTGACTGAGATAGCACTCTGTCTAAGCATCTAGAAAATGCTGACTGGCCAACCAGTCTGCTACCCTAATACCTACATAAGCCATTACACATCGACTTCAGCAATAGTTAACTCTGCAAATTTCTAATCTAAAGCGGCGAGAGCGGGCAAACGGAGCAGGTCAACGGTAGGTATGTGAGTAAGAACCCACCATGCAAGTCAGAAAGGATGGCACACATGCATATGCATCAGCGCATAAGGCGCCAAGCGACAATTAATTGATAATGGAGGTGGGATTATATTGAATATGGCCAAACTCCGAAGGGGTGCACCCTTTTCTGGCAACCGCGTCACACGCATATGTTATCAAGATCCCTGGCCCCTGCATGGTATTTATTCATTCTGCAAAACGTGGCGATCGATATGTCCACATTCAGCAGTCCCTCCGACTGTCCGTGGCAATCGAGAGTACCGATTTTCAGGTCCTGTGGGGCCTGGGGTCATTAAGGTCATTCGCATCATGATTTCGAGTTGGTACGACCCAAGAATGAGAGATAAAGCATGTCGTGTCTTGGCATACGGTGAGATGTTGCATCCCCAAGATACCAAGACCTGCTAATAGCCCGTGTAATGATGTTGGTCCCATTGACCTGGACATTATCCGACCCGAATGTCCCTTCCCTCGTGGGACGGTTTTGTCCGACGAGTGGGGTGAGAGGTATAAAGATGCGGGTTTGCCTCAAGTTGTAGTTATTCTATCATCAATCAGTACTTTGTTATATCTCACACTTTCATCATGACTATCACAATCACCGTTGAGAAGGATGGTTACTATGAGGTGAACGGCATGAGGCAGGAGCCCTCTGTCTCCCTCTACGTTATTCCTGCGGCATCCAAGCTACGACGGATGCTGAAGGACACCAAGGATATGATCGTGTGTCCCGGTGTCTATGATGGTCTTTCGGCTCGCATTGCTATGGAGCTGGGCTTCAAGGGGATGTACATGGTAAGGGCCTCCTGGTCGCTTCCATCAGGTCATACAGACTAATCTTGGCTACAGACCGGAGCTGGAACTACAGCATCTAGACTCGGAATGGCCGATCTTGGACTCGCTCAACTTCACGACATGAAAACCAATGCAGAAATGATTGCCAACCTCGACCCATTTGGAGCTCCCCTTATTGCAGACATGGACACAGGTTATGGAGGTATGAGAAAGGAAAAACAGAATCGCAAAACCAAAATGTCTTGCTAACAAAGGTATCTAGGTCCATTGATGGTAGCCAAGTCAGTCCAGCAATACATCCAAGCAGGTGTTGCAGGTTTCCACATCGAGGACCAGATCTCAAACAAGCGTTGTGGTCATCTTGCCGGCAAGCGGGTAGTTTCCGTGGATGAGTACCTGCAAAGAATCCGGGCCGCGAAATTGACCAAGGACCGTCTGCACTCTGATATTGTCCTCATTGCCCGAACCGACGCCCTACAACAACACGGATATGACGAGTGTATCCTTCGTCTCAAGGCAGCCCGCGATATCGGCGCCGATGTGGGTTTACTCGAGGGGTTCACCACAAGGGAGCAAATGCGTCAAGCCGTCCAGGATCTCGCCCCGTGGCCACTTCTGCTCAATATGGTGGAAAACGGAGCGTCCCCCGTTGTCACGACCAAGGAGGCGGAGGAAATGGGATTCCGAATCATGATTTTCTCCTTCGCTTCGATCATCCCTGCATACATGGGAATCAGAGCAGCTTTCCTGCGTCTCAAGACTGAAGGAGTTATCGGAACACCAGAAGGACTTGGACCGAAGAAATTGTTCGAGGTTTGTGGATTGATGGAGTCCGTGAAGCTGGATACTGAGGCTGGAGGCGATGGTTTCGAGGACGGTGTCTAAGCGGGTAATTATCAATTGGATGAGATTGCAAGGCGTAGGCTAGCTAGACTTGATATCTCCATACAGTAACCATTTTTCGCTGTCAATTGAAGCATTCAATCCACGGTCTCGCATTATAGATGTTGATTAATTCACTCCATGTGGGAACTGATCGAGGGACTATCGGTAACTTGTACTACTGCCCGGCGTACAAGCGTGGGCTCGGAATCACCCGGTATCAGCCTGTAAAGGATTGGCGATAAACTGCGATTGACAATAGCATTTGGATAGTCATCTCCGGTGAAGTTGGACATGTATTCCGTTCGAAAAGGCAATCTGGGCATGACCCACCAGAAGTAGAATAGGACACTTTGACGTTCCAATCGTCCTTTCCAGTTCACAAATTTCCACAGCAGATCTTTCAGCTCACTGCTCCGTGTTGCAAGAGCCTCAGGCATCGCATGATGCAAATATCGTACCTCAATAGATTCAACTATTTGGCCGATTGTGGCTTCCAGCTCAGGCCTTGCAAGCATCAGAGCTGCACTACTTGTACCAGCACGCCAATATTGGCCAATATTCCTGGGATCTTTGTTGAGTGGTTAGACGATTAGACTACCACACTGTGTTACGGTGAATGGTAGACATACATGTTTTTTGCACCTTCTCATCAAGCATGCGGAGCGCATGGTTCATCCCAGGACTGCCCGTGCCAACCATAAAGCGACTTAGGATAATATGGAAAATTTGCTGTGATAAATCTCCATATATGCTAAGCCAAAATTCCTGTTGTTGGTCCAAGTCCACGTCTGGTTCTATCTCTGGGTTGACTGGTTGCAAGGCTCCGTAGTGTCGTTTAATCCAATCTTCAAGATCGTTGTACAGTCGATTTGTTGTCTTATTTGCTTCCTCGTCGCTCAAATCCTTTATTCCCTCTCCAAGGCTATCAAGCTTGAGCCTGAGATCATTGTTCTGCTTTAGCGCCGCATCCGCCGATTTTAGAGCATCTTGCAGAAGCTCGCCTTGTCGGCGAAGTTTCACATTGGAAAGGTGTTCCGCCTCTCGCGCCCTTTTTGCAGCTGCTTCGTAATAGTCCAATCGCTTTGCGATTTCTTGGTGCATACTCTGCAGGTTTTCGATTTCAGCGATTCCAGTGGACCCGTTTTTGTGGTCTATTTTGTTGGTTATTGGCTTGAATCGCGAACCAATCAGCTACTCACCTGGTAATGTCTGGGAAACTAGAGCGGTCATTTCAGCTGAAGTTCTGATCTCTTCACACTCCATCTTATAAAAGAAATTCTTGACACAGTGTAAATTGGATGACAAACTCTCAATGCTCTCGGAAGAGGACGACACCGTCGGGGTCACTTGGGATGCAATACCTCCGTCACCATCTATCAACCCAAGGCTCTCAGATAGCATTCTGGGGGTAAATAACTGGTGAACCTTTGTAAAATAGATGCAAATCACCAAGTTTGACAATACGCGAGTGAAATTTCCATTTTCTTTACTCGAAATTGTCCCGCCATCGCCGATGCTACTTACGGCCAAGGGCAAGACTCAATGACGAATGAAGCCTGTAATGAACAAATCTTTTTATGCGTCCACAGATTTAAGGTTTTAGTAGATCAGCTCAACATTGCCTAAAGTTGACAGAGGGAGCCTTTTCCAGAAATGACCACCTCAAAATACTGGAGGATCATCGTCTATATATAAAAGAATAAAGAAGTTATAAGTATGCTCAGCGCAGATCTATCTTCTGCAAACCAGCCCCACGAACATAGTCAAGCGGTGCGACGAATGCCATCTGGCTCCATGAGAGTGCTTTATTTTTGCCACCATACACAAACACCTCGAAGCGTCCCACAAACTGACCATCGACCCAAACTCGACTACCTTCATACTGATCGGTTGTTATAGTAATCTGAGCCCTCTGGGGGACATTCACGATCTGGTGCGAGGACTCTGTACTGTTCACCCAGATCCGTCCGGGTTCTGCGGGATCAAATCCATCAGTCTCTGCAACAGAGCGAAGAGGATATGGCCAGCCGTCCGCAGAAAAGACCAGTTCGCCTTCAGCTGATAAAGAAAGTGTTGCGTCATCAGAGTGAAGAGAAAATGGACCATTGACATCTAGCTCTAGTGTGTAGTTCATTCCTTTGCTCCCGAGACCTATCTGGTGTTGCTGCGCAGCGTGGGCAGGTTGAGACCACGAGAATAGTACCCCCGACCGGCCTTTGCCACCTCGTGCAATACGTCGATCAAGATTCTGCGACACCGCATTAGCAGTGAGGATAGAGATAGATTCATCCAGGGTCGACGGTTCCAGAAGCGGCCCTCGGTTTCCTGACCATGCACGAGATGCGACAACCGGAATACCATTTCGAATGGCGTAATAAGCCTCCAACTGTGTAGTCGCATCGGGTCCATTATCATTCCATGCGGCGAGGATGGCACCGCGAACTGCATTCTTGGCCGGTTGCTCCGTGGTGTTGACGGGATTAAACAGCTCCGGTGTCCACTGCCAGTCCTCAACGTCGCCAAAGTTCAAGACTCGGTTGTTGTTGAAGAATTGAGGATATGGTGCTGGTGTGATTGGTACATGGTTATTTTTCAGCGAAAGATAGGCCCACCAGTCTTCAGAATTGATGATCTGGTATCCATCTTGTGCCAGTGCGACTGGATCCGATTGGCCATATTGCCAGTGCTGAATGGTGATGTTGCTGTCGATCAAAAGTGCGCTGGGCTCATACGTGCCCCAGATGCGAATTTTCTTGCCGTGAGTTTCGTATATAAAGTCGGACATCTCGTTGACGAAGCGGACGTAGTCATCTGCCAGAGTGGAATCATACTCATCAGCACCGATGTGGACCTCTTTTGTATGGAACCATGGCAGGAACTCCGACCAAATAGATTTGACCAGAGGAACGGTCTC
The DNA here is from genome assembly GCA_023626355.1 of Penicillium sp. S1602. NCBI lineage: Eukaryota > Fungi > Ascomycota > Eurotiomycetes > Eurotiales > Aspergillaceae > Penicillium > Penicillium sp. S1602. The sequence goes on along the minus strand of JAMAGW010000008.1, from coordinate 931,318 downwards.
GGGATGCGTGAGGTTGAGAAGGTCTTTGCTATCCAAGGCAAGCTCGGGCTTCCATTTCGTGACGGACAAACAGTGACCGGGACTTTCAATCTCAGGAATGACAGTAACCCCTCGGCGAGCGCAGTGTTGTTGAAAGTCCTCAAACTCCGACCGAGTCAGTGTCTCGTTCATGCGTTGTACCAGGGGTAATAACTCGGGATCTTCTGGTCGCAAGGCAAACTGGGAATAGACATCTGTCCAGGTAACGTTCGGGCCACGACTGAGAGGGAAGTTGTCCGTCGCATGATAGTGGAACTCAGAGAGTTTGAAAAATGAAGCGTAGGTGCAGAGATCCTTCAAATAATCCAACGAATACCACTTGCGTCCCGCATCGAGCATCATCCCACGCGTTGGATACGCGGGTGCATCAGTCATGCGACCAGGTGAGAGTGTACCATTGAGAAGAATCTGCTGGAGGAAAGAGCGTGTTCCCCACCACATCCCTCGTGCCCCAGACCCATAGATGGATACGCGCCCCATTTCAACCACAAGCTCGTACCCTTCCTCCGTTACTGTGCCATCTTCGTATGTGAATCGACTTGCTGGACTCTTTGAACGCCCAAGGAAAACACCGGACGCGCCATTTGGGAACTCCTTCACAGTTTGGTAGCTCCAAGAAGCATTGGTCAACTCTTCGAGATCATCACGAAACGTTTGCGCGAATTGGTCGACGGACGGAGGGATCAACGTGAGCCCATTCTTATCGGTCCACGACGCGAAGTCGTCCTGGACGTAGACAACCCTGTCGGCCGTTTCCAATGAGAATCCTCTATCTCTGTACAAGGTCTGATCGATCTGAGCCGGCACGAATTCGACTGGTGGCAGAGCTTGCAGGGCCGCAGCAACCGCAGCAAGGAGAAAGGTGTGCCAGATCATGGTAGTGCGACATTGCAGATCTTGACGAAGCGGGGAACTTCATTTTAATAGTTGAAGCAAGGGGCACAGTCCTTCGATCTCCAATGGTAGCGTTACATTCTTTATCAAAACAACCATTGTTGGCGTGGCATGGCGGGATGAAGTCCGATTGTGGGGAAAGCGTGAAGATCAGTGCATCGTTGCACAACAATGTAGCAAAAAAAAAAAACATTGATTGATTCAAAGCTGCATATTATGACTCTATTGTTTCCCCGAGTTCGAGTCCCAAATATCCATTCGCTATGTAACCCAACCATTGTCAAAGGTGAGCAAAAGTCCTGGGTTTGCGCGCGGGAACATGGAACCAAGACTCCTCGAACCCCACATGGCGCGGCCAGCGGGCAGTGACCCGCTGGATCTCGGTCGACATCATACGAGGGTATTCATATTTGGCACAGATCATCTCGGTTTCCTGCTCGACTGACTCGAGATTGAATTGTTCTGCCGAATCAATCACTGGAAGGAGGATTAACATACATCCCGAATGATAAGCAGAAACACTTACCCATATGAGCAATCCTGAGAAACTGGTCGATCGTCTTGAGCATAAAATGTGATTTTGCAGCAAAAGGTCTGGTAATTTTCTCAGCAGTGGCAATTCCTCGAATAAATTTCACCAAATGTCCGTCGTCCTTGTAATCGCAGGCCCGTCGGAAGATCTCAGACCACCCCGAGGGGGATCGTGGTTGGTAGCTGGTCAACTCATCGGGCTCTATACTGGGAGCTCCCGATTGGCAGTAAAGCATTAAATCTGCGCGACCTTTCCATTCTAATAGTCGACATTTGATTTCGGGGGTAATCCAGGACACGCTGTTAAACACTGGCCAAAGAGATCCAGCCGTGATAGAATGCATGAGAAAAAAGTCAAATCGAATCTGCTTTTCAGGTTGCTGAGCAAGGGCTGTCCAGTATACTGGTATACGTCAGAGCTGAATCAAAAGGATAGATCAGGATGTCCGTACGGGTAGAGTTCAGCGACTCTGCAGTTTTCTCCTCGAGTTCATGGGGTTGAACTTTCCACGCACTCATCAGGCTCATAAATTGTTGTTTCGCGTTCACCAGCAAGCCGTCTCGGATTTGAGATACACCGTGCGCGTAGTTCATGGCTTGTCGAAGCTTCGCATTGTCATGTATTTTCCTCTGTAGATTGATCAGGCTCTCGCTGGTAGGAGAATGCCGGGCGACTTGCTCGATCTGGGCTAAAATTTGACCAAACGAACAGTCGTGAATGGCTGTCAGAGCGAGAGCCTCGGCCATAACCAGTGGCTGTTCGAATTCCATCGCATATGCCAAATGGATGGGAGAGTGTAAGAAACCTATAAAAAGCTTTTAATGTTGTACATCATTGAAGGCCCGTCAAAACCCACCGCTGAAGAACCGTTGCAACATATCTTCGGCTCTCTCATCACCCTTGAAGAGAAACTCAGTGACAGTGCTCGGAACTCCGTTCTCAGAGATCTCATTCTGGAAGTAGGCGAAGTAGTCATCGTAATAGTTCCCTTTGCCCAGGAACAACTTGAATTTGTCTGGGTCGGCGAAATCAGATACGACGCGAGCATCAGGGGGGCGCGTGGATCTTTGGGAGTCAACGGCAAGACCATATGCCTGGCAGAGTTGTTCTGTAGTACCCCCTAATGAGAGGATAGCTAAGAGATGATGGAGAATATGATCTGACAAAGGTTTTAATACTCATTTCCATGTCATCGGTGAAATCCACTAGCATACTGTGCAGTCCTAAATTATGAATGTATATGTGATAATTTTCGTGGTTCAGATTTAAGAGTTCGGTCGCTTTCAATACACTCTTAATCCCCAGTGGTCGTGTTTCGAAGACTCCCGTGGAGTCAGCATAGGTCTTTATATCGATCGTCTGAGGGGTTCCCATTCTGACGAAGTATTGCTTTGGGGCAATCTGCGTCTCAAACCATGTAAGTCTATCAGTAGAGTTATATGGTTGTGTTCAGGGGGCCAGAGTGGTATTGCAGGATTATCATATCGGTTGCCGAACTGCCGAGTCAGAATCCCCGCTTTATGCATGGGCGTGAGAACATGCCTACAAGATGGTGGGGCCTGCGCCACCTACCGATACCTCGGAACCAAGCCCAGCAGAGACAGAAGAGGCTTAGTATTGAGTCAATACGATTGGGTGATCAGGCTCAAGGTAAGTTTCCCAGATGGAAGGTAGTTCGGACTATCTATATAGAACAGAGTAATAAAGGGAAAGAATGATATTCTCAAAATTACTGGGGCAAAAAGTGAATGTCAACACTTTGGGTGTCTACTACTGGGTCCTGTTTCAAACCTGTGAAGTTGTGGAGATCTAGTCAGGCTTAGCGATCAGGTTTATGTGAGACCAGGACTGGCGTTCGCGTTTGTAGCAATATCTTGAACATGCGGCGGAAGCATGAAGGTATCAGCCAGGCCACCCCACTGTAATGCATCGAGGCGTGCAAGTCCTAGTTTTACAAGTGGAAAGCTTGGACTTTGACATCGCAGTACTTGTAACCAAGATTCGACCAAGTACTTGCCTCGCATCGCATGGGCCATGTTTGGGGCCTGTACCAGTAGTAGCATCAGGAAGTTTGAAACTGTTGCAAAGCCAATACGAGACCCTAAAACTATCAGCACTTCAGAATCCTTATATGAGGGGGCACGGGGAAGGCAACAACTTACATGAGTACCAAAATCCAGTAAAGTCACTAGGAGTGAGGCGCCGAGTGAAGTTGACCAGAATTGTTGCACATTTCTCTGCTGCATGCAAGGTGATTTCGCTGGTGCCGGATACATCTGGTATAGAGATATCAGGTATAGCATCCAGTCCTGAGAGGTCTGCAAAATCGAGAGATGGGTCATCGACCGGCAGGGGGGACGTAGCAGCCATCTCTTCTAAATCAAATATCATAGGCGGGTCCGACGAACGTGCCATTGGTCGGAGCATGGCACGATAAACGTAAACAACCAGTAGAAGGTATGCAAAATGAATAGATGTAGGGTAAGGGGCCTGACCATGGACAGATTTGCTCCAGTTTGGTAGGCGGAATGTCTCTGGCAGGGAAGAGTACCATGAGTTGAGTTTCTCCAAAAGCTCTCTCCCTAAAGCAATCGAAGTATCAAAATCCGCGTTCAATACCTGAGATGCTCGAAGGGTGCTGAAAATAATCAGTTTTTGTTCCTGTGGTCTCGAAATTTGACGTAACTTACTAAAATGTTCCCTGTATTTCCTCTGCGATCCGGGCAAGATTTACCAAAAATCGGAAAGGTATATCGATATCGCAGGCCAGCGTAGAGAAGCCCTGTCTCGGACCGATAAGGAAATCACCTTCGTCTAAATCACTCACATCCCATTCGGCCGGATAGAGATAAGGAGGACGTCCCATTAACAAGCTTCGCCATTTGTCTTCGGCATAGACAGCCCACCACAGCCGACGGCGCAACCGTTTTTCCCATGCCGGTATGCCCCACATGCGACATTCAATGTGTATTCCGAGACTGCAGGCTAGGCCGACAATCTGACCCACAAAGGACCATACGAACGGGGTATCGGCAGTCGTATATCGAGCTTCATCCATAGGTTGTTGTTGAATGTATAGTAGCGCAGCTTGGAGGACCGCAAGACGAGGACTATGTATCTCCACTGTCAAAAGCTCATATACCAAGCGCCATAGCTTTTTAATCGGAGACGCATGGTAGGTGTTCAGGACGCATAAATAATCATCATGCGCAACAAAGGGAAACGCAGAAGCATAAATGGCTGCCAGAAGATGAACCGGCACTTTCGCCAAAGCTGCTTGTTCTGGGAGCTGGCTTGAAGCCGTTTTCAACCCTAACTGGGAGCGTGAGATTACTGGTAGCGCAGGGAACACGTACTTGACGAATCTATAACAGCTGTTAGTCGGAATTGATGAATATCCTTGAACGAGAAGAATGGTATCACCCACAGTGCGACTAATCTTCTTCCATACTCTGGTGGCACTAGATTGTCCAGCTTTTCACGTGTTTTATGCGCCCCTTCACCAAGGCCGGCATTTGTTTCTTGTTTGATCGCAGTTGAAAGTTCCGGGGAGGTGATCATAAAATGCACCGGTATGCGTTGAGCAGTGGGTACTCCTCCAGCATTACGATAGTGAACCTTGTAAAAGTGTTTCATACCAGAATCATCGAACCGACAATGTCTGAGAAGCCATGGGTCCGACTCAGAGGAAGCGCCAAACAGTTGCGCATATCCTTCGTCAAGTTTGTCAATGCTCTGTACAAATTGAGTCGGCGGCCGACCGGCAAGTAGTATTCCAGATGCTGGTGATGCAACATTGACTTGATCAAACTCCAGCGAGGGAAATGCTGGCTCGGCGGTGCTCAGTGGGACTTCTTGTGAGGCATCTCGGCCCAAGACGCCTACATCACTGTGGGCCGTCGCCGACAACTCCTCAACGCTTGGTTCGGCCAAGGACAGGGACTGCGAGAGACGTGCTCGCTTCGGCGGAGGGGCATCAAAGGTACAATCCAGTTTTGAAGCCCGGCAACGCTGACATGGAAGTCCATCATCAATTTGGCATCCTAGTTTCCGACCTCGGCATTGGTCACACGGCCGATGACGCTTTGATCGGTATGGGCGAGCAGGAGCAGGAGATGACATGTTTGATATGAAGATTTTTCACAGGAATCGGCGAAAACAACGCGCGCATGTAGGCAGGCAGGGGGTTTAACATAATACTCGAAGTGGAGCAGAGCATAGTTGGCCGAGCGGCGAAGTTGGCCGAGATGGCCGAGATGGCGGCTACGTTCAAGTGAGCCAAGCCTTCCGATTGGCTGGTTCAAGATGGGGATTCACTTCCAGCCAATGGCAGTCTCCCATTCGACCGCCGGTCCCCAATTTAAATCTTCCCAGTCAAGTCAATTACTATGATAGAATGACAGACGTCTTTCAGCTTCAAACCAATATCGCCTTCTGTCGGCCAACTTGGTAACACTATAGCACATTCCAAAATTGAAGCCCAATGGATGGTACTTAACACTTATCTCCAAAGGAGAGAAAACTTGAAAACATAATCAAGGATTGGAAATAGGTGACTGATGGTCGCCGAACTTTTGCGAGACATGGATATAAAAGATCAGAAGCCTACCATACTTTAGACATCACAATGTTTTGAATATCCTTATACTATCTAGTATCACTCCTTGGCAGGCTACGCCTTCAAAAGTGGACGGCGATCCCCTTCTCAGAACCACATTCAAAATACCAAAAGCCTTCACCATGGGAGGAAATCCTGACAGCCCACGATGGCGGTTCCGGTTTGCCGATATCTTTGCACGGGGTAATAAGAGTCAAGAACTCAAGTCGGATAATGAGTCCGATATTACTTTAGTGCCCCGGTATGTCTTCCACTTCCAATGTTGTACGATAAAGGATGTGCGATATAAATGAAACCTGATCGAAACGTTTGACTGATACATCTAGGTAGACAAGACAACCATTCGAAGCCTAAGCGGCCTCAGGTGCCCGAACGATTTAACCGTGAGTCCTTGTCTTGTCAATATGTCGTGAACCTGCTAATAGTCAAACAGCGGCCGATATGTGCTTCGGCTCATGTTGTAGGAAATAACGTCCTGGCGATGTAAGATTTCTGGATCTTCGGGACGTGAGGGCTGCGATAGAGGTAGTACATAGTGAATCTCATTTCAGTTTCAAGCGAACACTTGGATGTTGAAAATCTTTTAATTTTATGATACGTGTTCTGCTGTCTGACAGTGAGATTGACTAAAGCAAAGGCGGTGTGACGTCATCGATTTCCCATCAGTGAAATCGAAGTTGTCGATATGTTGGCATGCTAAGATATTTAAATAAGATGATCTGGAAACGGCTTATCGTTCTCCAACTTCGTTAAGAAGGCCGGCTGGGAAGGGAGGAGATGAGTTCGTCCTGGCTGCAAGGTGGAACCGAGCGGGGAAACGTGAGATGGTGGAGATGAGCTCCTGAATTACCTAGGTAGGTAAGAGGCTGTGAGAGGATAAATGGGGATACGAGCAGTTGTGCATACTCTCTCAACGATTGGTGGCTAAGACATTCACATTGTGAAAGTCTAGGCTGATCCTACCGGTTTGGTCATTTACCTCCAACCGAGTTCCGAGATCCTTGCGCTGAGGGGAAGCCGTGCAATTCATTATCACGCATCAGGCCACCCGTGGACTTGAACCCTGCCCTCATTTAAAGCTTCCTTGTTCTCATGCTGTACTCATTTTAACTATACATATATCTTTGCCCCCAGCACGATCGAGCCATCATGATTTTCGAGCCGGCTGAGCGTATGCTGCTCCCCACCAAAGACCTGCTGTCTTACATATTTGATGATCCACCCTATGATCAAAACAAACCTGTAAATCCCAGACATTGCTCTTCATTCAAGAAGCAGAGACTGATCTCTGGGTCTAAATCTAGATTTATATTGACGCAAAGAACCCAAGTCGTTCAATCTCGTGTAATCAGGCCCGCAGCACGATCAGAAAGCTGATTGCTGGCCTGCGAGCTGCTGGCCTTCGCAAAGGGGATTGCGTTCTCATCCACTCGTTCAATGACGTAAGTCTGATGGGCTGAAGTCAGTACAAGGATAAACCCTCGAGACTAATAGTGGTTCTCTTAGATCAACTACAGTATCCTTGTTCTCGCCATCATTGGTGCGGGTGGAGTATATACTGGCTCGAATCCATCGTACACACCAAACGAACTTGCACATCATGTCAGAGCTGCCGAATGTAAGTTTCTGATCTCAGAGCCAGAAATCTTGAACAATCTTCTCTCGGCAGCCAAGCTAGTCGGAATCCCAAGTGAAAATGTTTGGGTCTTTGACAACGTAGCGCAAACTGTCCCGCCTGGCCAGAAATCATGGAAGACCCTGATGGAACATGGCGAAGAAGACTGGGTGCGTTTCAATGATTTGAAAACAGCAGAGGCGACTACGGCCGCGAGACTTTTCAGCAGCGGAACTACAGGTCTGCCGAAGGCTGTCATGATTACTCACTATAATCTGATTGCTCAACATGAGCTCGCAATTGATCTCAACGCTCGCCCGTACTCGGTAATCCAAAATCCTCAACTCCAGTGACTCAGGCGCATGTGAAAGTTTCTAACAATCGTTGGCTGACTCCTGCCTAGATTTCGCGAATCATTGCAATTCCTGTCTTCCATGCCTCAGCTGCCCCGGTGACCCATATCTCCACTCTGAAGGCCGGACAAGAGGCTTATATGATGCGACGATTTGACCTGGAAGGGTTTTTGTCCAACGTGGAAAAATATAACGTCACCGATCTTGCGATGGTGCCTCCTATCGTCATCGCCATTTTGATGTCTCCTATCTCCAAGAAGAGGCCCTTCTTGAAAAAGGTTCGGGGTGCGATGTGTGGAGCTGCTCCCTTGGACAAGGGACTCCAAGCTCGTTTCTGCTCAATGATGGCAGATGGTAGCCCATTCACGCAAGTATGGGGTATGACAGAGACGTCATGTATTGCGACGATGTTCCCATACCCCGAACATGATGATACCGGGTAAGCTTATGTGCTAATTCGTCAAAAGGTGGTAATCTAACCCTCATGAATCACTTAGGTCGGTCGGGAGACTTATCCCAAACTTGGAAGCAAAGTATGAACCACCAAAACTGTACTTTGAGTAAAATTACTTACGGACATTGTCTCAGGCTCATTGATGATGACGGTAACAACATTTCTGCCTACGGTGTCCGTGGAGAGTTGTGTGTTCGAGGATCGACAGTCACTCCAGGGTACTACAATAACCCCGAAGCCAACGCACAGTCTTTCGACTCAGACGGTTGGTATAAAACAGGAGACATTGCATACTGCGATGAAGCAACTCGAAAATGGTACATAGTCGACCGAAAGAAGGAGCTTATCAAAGTAAGGGGCTTCCAGGTCGCACCACCTGAGCTTGAGGCTGTTCTTCTGTCACACCCCCAGATCGTCGATGCGGCAGTGATCGGCATAACCTTCCCGGGCGCCAATACCGAGTTCCCCCGTGCTTATGTAGTGCGACGTCCTGGAAATGCAGGAGAGAAGATCATGGAGCAAGATGTCCAGAAATATGTTCTAGAGCGGCTTGCACGATTCAAGGCGTTGACCGGAGGAGTGAAGTTTGTCGGATCCATTGCCAAGAACCCGAGCGGAAAGATCCTCAAACGGGTCCTCAGAGAGGATGCGAAGAAGGACATCGAGACTGGAGCCATCAAACCGAAGCTTTAAATAAGTAGGAACCCAATCTAGCGGATTTTTCTCATTCTCAATGTTATCCTTCATGGTCCAAGATCAACGCAGCCAACGCAGCCATTGTTGATTTACCCGAGGTTTACGGGTATTACCAGTGTGCCAAGATATAATCACCAGATAAAAAGGATGAATGTATTAATTCGAACAGTACCAAGTAGTCCACATGGAATTGACGGAAGTTGTGGACACTAGACTAGCGATCGAGCGACCGCTTTGGGATCCGTGGCGTCCGAAACACCACCCAGAATATTTGTAATATTGTGAACAATATTGGAAAGCGTGGAATGATTTTCGGTATTCAAAAGATTTGCCAGTGTCCCAGTCATGACTTCCAGGCCCGAAACCTGTGCTTCCAAGGTCAGATTGTTCAAAGCCTCCTCATAGTGGGAGAATATGAACACCATTATAGACAGTCGAGTCCCAGAGGCTGAAAGCTGGAGGTTACCCTGTAACAACGCATTTCGCTCAGGGCCGAGTATATTTGAGAGAATATGGATTATGGTGTCTATGTTCAGGGTTGCTCTCAAAGAGATCGTATTGTTTCCTGGCTTCAGCATAACGTTGTTGATAGTGGCTTGTCCGACCAATAAATTCAAGCTTCGAAGATCCAGAGTTACATCTTCCGAGCAATATGGAACTACCAACTATTTAGAAAACAAATCGGACCCGAAATTGGGAACTTCATACTAGAGCGAACGCAAAACCGCTCTTGTTAGGGAGGTTTGCTGGGCGAAGTAAGTTGCTCCCGTCGGCTTCTTTTGGAATCACAAGCTGCGCTTCATCATTGGTGAGTCCATTCAGCTTGTCCAAGCCTGAAATCAAATCAAATTGAATCTAAATCATAACAGTTTTTGGGTAGATGCGCTCCTGGTCGAGGGAAATGGGAAGAATCGGAAGCTGCTGCACTCAGAAGGGAGAGAAAGAGACGATGTGAAAAATATGTGACGGCTGCTGACAGCAAGAGTCACTACATGAGCACCACGAAGGCCCATTATCTCACTCTATGGTCTTGTTCATTGTGAAAGGCGCCTTGATCTCTCCCAGATGCCCCATGGTTTTTCCCTTCGTCGACACAGTGAAGCGTTCATTGTGAACAGCTTGACAGAGTTCGTACAAACTCTCTTTTTAATTTGGACCTAGTACTGGAAGAAATTTAACAAGAAAAAAAAAATGGCAGCTACAAGATAGCAGCACCAGAATCGACGTCAGTGTTTTGTAATTTTGCTCGCGCTGCCTTCCGCCTTCCAGTGGACCGCTCATCGTCCACATCAGATGCTGCATCGAAATTCATTCTATTGTAAATTTTCAAATAAGTGGACAATTCTCTGTTGGCTCCAATAACAAAGTCGTGTTCCTTTCCAGGGCTCATTTGTATTTGCGGTAAATGTTTCACAAGGGACAAACCTTGGTATGCCTTGAGAGTACTGCAGTGCAACTATAGAACTGTAATACTTTGCCTGATTTAATCTGCTTGTTACACTGGTATTTTTGCTTCTCTGTGTGCTGATCTCCATTGTTTCCCCTCCTTTGCTGAAGAGCTATGACGGCTCGAGAATAAAATCCAAGAGATAGAATACCCCAGAAAACGACGCCGATATTTGCGCACCCCACTTATACTGTCAGCACACTATGCATATTTCTCTGCTCGCATGTGAAGACCTTAAAGGCAAATACCACGCTCAAGGGAAGATGCCATCAGGATCGAAGGAGCGAGTTCAGCTTAATGAAAAAAGCAACCATCAGCAACTGCCCGGTCCGCGGCCCACGAAAAGCAATGATTTACCCCTGGGAATGCACATGACAGATTATCATATCACAATTGTGATAGATAATATAACATGATTTTTGACCTGACGTAGTCATTTTAAAGCCAGCTTAGTCCATATACCTTACCTGTGGACTCCAGGTTTGCCAGGTTTGCCATTTACATCCTCAAATCGCTGTGATTACACATTCCCTGGATTGCTCCCGCTCCTGGTTATTTAATACATCAATGCAAGCCATGAGCGAGAAACCTGAGATTTCGCCCACAAAGGAGGACACGGCCCCCGAAGGTGCCCCCTCGACAACATTGAACGAGAAAAGCGATGGTAACCTGACAGACCCAAACTTTTTGAGTGCACTGGACGAGCCACACAGCATCCAGAAAATTGTACAAGAAGGCCTTTTACTCGCAGGAGGCGCAGCCGCTATCCTGCTACAGGTAGCTGAGCCCGGTGTCGGGAAGGGCGTCCATAAGCACAGCGACTTCGCATCCCGACCACTCGACCGTCTTCGCACCACAATGACATATATCTACTGCATGACATACGGCACCCGAGACGAGAAAAAGGCAATCATAGAGATGGTTCATCGAGCCCATGCCCCTGCCACTGGGCCAGACTATTCCGCCAATGACCCCAAGCTACAGTTATGGGTAGCAGCGACACTTTATGCGGTTGGCACTGATCTTTATCAACGGGTCTTTGGAGACATGGACCAAGACACATCTGATGCGATATACCAAGAATATTCGATCTTGGCCACATCCCTTCGTGTCCCTGCCGGGATGTGGCCACCATCTCGTGTAGCCTTTTGGCAATACTGGGATGATAAAATCGCGACAGTTGAGATCACTGATGATGCAAAACACGTGGTCCAAGACCTACTGCGAAACAAGAAAGCACCTATTCCAGTCCGTGCTGTTCTTCCCCTGGTGCGTCTCACTACTACTGAGATGCTGCCCCCAAGAATTCGTGAGGCCTACGGCTTGAAGTCCACTAAGATACGAAGAGGGTCCTACCGGTTTCTGATGGGGCTCACCAAGGTAACATACCCCAATCTTCCCCGCGTGGTTCGAACCCTTCCTATGCGGTACTATCTGAAGGATATGCGACGAAGACTCAGTGATATGGCTTAGAAAGAAGATGGGCTAGGTGTCCTTTGGGAAATGCTCTGTTCGGTTATTTGACGTATATCGTCTAGAATTTTGGTTCGCAGGCAAAACTTCATTGGTCTGAGGTCGATAGACCTTTTCGTTTCACGGGTTCAGTCTGTCTTGTATGATTATCATTACAGTACACAACATATAAATCCTGGATTTGAACCTTATTTTCTGGATTTAGCCAACAAGAGCCCGGTTATTCTAATTGCATTGGTCAGACACTGCTACTAAACTTCGAAATTTCAACCATGGAACGCTTAACTGGTTTAAACGTGCATTTGTGAATGATCTGTCTACGTCCACGGTATTAGGTTGCCCCACATGCTTATTGTGATGATCCGTGAACTATTTACTTAAGGTTTCATGCTACTGGTCAGTTGACTATGAATGATAACGGTGTTATATTTAATGGTGATGCCGGTTATATGGGAGAGTCCTTAGGCTAATCAAATAACCGAGTTCCGCGGTAAACCAAGTGGGGAACCCCGCAATTCTGGGGGAGGGGAGGGGCACATGGTGTTGACAAAGGTGATCATGATATTCAATGCCTCTTTAATGCCTTTGATTATTGTACCTCACATTCCTCTTGCCGATGTCATTGACTCGACGAACCGTCAAGATTGAATTTCTAACTCGCCGTGTGGCAGGCACAGGCATACCCACTAGCGAAGAGAATTTCTGCTTCAGCAGAAAAGCAAATGAACAAAACACTATAATATAAGATCGATTTCTAGACGCTGAGGAGTTTAAGAGAAGCCTATACCGGGCAGCGTTGTCACTTCACTAGTTGGCATAACCCGCAACTCTAAATTCATATTTTTGTGCACAGATCAGGTGATGCTCCTCTGGACCAACTTGGTAGCTTTTTGGTAGCTTTTTAATAGAAATTCCAATCACCCACTGCGTCTCAAAGTGCGATTTCGATCAAAATTCCTTTAATTTTCGTTAATCTCAATTCCAAGGCGCCTGTGGACCATCGCCTCACCCTCGCCTTGCCTCGATATTCGGAATCGATGTTGCGACGAACTCGCAGAGCACCCACGGCTTGTGCATGGTGTCATCACCGCAAGGTATGATCAGCGTTAGACTCATTCTAGCGGCGCTGACTCTCTCTTAAGGTACGGTGTGATGCATCAATCTCGGGTTCCCCTTGTACTCGCTGCCGCCAAGATTGTCGAACGGACTGTGTTCTGCGACGGAAACTCCCAAAGCAGTAAGTTATTCGAACCTTCAGCTTGAGGAGCAATACGAAACTGATCTACAAACAAGATCAAAGCCTCGTCACGAAAGCACATCTGTCGCCGATGAAACCTCATCTCCCGAAGAGCAACCAGCTGGTCTTATCCCACACGATGGAGTGGAGTTTTTCGCTCAAGCTCAAGTTGGACAGCTAGATCACTCACATCACTTCGCGGGAGTTGACAATCTGGATCCTGAACAGGCTTCAATATCTGCCCATGTTGCTATTATCGATATTGATAAGCACGGCTTCTTGTGCACTCAAAACCTGAAATGCTTACCATCAGAAGACATTAACTACCTTTTCATCAAAGGCTCTTTGAATATACCAAACCATCACACGACGAAGGAGCTTATTGAGAATTATTTCAAAAGAATTCACCCTATGCTTCCAGTACTTGATGAGGCGCAATTTTGGCGTGCCTTTGGAGGGGACCCAACAGAGAAAATATCTCTTTTCGTCTTCCAGGCTCTCATTTTTGCCATATCCCCGGTAAGATGAGCCTATTTGCCACGATAAATGAAGGAGGAAAGAGTCTCATGCCAGGTCTGCATAGTTCGTGAGCCTTGGTACTTTGCATAAATGTGGGTTTGTTGATAAGCGAGATGCGCGGAAACAGCTGTATAACAGAGCAAAGGTATGCCATTTCACTCTGACTCTCTGCTCGCTTGGATAATTAAAATGAAGACCATATTAGCTACTTTATGATCTCAAAGTCGAGATGAAGCCATCGGCAAAGGCGCAGGGAGCAATTCTACTTACACATCATACTTCAGCCATTGCACCTTTAGCAGGAAGCCTATGGCTGACGAGTTCTATTGAGAATGCCATGCTCATAGATGCTCAACCATCCCTTGTGGAAGACCATGTTAGCGATTCTATGAAAAAGAGATTGTGGTGGTCAATATTACTCCGAGATAGGAGCCTATGCATTGGTCTCCGTCGACGTCCTCAAGTGACCTCAATCAACCTTCATGGCTGTCGATATTGGCTCCGAGAGCATGATTTCGAGGACGAGATGCACCATTCAGAAGTTTATGACTATCAGACGAAGTTGATATTTCTTTCGGCCCTTCAAGAGCAATGCACATTGGCAATTCTTTTGACAGACCTTGTTTCACTGATTTTTAGCCCTCGACTGACCCCTACAGCGTCATACAGGAGGGAAGAATTTGAAAGCCAGATGGCCACCCTAAACAAGATCAAAGATTCGTTGGTTCAATGGTACTCTAAAGCAAAATATCCGCCAGATTCCAGAGGCAATCGATGTCCCCATCCATCCGCTGCACTAAGAAATTTGACATTCATGTATTATCAGTAAGGGGGCCCTGGGCCCCTCCGCGCTTTACTCATGTCTTGATGACGGCTAACATATATTGTTCAATAGCGCGGCTAGAGTGGATCTGGCCCAATATACGGCTCTTTTGATAGAAGAGTATCCGGCCCTTCCATCTCACAGGTATCAGCAGGCACTGATGGGCGTTGGAAGAGATTTGAAGGGTGGGATAGATGGATTGTCACTGATTATGGAATACTTCAGTCTTACTGGCCATGTGGACAATCTGCCTTTGAGCGTGTAAGTTGTCTCAAGTATTTTGCACGCCAAACAACCCAATGACATCATCTCTGGCGGCAGTCTCGCGTATGTGGGGATGCCACTCGTTTTAGCCGCCATCGACTTGAAGCTTTCACCCTCACGAGCCGAAACAGCGTCTAGGCAAAGGCGGTTGGATTCATTGAAAAAGATCATACGACATTCAGAAAGCTTATATGATGTGACGGACTTTGTTGCAGCTGGAACCAATCATATCCTCCAGCTAGCATATTTGACTACCCAGAACTTCTTTCTTCCCAGAGACATTTCGTCGACAAAGCGCAAACCGGGTGGGATATATGACTCTGTGGGTTGTGATAACGTGGACAGAAATGATCTCTTCAAGCGCTCGCTTTCACCTGACCAAACCAGAGCCAATAATTGGCTAGACGCCTTCATTCTATGCCCTCGTGCTTATCTTTTGATCTCAACATCTGTGGACTACAGTCTCTCTGTGGGCCGCCTACCATACGAAAATTCCCTCCCAGCACTTGTGCGAGAAATTTCAAATCAATTTTCGATGTCTCGTCTCCCGTGGTCATTGGACGACAAGTTACACACATCTTCATCACAATTGCGGGTGACTGAAGGATTACGTTCTATGGACCCAAGGTCAATTATATCGGGTGATAGTCATTCATGGGCAGGCAAATCTGCCATGGACTCAAATGATGAGGACTTAACATTTGAAAATGAATCGTCCATTGGAGAGCTCAATACTGGGCAGGTCAATCTCATTATGCGAAGCAACCAGGAAGCGCACGATATGTCGTCAAGCCTGGTAAATCTTGACTTCTTTGAGATTGGATCTTACCCGAGACCCCATTCAATGGTCCCGGAAACTTCAATGTGGGCTCTACCAGAAACTGAAGACACTTGTAGTCTCTCGTTCGACGCGTCCCAGATTCTATCACGTCAGCCAAATGACGATATTGGGAAGGCAATAGATGTCGCAGGCGGGATGGATGATTTTGATTGGATTTCATTTCGCTCGTTGTTTCATGGTCAGTTTGAAAGTGAAAGTTATGTGCAGTGGTCATAAAGAAACTAAACAGGACTACAACCATTATGTGTTTGGCGGTTGGCATCTTTTCACGAATTTCGAAGTAAATCGATTATACTATTCCTTGGATGCCAGATATTCAAACTTGGAGGGACCCGTCTTGCCCTTGGTATATACAGCCCCTGCCTTGGTTACTTGCCCTTCACAATGAGTGTGGCCAATTACTGGGTAGTTGACTATTTCCAGCCTGTGGATTAAGGCATCAATACTTCGCGATGCTTACCTGATTGGGTGAGGCTGATGGTGGCTCAGCCTCACTCGGCCCCATTCAGCTACGATGACCGTCATCATTCATGAAGGTCCCCTGTAAAATTTATCTTTTAGGCAGCGTCTTTCTTGAAAATTTCATCAGTTGCATCGAATTTCACCAAGATAATTGCCAAAGAGGCGTCCTGGATCCTACTTGTATGACGTACTACGTTGGCGACTGACAAGCATATTTGACCCACCAACCTACAAGGACGGTGGACCCATACTCAAAATGGTGAACACCGGCTTGCCGAGCCGAGACTGTGAAACGTGCCGACAACGGCGGGTGAAGGTGCGCTCGATTGAGAAAATGATATCGCAGAAATGTGAACAGCCATTGCTAACGGAAAAAGTGCGATCTCCTTCGTCCGTCTTGTCGCCGATGTCAGAAAGTTGGTCGACCTTGCGGTTATCGAGACTTGGAAAATCCAAATATTGCGTTTCATATCCAAACACCAAAAACTTTCGTCAATCGAAAAGGCCGGTCACGGCAGCAGCCAGCAAACAAAAGAATTGAGCATGCATCCCTGCTGGCTCAGGGACCCGAGCCGGAGCCCTGGCCGCATACCAAGGCGAATGATCGTCGTTCCGATGAATACCTGCACTCGAAGTATGAGTTGACTCTCAATCTATCCCGGGAGATCATAGAATCATGGGATCTTCACATTGTGCCATTGCTTGTGAATCAGTTTTCCTTTCCGACTGCACACGGGGGCCGCACAAATACATCAATGAAATTTCTGCCTATCCTGCTGGGTAACGCCAAGGCGGAGTCTACACTCTCTCTAGTAGCCCATGCAGTGGGATATGTTTATCTGGTAAATCGAACTAATTCACGCGAATCAGCAATCGTGCATAAATCTCTCTATGGGAGAACCTTACGCAGTTTGAGGGCAGATCTGTCACATCCTTCCCGTCAAAGGGAAGATTCGACCCTGCTAGCAGTTTGGTTTTCATGTTTATATGAGGTGGGCGTTCCTCTGCATCCTAAATTAAGTCAACTCTCTCACATTAAATAAGCTCATGCGTGGCGATTGCGGTTCTTACGGGGGCCCCGTGAATTGGGACATTCACAGCAGGGCCCTTGGGCACCTATTACGATCAAGAGGCTCCCAACAATTCAAGACATTTACAGGTTGTCAACTATTCCACATTGCCTATCATTTTATTGTTCGTCGGCTGTCATTATTCCTCCATCAAGGCTCCGCTAATATACAAAAAGCAAATTCAATCCTTGAGATCCATCACGGACCCAGCCCCAGAATTTAGGGAATGGTTGAATGACATTCAATCGCAGATTGATACAAAGCAATTGTCCTTCGTCCCGTCACTTTCCTATGGAGATGAGGTTGCACGAGCCTGTTGGGTGGCGAATTCATCATTTCATGAAGCTACATCCACAGCCAGCAAGCTTGCAGCTATTGATGGTCTATTTTATGCCTGTGGCCCCCGCAACATATCATTGAAGACCCTCTCTGAGAAAGGTCTCCCCCTTCTTTCGGAAAACAGCAAGGATAAAATTGAAAGGATCCAAAGCGGGCAGTTGCGAATTCGCAATCATGTCGATGCCTGCATACTTCGTGTGCACTCAATCATTTTAGACCTTTTGTTCAATACCATGGGTCTAACAGATATCTCTGAAAGCTCTGCCGCACACATTGCGCATTTGCAAGAAATTATCTCCGCTGAGTCACGGACTAGAGCGGTTCGCGTCTTGAGCACCTTGCCATGTCTTCTTCCGGATAACAGCAATATCACCCCAAGCTGGGCAGAGTCTCTTAGGGTGATGTGGCCTTTGAGGATGATACTTGCGTCGCCGGCAATAGGATCTGAGACTAAGCAGACGGCAAGCCTGACATTGGGAAGAATTGCGCATGAAGTGGGGATCAGGCAGGCCATGGGTTCGTTTTATCCCACCAAATCAATAGTAAACGCAATAGTATAAATATAAAGCCCTACGTTTCTTCCCTTTTCTCATTATGACGTGGAATTAGACGCAAACATAAGCTTGGGGGAATTTCGAGGTGGATCTGGACCGAGAGGCCAACCAGGGGGATTAGAAAGAGTGGCTGTGCCTGAACCAGAACTTCATCTAAGAAAAATGCCTCTCATGACCTCGGGAATCGAGGCATCGAGGCAGAACTGTACGTTTTGAGCAGCAAGCTGCGATCAGCCCAGTAAACCACGGATTCTCCAAACCTGGTAGATTCTTTCGATTCAGCTTTTGGTCAGACGCATTGGGCTAATTTTAAAACTGGTGCTTTCTGCACTTCGTCTTGGCTGATTCTCCGGCGGGTAAGATTTAAGATAAGGACGCTAACCGCATTGGGTTATCCCATTCGAGGCTAACCTATTTGGGGTAGTATTCGCCATGTGGGGAGATCAGAATGTTCAGCTGTTGGTCTTATCGATATTAAACTTGGGCTATGCTGTTGAGCCTTGTGAAAATCCAGTTTCAATAACCGTCACCGATGGATATTTAAAGGGAGCAGGTCCCTTTGCTGATGAAGATTTTGTTAGGATCCGCTTCATAAGTTCTTCTTTCATTACATTCTCCATCGACCCTATTCTTCACTTCTATTTTATAAACATTTGATCAATCCAGTCAAAATGGGACTTTCCAGTAATGATGGTGAAAGCAACCATACATGCCCTATGCCTAAGTCATTTGCTATCGGTATATATCCCTCAGGCTTCAAGGGGAGCAGACCATCATGTCGCATCTCACCTAGCATACACGTTCGCTAATCACGTGCACAGTTGCTGAACAAGATATACTTGCAAACTTGTCCTTCTATCACCTCAATATGATCATATCTGGAGCTTGTACAGCATTTGTTTGTATCGCAGTATTCAGTTTGATGTTCTGGCATGCCATTCACCTAAGCAAGCCGAGAGAGCAAATCAAGTACGACACCTCTAATCAATCATGGAGCCACGCTGACGTGAAATAGAATACTCAAAATCTGCTTCCTTATACCTCTCTATACGATTACATCATTCCTTTCTATATGCTATCCGCATGCCTATGTGTACCTCACGCCTTGGTTGGAACTTTTCCAGGCGGTCGCGTTAGGATCATTCTTTCTTCTGTTGTGCGAATTTATCTCGAGCGATAGTCGATCCAATCTAGACGTTTTCTTTATTGCCTTTCAACCATCACAAAAGAAGCAGAACAAAGCACCACTGACAGGATTGGAATGGTTCAGAGTAAGTATCCCGGTACGAGAAAGGCTTGTTTATCTCCCTGGGGTTTACCCAGTCTGACACAATTATTTCGCAGAGAAAATGGATTGCAATTTTTCAATACCCAGTTGTTGCACTTCTAACGAGCCTTGCCACCGACTTTACCCAGGTTGCCGGGGTCTATTGTCTTGATAGTAACAAAGTCTACTTTGCGCATCTTTGGGTAAGCCGAAACCTAAACCATTGGACTCGCTGGGAGTTTGCGAATTAATAAATACTATCAGTTGACAATCATCACCTCGGTCTCAGTCGCATTTGCTGTTATGTCAGTTTTTAGTTTCTACCGAACTCTGAAGTCACACCTAGCCAGTCATCGCCCTCTTTCCAAGCTACTGGCATTTAAGTTGATCGTCGGTCTGACATTCCTCGAAAGAGTAAGCAAGGAGGTCAATCATTGGCATTTGCATGAATAAATATACTAAATTATACTTTTAGATTATTTTCACTATTCTGCACTCGACCAACGTCCTCAAATCCACATCAACATTGAGCTACGCTGATGTCAATATTGGAATTCCTAACCTTGTCATCTGCTTGCAGATGGTACCATTTTCGATATTTTTCCATTACGCCTACGACGTGGGACCATACAAACTCACACACGGAAGTCAAGCCTATGACCCTAAAGTACAGGAATCTGCAGCCGGTAATTACCAGAAATCATCCGAAGTCAGCATATCACATGGATATGAGGGAGGACCCTTGGGTGTGCACACATGGATTGGGCTCTTCAATCCGATGGAAATCCTCCGCGCGATAAAGTTTGGGTTGGATATGGCACAGGAAGTTGGAAATCGTAATACACGGGGTACTGGAAACCAGGTTGAACTTGGAGCCAATGTTGGTCCCGAGCCTATGCCGTCAACTGCCTATGGGCATGGGCAGGCATATGAGCGGCTTTTGAACCCGAATGAGCAGGCTACGCGCTGAACAATTGATAGAACATACAATGTGACTTAGTACCGAGAAAGACAAAATGTGAATATAAAGGATCTTTATTCAACTTGAAAGCTTGAAGGCGGGAAAGCATTTTTATCCTTGGACATCCTCTCCCCAACGTGTTTCCTTAACGAATTCACCTTGTTTGTTTCCTGGCTCATTCTGATTAAAGTCCAACCTATCGGGGACTTTTAACCCATTTTTTATGTGATTGCGTATGAACCATAATGATACCCCATCTCGATACAGCCAAGGGTCCTCGGTTCGACGTTGCCATTCCTCTAGCCTCGATCTCAGACTCTCTAATACCTCTGCATACTCAGGCTCCTTCACCAAGTTCTTCACCTCATCTGGGTCATTTTCCAAATCATACAGCTCTTCGGGCGCGCGGAAGAAATAATCTTCCAGTCTTCGGCCACCAATCATGATCTCCTTTTCCGTTGAGTTTCGAATATCTTCCCAAGAAAGTGACCCGTACAAGTCAGCCGCAAATGGGAAGTCCAAACGCCAAGCCAAATTTCGATGGTACTTATATTGTCGGTCTCGGATAAAACGAGTTGGCCAATAGTTTGTAACTTCGTGAAAGGTGTGAGAGCCAAAAACATGATCAAATTCCGGCAACTCGGATGCAGTTCCAAGCATGGGAAGAAGTGAACGTCCGAGACGCTTGCCTGCGGGGTCTTTCACTCCAGGATGATTGACAAAATCCAAGATAGTCGAAAGAATATCGATATACGACACCATATTTGTACTGACAGTGGGTGAAGACCCGGGACTCCTTATAATCAAGGGTAGTCGTACCCCAGCATCAAAGAGTGTGGTTTTGGAATTGATGAACGGCGGGCCGTTGTCGCTGGCGAAAATGACGAGAGTGGATTGAGCCAGACCTGAATCATCCAACGCATCCAGAATCATTCCCACGCCTTGATCGAGGCGATGTATCGAGTTATAATACTCAGCCAATTCCAGTCGAGCTCCATTAGAATCGGTAATGAATGATGGAACTTCGACGTTTTCCGCAGTATAGTTCCCTTTAGTAATCCGAGAATCGAATTCCGCATCATTGCCAAATCCGCCCCGCGTTTGATCACGATGGGGATCGTGGAAGCCAACCGTCAGACTGAAAGGCAATTGACTCTGCTTGACTTCAAGAAGGAAAGACCTGGCTTGGTCGGCAATGACTGCAACATCACGGGTGACGCTTTCCTTTGTCACTTGCCAAGGGTAAACATTCGATGGTCCAACATGAATATTGCCCAAAATCCCCGTCTGATGACCACTCTGATTCAATAAATGTGGCAAAGTTTCGACGTGATCAAATGTGACAAAATGATGTCGATGACTGGCGAGTCCATATTGTCCATTTTGATGGGTATGAAGACCGGTATATATGACAGAGCGACTTCCACTACACGAGGCAGTACTCGCAAATGCATAATCAAACCGAGTGGCCCCACCCGCAAGCCGATCAATATTTGGTGTGAGAATACTTTTTGCACCGTAGCAGCTCAGTTGTTTTCCGAGGTCATCTGCTATAAGCAGAAGCACATTCTTGTGTCCATTCATGGTGGTGGGGAGCTTCAGTGAGGAAGAAATAAAGTATATGAGAACAAGGGACTTCAGAGTTGAAAGTTGAGGGGTTATGTTGTGATGCACTTGACCCCGCTCGGGAATACTGTCGTTGAGAACAAAGCGAAGTCAAGTAGTGGTGGATTAATTATCGCCATGTTTGCTTGGCACAAAGGCCTAGATCCAAAAGGTTAATCCCCGAAAAGTGATGTGATCTCACGGTAAAGAGCGTCATTCTCCCCATCAATGAGGTGCTCTGATGTCGGGTAATTAATGCTTGATCTAAGCACGGCGCCGCAGGATCGTTACTCTGCTTCTCATGATAGAATAAGTACTTCCAAGGTTGGTAAAGAAATGTTCTCACGAGATTTGTCAGAGTACCTTGTTGCATTTATAACTCCACAGGTGGAAGCCTTCAAACCCCATTCTCGCTTCACTCACATGGCCCGTAACCCGTTACAAATCTCTCGGGTTTTAAGCAATAACCGGTGGGTTCACTTCCTAAGGAACCACCTCATTAATTGTAGAACGACCACTAATCGAACTATACGCTCAATTGAGTTACTCTTTAGATCTTGCTTATATACCATGCTCTGATAGAATGGAAATTTCTTTTAGTGGATGTTGGTAACAACCATGCAGTTTGCATATCTACCGTCTTTAAGTGTTGCCTATTTCGAGTGAACGCATAAATGGCTTAGCCATACCATAGGTCACTGCGAATATAGAGTCATGGGGTATGAGACCGAAACGATCCATCAAGCGAGCAAGGTCGCGTGCACAACCAAATGGTATCTAATCAATTCCATAGTCTCTTGAATTGTGGGTTCGGGAGCCGTTTCTCGATTTAATCATCATGAGGAACCACTAACACTACTGATATTATTAAAAATTTGAGATCAATTTCAGCTCTATGCTCTTCATAGAGCACTTTTGGAAATCGATGGTTCATTAAAAAAGATTCTAGGTCATCTCTGGTTCAATCACGTTCAAACCGATATATCAAGGCTACTGCACGCATTTAACATGCGTCCCCATTAATCGCATTGGTCGACTGAAGCTTTCAGAGATACTCCGCGAAGAAAGCCCCGAATCTACATCCTCCCACTAGCATGAAGCCAACGCTAAGCTAATACTGACCGGGACAGACCGAACCAGGTTGGTTGAAAGAAGGCATAATGCGGGCCGCCAAAGCCCAGGAAGAAGAGAGCAAAAAAGGGGTACAAGGAACTGACAAAGATCATGGCGACTAGTGCGATGACACTCAACATGGCGGCGATAGACTTGCTGGAGGACGTTTCACTTGATGGTGACCGAATCTCTATCCCACTGGGCATGCTTTCGCAGACTGAGCTATATTCGCTATAAATCCTCGTGGTGATTTCATAAAACCAATGAGATAAGAAAGAGTCGCCAGACTTGCCCGATAGCAAGCGGAATCCTCATCGCTTAAACTGATTGACGGGCGATCGAGAATTTTCCATCAATGCCCTTCCTGCCGGGCTACCAAATCGTTGGACCCTTGGATTAGGCTAATATCAGGGGACGAATTGAGATAATTGCATCCAATGCATTAGTTCTTTGATTGGTGTGTGGATATTGATGCCATCCGCACTTGCATGGCGAATATTACGAAAGTGACCAATACGAATAAGTTAGATTGTAACAAAGGGACATAGCCAACACATCCAATACGCTGGTTCCATATTCTGAACGGTTTTGATCTAGATAACTTGAACACAAGTGCCTTGACATTAGTATCGCACCAAGTCTATATTATGACACCATCTTTCTCTGAATCGCGCGCGTGGTAACGGTTAATATTAGCCGAGCTTGTAGTTGGACTTAAATAGAGGTACAGTTGGAAGGAAATTAACAGGGGAAAACACACTCCCACACTGTTTTTCATATCAGTGATCGACTCTGGCCCTTGTGTCTAAATGGATAATTATTCTTCTCTAGCAGGTGCAGCACCTGCCGGGGCACGGTCCAATAAGGAAGAAACCCTCAAACAAGGGGGGTTTGTGAACCTAGCAGAAGCTGAACCTGCCCATTCATCTCAGTCACTGTTTTCATTCTTTCGCCGACACCACACCAAGAATGACCCCGATGACACCGCTACAGCTCGCAGCGTGTTCGATGACCCTGCGCTGGCAAAGTTCTACGCGCTGCATCCTGGATACGAGAATCTGCACCGCTTCGATCCACAGGCAAGATGGACATACGCCGAAGAAGCCCGGGTCAGGCGAAAGACCGACTGGAGAATTCTTCTCTGGATTCTAGTCATGTTCTTCGGCCTCAATCTCGACAGGGGTAATCTGGGAAATGCCGCTGCCGATAATCTACTTGACGATCTAAATTTGACAACCGACGACTATAACAATGCGCAAAACATGTATCGAATTGGATTCTTGATTGCGGAGATCCCATCGCAGATGATTGGAAAGCGACTTGGACCGGATCGGTGGATTCCTGTTCAAATTATCCTTTGGAGTCTAGCTTCAGGTGGACAATTCTTTATGCAGAATCGGGCTGGCTTCTTTGCTTGCCGGTTCTTACTCGGATTCTTTATGGGTGGGTTTATCCCGGACTCCATTCTCTACCTGTCTTACTTCTACACAAAAACTGAAATGCCATTCCGGCTTGCATTGTTCTGGTTTACCGACTCCATATCCGGTGTCATCGCGTCTTTTATTGCGTATGGTGTATTGCACATGCGTGGTGTGGATGGGCGCGAAGGCTGGAGGTGGTTGTTTTTAATTGAGGCGCTCATCAGTCTTGTCATTGGGTTTCTGAGTTTCCTCTTCTTGGTACCCGGTCCAACACAAACCAAGACATGGTGGAATCCAAAGGGAATCTTCAACGAGCGGGAGGAGACCATCATTGTCAACCGAGTCCTACGCGACGACCCTTCCAAGGGCGATATGCATAATCGACAAGCAGTTACCCTTGGTATGCTCTGGCAGAGTCTGAAGGACTTTGATCTATGGCCCATCTACATCCTTGGAATCCTTTTTGAAATTCCCACGTCCCCTCCGAAGACATACCTCACCCTTTCGCTTACCGGCATCGGATTTACAACTTTCCAGACAACGCTCCTGTCAATCCCGGTGACTGTCTTCGCAGCGATAAACCTGCTGTTGATTACTGAACTAAGTGTGCGCGTGAAACAAATTTCCCTTGTCGGACTCCTCGCCCAGCTATGGTCCCTTCCGCTCCTCATCGTCTTGTATACGTCAGCAGGAACACTATCCAACTGGGGCCTATACGGTGTCACATTTGTTCTGTTGGGCTGGCCCAATCCACAGGCTGCGCAAGTTGGATGGTGCTCCCGCTTGAGTAACTCTGTTCGAACCAGAGCTGTCAGCGCCGCTCTGTTTAACATTATGATTCAGCTTTCTGGGATCGCTTCTTCAAATATCTACCGATCTGACGATAAGCCTCTATATCGCCGAGGCAACAGGCAACTGATCGCAATCAATGTCGCTACTATTGTAGCATATGCTCTTGCTAAGGTCTATTATGTTAGCAGGAACCGTTGGAAGAAGGCGCAGTGGGGTAAAATGAATCAAGAAGAGAGGGCCGCCTATTTGGACACTACTACTGATCAGGGTAATAAGCGCCTAGATTTTTATTTTGATAGCTAAGATGGCTTTGATGGAGCAAACACGCAATCTGGCTTGAACCAAGCCTCGGTATTTTGACCTCGTGGAGGAACGAGCCATGTTAAATTATTGAAGTATACCCACCTGGCCGTTGCCAGATTTTAGCATATTGTAGCACATTGGCTCTAATGCATGAATCAACTTAGCATTCAGCTTTTCCACACCAAGTAAATACAGTATTATCAGAGGTGTTAAGCACGGCAATGGACTAACTCCGGGAGACTTCAAAAAGCCCCCTTAATGACAGTACACTTTCCATTGATCATGAGCTAAATGCTGTGGCAGACTTCCGAGAGACGAAAACAACCTTCCAGTTAAAGTTGGATAGAATACGAATGGAGGTTAGCGTGAGACTGAAACTGGTAGAATCCATGGGTCGCGCTGTAATCTCCGTTCGTTTTCTGCCGTATCTCCGGGCCTTAGCTCCGCTGGCTGGAAGAACGTAAAGTCCATGATGCTCAAGAAATCTATAAATAAAGGCTTAATGTCCTTAAATGACCAAGAAAACCAGTATTCAATCCTATTACTCTTCCTGTGGCTCCTCAATCTTACAATTCCCTTGTGACTGCTGATCAACCTCACCATGTCGACCGAACCCATCAAGAACGTTGCAATTGTTGGTGTATGTGAACTTACACCCTGACCACCGTCAATTCTGATACTCATCCTAACCCGATACAGGCCACTGGTCGCATTGGCGGTGCATTCGCCAAGGCCCTATCGGAGACCGGAAAACACAACGTCACTGCCCTCGTACGAGAGGACAGCAAAGGCACGCTCCCTGAGGGAGTAGACGTCATCAGGGTCAACTACGATGACGAAGCCTCGATTGTAAACGCCCTTAAGGGCCAACAATTCCTTGCTATCACCCTTGGAGTTCGAGCGCCTAGCGACCTGCATGCGAAAATCGCCGCCGCTGCCGGAAAGGCCGGCGTCACTTATATCATGCCCAACACCTTTGGATATCCAGTGGACTCTGCGAGTGCCACCGATACTTATAGTAAACTCGTCCTCGACCGAATTAGCGATGCCAATAACGGTGTGTCGTCGGCGGTCGCTTTTTCTTGTGGATTCTGGTACGAGTGGAGTCTGGCGACTGGTGAGCAGTGGTTCGGCTTCACGATCAAGGATCGCAAAGTCACCTTCTTCGATGACGGCAAGCGTACTATCACGGTCAGTACGTGGGACCAGTGTGGTCGTGCATTCGCCTCTTTGCTCAGTTTGCCGGAGTCCGGGAGCAGCCCATGCCTGACGGACTTTAAGAAGGGAGTCCATATTTACAGCTTTCAAGTCTCCCAGCGCGATATGTTGGATAGTCTGAACAGAGTGCTTGGCACGGCGGACTCTGACTGGGAGATCAAATATGAGCCCATCTCCAAGCGCGTCAAGGACGGTGCCGAGGAAATGGCCAATGGCATTTTCACCGGTTTTGCAAAGATGCTGTATGGAAATGTATTTCGGGTGGATAATGACAAGAGTAACTATGCCTCTACTCTCCCAGTGGCGAACGAGATTCTCGCACTGCCCAAGGAGGACCTGGATGAAGCCACAAAGCGGACCGTGGAGATGGTTGAAGGAGGATGGAGCCCTTTTGGAAACATGGCCTGATTAGTGATTTTTCCCCATTGCTACCTGACTTGAAGGCAGAATATCTTAATATATGCTTCGGGTGCCCTATGGTTGCAGTAAGCAGTTAGATTCGTGGAAAATTTGACGTACCTTGAGACCTACGTATACTTTGAACGAGAAATCATTTTTAATTCTAGTAAAATGGTCTGAAGCCTTGCTGTGGTCGCCCAATCAAACACCCAAAGGTCTTGCGACCCCGTTGACTTGCTTTTCAGGCTTCAGACTAGCTTGTTATGTAATAGCTCAATAAAAAAATGGGTTATAATAGTCTCATATATCAAGATCCTTGAAAAAGCCAATGCACGAATTTGGGGAAAGATCAAGAAGGGATGAGGGAAAAGAAAGCCATATCATTTACAGTGCACAGTGCATGTGTGAGAATACACTAATGATCAGCTCTCCTATAACCGATAATGTAGCTTATAGGTAGTCTGTTGTTCGATATTATCACAATTACACACGAGTGGATACACATACCAACCGGTCTAATGCTACTCTGATCTTCTGTCAAAAGATAAACAGAGCCCCGTCTTAACCGAGGACCCTTTTTTTCAACCATTGATGCGCTTCCCCATAGATCACATCAGCCTCCCGTTTCAACCTGCTCGCCTCTGAGTAGCGTTTCCTGTTGGGATGAGTAAAGCCATGAGGGCATCCCAACGCAAGAGTCCACTTGTAGCCCCCCTCCTCAAATGGCTCTTCGTGATCCTCCTTGCTCTCAAGTCCCGCCAGATAATGAATCATCTCTTGAGCTTCTAGTCGCAACATATCCCACTCCGCACCGACCATGTAGATATTCGGTGGAAGATCCTTTTTCTTCGCGTAGTAGGGACTTAGCAGGGGATCACGTCTATCCTGGCCGACGGAGACATATCCCCAATCCAGCCACCAGGACGACTTTTCCAGCCTATCCCTCGGTCCATCCTGACACGGCCTTGCATCTAACTTCTCATTTGGAGGCTGACCAAAGTCGAGAATGGGGTAGTAGGAGATGATTGCCTTGACAATTCCCTTTAAACCGGGCAATTGGGACACGGACAGCGCGAGGTTCCCACCGGCACTGAATCCACCCATAACAACGCGCGAATGGTCAATAGGAAGAGTCACATCACTAAGCACCGCCTTAACAATACTAGCGAGATCGTACGTTGGAGTCGGGAACGGATACAGCGGAGCCTTGCGGTAGTTCAAGCTCGCGACCATCATGCCTGTCCGCGCGGCCCAAGACGAGCAGAACTCATCATCCACGGTTGCATCGCAGAAAGCAAAGCCTCCGCCGTGGATATCAAAGTATAACGCTAGATTCTGTCCACTTCTGTACGTTGGCGGGATGAAAAAGCGGCATTCCAGACTCGGCCGGCAGGGATAGCATTTAACGAATGTAGGCCGCGACGCAGGTGTAGAGTTGTAGATTCTGCGGAAAGTGAAATAAAGAATTGCTAGGATTTTAAAGATGCAGAGGTGAATAAGACAATTCAAACGATGGATAGATGATAACCGGACTTTAGGCAGCGGCGGGAGGGGCTCCATTGTGGGAATTGCATTGGCGTGGAAGTGAAGTTTGTTTTGGCCTTGGTTTGGGAATATGATACGTGTGATCACATGGTATAACCTTGATGCCCTAGCCCCTGGTATGACCAGTGAGGCTTCTAGGGTTGTAAGGCTGTGCTATTTTCATGTCCATGGCATCACTCTTTCGACCGGCCGGGTTGACCAATAAAATGAGCTGATTGTGTTCAATGTCAAACGTTCTTTGTACAGTCCCCGCTGCGGAGTATTTCATTACTCCGAAGGTCAAACTAGCAGAGAGAACTTTGCGATGTAGTTCGGGCCGAGTCCCAGGCAGCATAAATACAGAGTTATGCAATTCTTAAATAAGAAAATATTGTATCATTATGAATTACATATTCATTACATGTCAGCCTGCTACAAGTAGTGGTACCCATTATACTAAGCTTTCCAGACTCCAACCCGTGTCCTTGTACCGCCCGTTGGAATCGAGGTCAGTTGTGTCGCAAACCGACCCACGATCTCCCGTTCTGAATGGATCATCTCGGTTTCAACCGTGCGCATGGCGCGGATTTCCTGCATCAGGAGTTGGATGTATTCCACGAGACCCTGAGCGATTCGGGTGAGAGCTGATTGCTCCAGGCGCTCAACCTCCCCAAAGCCCAAGATATCCAATGTCTGAAGCTGCCGCGCGCATAGCTCTAGCTTGGCCTGCAAGCCTTGTACTTCTTCTTTCCAAGTTCGGTCCAACGGGTCGATGAAATCGATCCCATCGAGAGCTCTAGAGGTTTCGCGACGGCCCCGGATGTCCTCTGCACGGTCAAACCAGTCTTCAAACGTGGCGACAACACGAGCATAGCGTCCGGTTGCGGTGCCGGTTAGATCCGACACTTCCTGTAAGACCTGAGACAGAATCTGGATTTGTTCTGGAAACCCTTGCTGCCCATTGTGATCGCGACAATTTTGTAACCAGGATTCCAGCGCTTGTACATTGAGCTTGTATTGGCGCATCTTCTCGTCTCTTTGCGTAGACCGGTATTGGCCCGCGACAGTATCATACTTCGTCCGCAATTGCGATTCCGATTCGGCTTTCCATTCTGCATGTCTTTCCAGGGCGCTAGAATGGAAGAGGCTCAGCTGAAGCAACTCCGTCTGCAAAGCCGCAATGTCCGGCCAGGTCGTCGGAATGAGACCACCCAACGCAGATGTCTCTCCTGGAGTGGGGGTGGGAGGCTTAGTCGGCTTCTTCGGTGAAAACTGCTGTTGATAGGTGGAAAAGCCTGAACGGGGTTTCGGAGCCGCATCTGGTTGGATTGGCTTTGTGTTTGGGGGGATCATCTGACTGCGGTGTCGCGCATGGCCTCTCGCAGTCGCCGTTGGATCGGTTCTCACCGGTTGTCTCAGCGAAGAGGATCGAGCCGGACGAGGGGGTGGTGGCATCTCTGCCTTCTTTGGAGAAGGGGGTCTGGGGGTGGAGGATTGCGTCGGCGAGCGCATCGACGGTTTCCGTGGGGATGGCGGCGTAAAGGTAGGCGTCGCGGTCTTTGTTGGGACTGAGACATTGCGAGTGGATGTTTTCAAAGTAACAGGGCGTATGAGACTCTGGCGACGAGCAGAAGCCGTGGCGCTGGTCGGGGGTGTCGCCGTCGGGGTAGGGCCCTGCTTCTCGCTTATCGGTCTCTTGGGTGACGTCTCTCGCGGCCGTCTCTCAGGCGGTGGGAGCCGGCTAGTCGCGCCATCGTCGCGCAGGGGGTTACTGCGCTGAGGCAGAAGCGTTCGAGACCGATTGGAGTTAACGGTATCTTTCGTCGTGGTCTCCGTAGATGTGGGACGGGCGGGTGCCTTCGTTCCGGGCGCCAGACGAGCGATGTGGGAGGTCTGCAGCAATTTAGCCATTGGCATGAAGCGGGGTTTCGAATCTGTCGGGTATTCACCTGACGGGGCTCTCGTAAGGAGGCCGAACGGGTTGGAATGGGCATGTTGGATCAAAGCCACATTGCGTGTCACTCCCTGATATGTCGGATTGCTTGGAAGGCCGGGTCGTGTCGATCCCCAAACAAACGGGAGTCGGAATTAACCGGTGGATCAATGCGTTGACAATACGACTACATCACTCGTCCCCCATCAATAATCCCCACCAATTCAACCGTCCAATTGACACGGATAATTCTTCCAGGGTTTCATGAGCGCTTCCATGTTCCGCAACCACGGGATAAATCACTTGAAATCAATAGCTGAGCCACAACTCCGTAGATCATTAAGTAATCCACCATTGATATAAAGCAAATATCAATATTGGTTCCGCGGTTCACATGAGATGTCCGACTTCCTTTTCTCCCACCCCAGTTCCATGGAATCTCTCTAGATCGAGATCTGTAACTCCGTTACAGGACCATCGGAAATGCATCTCCAGCTAGATGACGTCGACCACTGAACTACGAAATGGCAAGTCTTTGCGTTTTACCGAATCGGGCTAGGATCTACGCAAGCCCACGGCTTGAACACACTCTATCGGCAGGCTAGTTGCCCCTCCTCCTCTAACCATTCGCTGAATCGCAGACAAGGTGCAAGCCGTGGTGCCCCCGTTGGGCGCCATGCGTTGTTTTCGACCCGCCATGACAACACCGTGCAGACGAAGAGGATGGAGGTGAAGGGAAAAATCGGGGATGAGTGAAATCGTCGAAATCCCCGTATTATATTCCAAACTCCGGGAGTCCGGGAGAGGTTCACCACTATATGGTCAGATAAGCGGCGCCGATCAAACGTGGATTGTCAGAGATCACAAAGCTTTAATTAACTTCAGATAAGGATGACGCCAACGACTCAAAGAACTTGTGACCAGGTGAATGAATTGTATGACATTCCCTGAAAACCGGATTCCCATTACTGGGTTATGGTTGTGGCTGCTCTAGTGGTATTTGGGGGTTTTACCGGATTAAACTACTGGGGCCCTAAAAAGGGATGCCCTCATAAGTAAACATAAAACCCCTTTCCGCTCCTCGTCTCTTCCCTTCCAAACAGACCATCATGGATGCACCACTTGCAATCTCAACCGGGGTGCCCGGTCCTACCGTCTCATCCCCTATCACCCTCGATATTGTCCGTTGCTCCCGCTGTCAACAATCTCTCAGCGTGGGGACCCAGTCTAGCGGCGCGGTACAGTTCGGCATGAACTCCTACTACTGTAATCGATGTGCTTCGAAGGTCGGATTTGTCCGGTGATGATCACTCAACACGACTATGAACCGAACCTCGAACTCACCTGGAATGATATCTACCAACTTTGGACTCCACCGAAACAACCACCACTGGCCTGTCTCCTCTACCGTTCACTATGAACAATGAATCCGACATTTAACGGTCGCCTTGATGACCTTTCATTTCGACTCGCCCGACCGGCTGACCCTCATGGAAGGGCCTGTGCGGGACACAGCCATTCCCTCGCACTCTGGTCGCAGACATTGATTTATTTCTCCGATCGAATGATCAATTTCGTCCTGATATATCGTACACGAGCAACTCAACCATGCACTCCTTTAAAGTGCAGGTGCATGTATCTGGAAATAGGGGGAAACGGGGAAGCAGGAGTCGAGGTCTTGGGACCTCGGCATTGTGCTGTATCATATACTGCTGCATTGCATACACGTTGAAGCCTGGTATCTTGCGTGCTATTTTTTGAGCGATCATTTGCGACCTGTGAATTAGAGCGTAAAATCCATGATTTGAATTTCAAGTGCACATGCTCTAGACCCGAGACCTAGTAAATGAGGCTTACTA
This sequence comes from Penicillium sp. S1602, assembly GCA_023626355.1. Lineage (NCBI taxonomy): Eukaryota > Fungi > Ascomycota > Eurotiomycetes > Eurotiales > Aspergillaceae > Penicillium > Penicillium sp. S1602. The sequence goes on along the minus strand of JAMAGW010000008.1, from coordinate 898,693 downwards.
GCTTACTAGAAGTTAAGCGCTTAAGACCAGTTGACTCGAATTAGATGCGTTTCCCGTTCAGGAAACGCCACACTTCACCATTCAGCCCAGTGCTCCACCCGTTCCAATGCTACTCTACGTTCCCAAGGTTCCCACGGTCGCGTGTTCAACATTCTGACTTCTGTATATGTCACTTGACCAAAACCTGGAAGAATGAAAGATATACTTTATAGAGTCACACACTTGAACCCTTCGCCCGAACCAGTCCCTGAAGAGGGGTGCCTCAGATCGTCAGATCAGCGCACGAAGCACCCAATGTCGATCTCTCGGCGGATCCGCAGGGTTGCGCCAAATTACGCCATCTCGGGCCCGTCAAAGCGCGAGGAAAAAAAAAAAAAAAAAAAAAAACGAGCACTGGATTGGAGAGCTGCAGTGTGACAGACCCTTGATCTCGCCACCAGGGGATGCCGCTGTCTTATTAACAGTAGGGTTTCCAGGCTCTGCAGAGCCGAAATGGCGAAGAATTCATGTGGGGAATAGGGTCAGCGTCAATAGACTGGACTCTACCCGCATTTTACAGCCAGCCACGATCATAGACCTGCAGGAACCTTCGGTGCTCCCGTAAACATATTGATTGGCGATCTCCATCCACTGGACACGGCCCGGATGGCGTGCATTTGTTGATTGCTCAGGTCAGGCAAATCGGCCACCCCGTCGATCTCTTTTTGAATTTTCTTTCCTCGCGCTAAGGGTGTTTGTTCATCGGATCGGATCTGACTGATGGCATTTGAGCTCCACCTCGAGCCGGGATTTCATTTCTGCAGAGAAAAGTCAATGTGATTGATACGGTATGGCCCGCTCCGCCTTGAAGACTCCACCTCCATGAACCTTTGGATACATTGTCCGATCAGATCTAGCGGTGTAACCCGAAACATGCTAAGCGCTCCATCTAGTAGACGATCTTGTCACTTGTGTTGCGTGCACTCCACGGGTGTGCGACTTCTACTTTTTAACAATTAGTCATTGAATCGACCTATAACAGACTAGGGCCACCCATCCAGGGAAAAAAAACAAAGCAAGATGACAAGTGTATCTTCCTGTTCCTGGGAACTATTACCAGCGGGGTGGTACGGGAGGCATGATTTATTGCATTTGGCGGCCGGAAGGGAGCTGAGCTCGGGCTTCGTCGCGACAGAAATGACATATCGCAGCATCACAGTCAAGCGTTCTCCATACTTCCTGGCTGTTATTGGCTACTGCTGCCTGCTGGTGCAGCTCTGGGTCTCGCCTCCCGGCTTGTGCAGAATCCCCATTATTAGCAACTCTCCAATTTATCCACTAGTCGCTCCATGATTAATCCACGATGAGCATTCTCTGTGAAACATCCAGACACCTTTCCTTTTCTCTCCTCGCATCGAGACTCATATAATAGTCCAACGATCCAGCTCGTGGACGGTATTCTTTCAGTTGTTCACCTGCATTGACTTCGCAAAAGCTAGGTATGTTGAGTGCCTTGCGTATCCGTACCCCAGAAACATTCGAATGTCTTGACTTCATGCTTGGTGATGTCGATACACATGAGACTCGATCAAGCTTGATTTACAACCAATTCCTGTCCACAATCATCGGTCTCCAATGGTCTCAAACTAATTGAGGGGAGCTACTTGCAGGTACATAAGGCCATTATTCTAGTTTCAGCCCCGACCGAACCATCCTGGTCGGACACGAGATCGGCGGATTCGCAATATCTACTATCGAAAGTTAGCAGAGACAACTTTGGGCCCATCAATACCTCGACTCCTCTTAATCACCGGTCAAACGAGCTGCCATTCGAAGTCAACAGACCGGGTATTCTGAGCTATATACAATGCCGTTCTTAGGCCGAGAGAAAGGACGCAGTCCGAGATCGCGCAGGTCGGACGATGAATTCGTCGTGTTTCTTCAGGGAGTAGGTCTCCCCCAATGCCTACATAAGCCATTTCTAACTGGTTTTAGATCCCCGCGCACTGCCGCTGGCAAGAACTGAAAGACCTAGTGCGCCAAACGGCGCAACACATCCGACAGGCCGTGGTATACGATGACAGCCATGGATTCCCCACCGGACTGGGACAAATCATCGTCAAGAATGAAGATGAAGCATGGCGGACTTATCGTAGGTGCTTCCAGGGTAGCTCAAATCTGGAGTGCATGATACTGACCGATATGCAGACCGGTTATCAACCAACGGATGGGAAGGCCAAAGCTTGGTTGTTACGCTAGCGCGCACCAGTTCTCCTACGAAGCCCATTGCTGGCCCTACCAGGAGCCCACCAGCTGTGATACAGGCCTACATGTCCGGTCATTCGACCCCACCTCGGTCGGGTAGTATAGCCATGCCCCCATCGCCAATCTCGCCCGAGTAAGTCCTCAAGAACTGCAGATCTTCTACGCAAAGATTAACATCTACTAGATCCGTTCAGTCGCCTAATACAGCCTACTCATACCCATGTGACTTCGGACACATGATGAGCCCAATGCCAATGGGTCCGCAGCAATTCGTCCCCATGATCCCAGACCCCCACGCCCAACCAATGCAATGCTTCCCGCCCTCTCCAATGATGCACTGCACCACATTTGACTCTCCAGCCTGGAACATGATGCCCATATACCCCATGTACCCAATGTCGCCTATCCAGCAACTCCCAGAGTCAACCATGGGCGAGTACTCCCCCGCGCACCCGCGCAAAGCCTGGACCAAGGACTCAACCATCACCCCGACAAGCGATCTCGCCCAACGAGCATTGTGCATCAAGAATCTTCACAACATAACCACAGCCTCCGACCTCGAGAATCTGCTCCAGGGCGCTGGAAAGGTGGAACAGTGTAATGTGGTCGTAACCTCGGACGCCAAGTCGAATGAAGCGCAGACGCATGGGTCGGCGATTATGCACAGCGTCGAAGAGGCGAAGCGGGCTGTCACGATGCTCAATAATATGGTATTCATGGGCTCGCGGATTCGCGTGAAGATGGATACCAGACCTACCATCACACGTAGTGGAAGCTGGCATGGGTCTATGGGGCCTTCGGATCCAGATCTACTAGAACTGATCTCGAAGGAAATGGGGTCCAAGTCTGCCAAGACTGGTGAGGAGAGTGTGGCCAAGAATGTGGATCCTTGTAAGCCGCTTGTTGTTGATGGATCAGGTCAGAATCCGTCATTAGAGTTCTTGTCGACGTCGGCGCCTACCTAGGCATGGGGGTTGGTTGGTTGGTTGGTTGGCTGCATGGATGTTATTGCTATGGATGTAATGTATTATGTTGATTGATTGAATGGAGTTTGTTGGTTTGGATCTTGGTGTAGCTCGACATATCGTGACTATGTGTGGTCCTATGGAGATTGATGGACATGGATTTTGCCAAGGGCTCAAGTCTTTTAAAATCTCTTATGTTATCTAGCCACCTAATTCTCACCATTGGACCCCTATACCCAACTAGGTACATCGCAACAGCCTTGAAATCTTGGAAATGTCAAGTATGTCAAGTACAGCCCGGAATTGACCCTGCGCACCAACCTGCAGTTGAACCCGCTGGACAGCATTTGAAAGATGAAGCCCCTCTGCTCCAATCATTGGTCGGACTATTTGGGTAAGAATAATCGCAGACTTGGCTGATTTGCTGAAATCCACCGAGATTATTCGCGTGTCTTCCTTGACAATTGTAGTTTCTAGATATTGTTAGCTTTGATGTGGAATATGACAAGCTCGAGGGCGGACGTACTGCCAAATGGCGCATTGGTATCCACTTGAAATATCCATCACTTTGAGATTGTCATTATATTGCTGAAGGGTACCACCCAGAAGGGAAACTGTTGTTTTTCCAGCTGAGTTCTGTCTTGCGTGAGGGCGTTGGTGCTTGGGGATCAATGCTCGATAGACTTACAGCAACTGCTGTCAGGGTCTACTGCATGTGCACCACTAACCTCAGCTTTGTTGTATAGAGTCACTGAGATTACGCTGGCGTAGCCAATAACAGAAGCTTGGCGATTGCATGTGCAAACATATTCGGTTAGATTCTAGTTGTGCCTTAGAGTTGAGTTGAATGTTGAGCAGAAGGGGGCAACGCCGCTGGGTAATTGTATTTATACCATCGGCGATGTGCCTAAACACACCCTAATAACTCACGGGGCGAATGAACTAGCCCTGAAAATGGTTTCTTGGTATTCGAGGTCGTTGTCCCAAGGTTGGATGCCGAGTTGTTATTGCGATCGTTCAACATTGACCGACGTCCTTTTCTTGCTCAACTTGTTCTTCTCTCCTTTGGCGTTCCAATGACTACCCCGCAGCCGCACAGACATGCGACCCCCGTCGTCCACGTTATCGTTCAATGTAGAAGGATCATTGAGGTACCGTTTGTCGCTTTCTTTGCGTCGAAACAAGACGCGTGCCCCCTCCATGTTCAATAGTCCATCCCCGTTGTACATCCAAAATTCTTTGCGAATGTTCTTGTGGTATCGTGCAATGTGGTTGAGATCATGATTGGTAAAGGGTTGACTTCCTTTCTCGGCCTTAGAAAGATGCGCAAACTTGAAAGTGGATGGCAGCGTAGGGGTGAATTTTAGCGCCTTAAGAAATATCTTATCGACGTGCCGGTTAATCGGTTTGGTTTATTTCACTATGATCCCGGTGTAAGTAAGGAAGAAGTAAGAGGATGAGCTAGGGATAGAAATCGTAGGAACTATTAAGAAGAACTATCCTGTCCTATCACTTCCTAATCACTCTATCCCGCTAAGCTAAGCAGGATCTCCAGCACCGTAAATAAAGGTACTATGAGGTCTCGAGATATAAAGGTATAGTATTATAGAAAGAAACAGGGGTAGGAGATAAAAATCACTTATTAATAAGTTCCCGATAGCCTAGTCCTTACTTCATAATAGAAGGAAGAAGCAGGGTGTCAAGTAAAGAGGAGGATATAAAAGTATTATAGACTAGGAAGGAGAATATATATTAAGGAAGAAAAAGGGAAAAAGGGAAAAAGGGGGGGGGGGAAGAAAGGAAAAAGAAAGGGTTGAGTTAATTGGAAAGGGAAGAAGATAAGGGAAGAAAATAAGGGAAGAAAAAGCAACTGAGAAGAAGTATTTATACTCTCACTAAACTAAATCCATACTGTATCACCCTGACCAAAACCATACAATAATAACTATATATAATAATGATTGCACTCACACAGACTGACACCAACGCCCATATCCTAATTGCTGTCTGATGAGGAAGCATCCTCACCATCCTGAATCCTCTGTTCCTTTCTCTTCTTCTTGCTCCATCTGCTTGAATCCTTGTTCCATTGCGCTAGCGACCTTGCCTCCAGATAGATGTGTGACGAGTTGGGGCCATGTCTCGACACGAACAGCTTCAAATGGTCAACATTTAGTAACTCGTCGATTCTCGCAAGGCGGTTTAACTTATACTCGCTGCTTACTAGAAGCCCAATACATGCATGATTAGAAGAAGAAAGGCACAGACGGGTCTCGAAGAACCTTGGAAGCTGCCGATATATAGAGGATATTGAATCATGTAGAATCATTATTTCATTTAACAAAACATTTCCTAAGATGTCGTGGTGATACAATTATCGTATCTCATGCCTCATCCGCTGCATAAACAGTAGCAAACGCACCAACGCCATAACCCGGAATCATAAAATCACAACAAAAAAATACAATGTAGTGCAAACAATGTAGTGCAAGAGACAGTCGAGTAATCATTTCGCATGGGTGACCATTTCGGCATATAGATCAGAGGGTATCCTCTGCACCAAGAGCACCGTCAGAGCGATTATCTCCTTGGCATTGAGAGGGGGAAGATTTCGAAGAATTTTGTTTGGACTATTCCACCTATTAGCTCCACCAGTCGGGTCGGGAATGCGAATTGCAGTACTCACTTATCACTTGCAAGAAGCGTATCTCGCATACGGACTAATTGGGCCACGATACAAACGATGTTCAAGTGGGATCCATAGGCAAAGAGGAAATCCCAAAGGTGAAGAACCTCAGGAAGGGGTGGTGTACAAGCGCAGAGCGTGAGGACAGATGGGAAGGCATAAAGCTCTGCATACATTCCCTTGGAGAAGAGGTGGGCAGCAAGTTTAGGCTCCACAATCTCCAGGCATCTGTCAACCAGTCGAAGACCCCTATGTACTCCATCCATAGCACCGCGAATATAACCCGGGCATTCTTTGGTGACAAAGAAGTGGAATAGAGCAAAGGCTTCGACCTCGCTGCGGGCTGCATACAGAAAAGGGGCGCAGAGGACATTCATTCCTTGAACGTAGATTGCAGAGTCATTGACAGGCGGGCTATTCGCAGAGCCTGGGTCTTCGGGTTCCTCGTCGATTCTCGGTGGTGTATTCACTAGAAGCTCCATCTCGCGTCTTCTGGAAGAAGGCCGAGACTTCCGTTTTGTTTTCGAGTCGTGCAGTTTCCATGCCACAGCATTCAGCAATCTAATCAAGCTGGCTTCGGTGACGCGGCGTTTAAACAAAGGGTCGGTGGCTAGAGTGCGGAATGTGTCATTGCGGATTTTGGCGTATGCTGGGGAACGGCCGCGGTGAATGAAAGCAAGGTATTCGTCGGTGGGAACAGGGGGAATGTTAAGCAGGACAAGCCATAGGTAGATTCGGTAAGGCGACTGCGACATTGTTAGACAAGCATTAGAGCAATGAACAAGGATCTTACCATGCCATCTCCATCTGCATCCACTCTGCATGAAAGAATAAGTAATTTCAGTTCCTGTAGCCCTTCTCGGCCTTGTCCATTCTGTGGCCCATCGCGTAAAAAGGTTTCCAATGGCGATCTCTTGATCCCTATTCCTGACCCAGTCTTCCGAGGTGGGCGTCGTGTTGGAACCGGCGCCGTCAGAGCTGCCATGCGAGCAGCTGCGTCACTATTAGATCGTGCTCGACGATGCGCAGGTGTTCGCACGGTAGCATTGCCGGGTGCTACAGCTGTTCCATTTTCAGCGTCACGAGCCCCTGAAGACTGAGAGGATTGGGTTTGTGCAATCAGGGCGCTCGAGGTCGTCAGGACTTGATGCGATCGGATCTTCCGCAGCGTGCGCATTGTCCGCGGCGATGGCGGAGCCTCGGCAGGGCCGTCGAAGGCCCAGGAAGCGTGACTGTGAGCCATTTTAAGGCTGTGAGTGCATTTGATAGGCACTACACGCACCGAGTGGTGGTTGTGTAACGGGCTGGGAAGGAAGTCAAGTTGCCGCGGTGGCTGGAGGTGATTTTCTGCCGTTAAAGAAATCTTGAGCGCACGCGTCAATACACCAATCAGCTACGTATTTGCTTAGATCTGAAACATTTCAATTCTCACTCTGATTGGTACATATTGCATGATCGATTTAAGATATAAATTCATAAACACGGGCTTCACTAGAGCGCCCGTGCGAATACGGAGTATAGAAACCAAGTGAACACCACCAACGCCCACATTACGCATCATGCATTTCAAGCTGGAGCGGTGCCAGTCTCCCGCCTTCCATTGTTCCCATTGTCTCCTCCAACTATGCTGCGAACAAAGTCATGGTATTGGAAAACCTCGGCTCTCTTACCCATTCCACCAGTTTTTGCGCCCCGACCTCCAAACGCGCGCCTCCCAGTGAACCCGCTGAGAACCTCATCAATCTGTCGCTCCGTCAATGGGACCCCGCCATCTTCGGGCGCCGTATGTAACAAGGCATCACGTAATTCTGCGACATCAATCTGGCCGTTGTCATCATCGTCAAATGCCGCCAGGGCGTTGAGAAGTTCTTGGGACGAAGACATCGGGGACATCAACTGAGACAGGGTATTCAGAAAGGTCGCAAAGTTGATCTTTTGTTCAGCTCCGGGTGGGAAGAATCGCGAAAGGGTAGAGTGATTTGCGTCTTGGCCTAGCAAAGAACGTTGGGTCAGTGACTGCAGTTTGTCTTTGGTCGGATTTTTGGGTCTGTCCAAATTACCTAAGTTTGTCAAAACATCAGCGACGTCATCCTTGTTGACCAGTCCATCGTTATCTCTATCAAGAACCTGAAATGCCTCCCGAATCTCTCTTAGCTGAGCTGGCGGTATTTTTGAGGAGGCATCCGTGTTCACCAGCGCCGTCCCACTCGATCTGCCCGCAATTGGCGACGCATAGCCTGGTGACAGTGCTCCCTTGGTGGGAGAAGGAGGAAGTTCACGAGTGAATTTTGGTTGCGGGATCGGTTCCGCCCGTGGGGAAACTGATTCCCTGTCTTCCACAGTGTATGTCTGATTCAACTTACTCGGCGACACCATCGGAGTGTACCCTCGGCTGGGGGAACTCCCTGGGGTCGCCGGGCGACCTGCTGAGGGCGGGGAGTTGGGCGTGGACGGTCGCCGGAAAGGCGATGCCCTCTGCCCACCAAAAGACAGCGGTGAAGGCTTGAAAGTTGGGTTGTTTGCCTTCATTTTCGTTAGTCAACTTCCATTTCTTTGATTGTTCTTCGGTCATACCATCGTTGATTGAAAAGCTGTGATCTCAGTAGTGCGGAGATCGGAGTGACGAAAGTAAGTAAACAATGCCCCGGCAACATAGTCGGCCCGGTCAAGGCACGTGCGGAGTTGTGTATCAACACCGATAGAATGGATTTCTTAAGGTTTGGAGCTCTCAACTTATTCTTATGGATCAGATAGATCAATTTGACTGATGAGATACGCTAAATTCATCCATGTACATCTTATTTGACCAGACTTTCACTGTAACTCGACTTCATGTATACTGCAGCTGTTATCGCCTATCGCCCCCGCTGTGGAGATCCTCCGTTTTCTGAGCATCGACCCCTGAACCGTCGCTCGGGCCTGCAGTGATTGGCTTGCAGCACACACTTTTTCGACTCCTTGATCAGTCATTTTTTTCTCATATTCCTTGCAGTTCAGGCCTGCTTAGACCAGGCATGCCATTCAATCCCATCGCCTAGCCCGGAGCTCCTGTCTCAATTAATTGCCCCTCCGAAGATGGCCACAACGCTGCCGTATCGACCGTCAAACGACTCCCTGTCTACCTCCAATGCAAAGACCAATGGCCTCCCTCGACTTTCTCCTTCACCCTCATTTGTGGGCCGCTCGCCAAGCGGCTCCCAGATGTCCTTTCGACGCACATCAACCGAGAATTCGGCGGGGTACAAGCAGCGCCGATGCAAGTCACAATACCCGCTAGACTCGCCGGAGCGCCATGTGGAGTATATCCTGGTGGCGTCTTTCCACATTGATCGGGGTCCGATCATGGAGCATCAGTATCCGGCAGCGATCAGTGGTGACGAGAGCATGCTGGCAGAGCTAATGCTGCCCGACCAAACGCACGTGCGAAGCCAGGACTGGACAATTTTCTTCTTGCATAAGGATACTAGCGGTGAAGAAGAGGAAGAGACCGAGGATGGAAAGAAAAAGAAGAAACGCAAGTCAAAATATCATGCAAACGAGGAAGCCGCCCATCTCCAGGAAGAGCAGCCGGACGAGGCCTCGGATGAGGACAGCAGTGACGACGAGGAGGGCGGAGAGGGTCCACCCTTGATGTATGTTCTGAACTTGGTGAATACCAAGCAGGATAATACAGTTCGGAGGTAGGTAATTTCGTCCATGGAGCAGCATGCAGGTACTGACAGCAACCCAGAGGTGCAGTAGTGAAGGCGATGGCAATTTGTACAAGGCATTCGTTTCTCCACATATACAAGGTACGTCTCCGGTACAATACTTCAAGCGCAAAACTGACATTTTTAGCCACTTCTACTCCTCGCGCTTGAAGACTACTTCAAATCACCCTATCCCGAGACCCTCGCTTCCCTGTACGATGCTGTTAACTCTATGGACCTCTCGTTAATGCCCAAAATGTCCCTCTTGGAACGCCACATCTTGCAGTCCAGCAACACGAAAGAAATGTTTATTGAAAAGTTCGAGCAAATGGTTCGCCAGCGGGAAGAGGAGGAGATGGAAAATGGAGATGTTCCCCCTTCGCCAAAGAAAATGAGTCGATACGTTCTCCCGCGAGATACCCACGAGTTCGAGTCGAAAGTGGTCTATAACGACATACCCATCCCTGTTAAAATTCCTACGGTTATTTGGCCCGAGACAGTGGGTGACTTCTCCCTGGTCAAGCTCATCCAGACTTTCGCCGGGCCTCATGCTACGTCTCCTCAGCCTTTCCCAAGCCATCCTCATTTGACCACCAGTGGCCCGCTCACCCATCCGATTATTGTCCTCGTCAATGCAATACTTACCCAAAAACGGGTGGTCTTCCTGGGACATAACCGCCCGTCAGGGGAAGTAGCTGAAGCAGTTCTGGCAGCCTGCGCACTTGCGTCTGGTGGTGTTCTGAGGGGATTCACCCGCCATGCCTTCCCTTATACTGACCTCACCAAGATTGATGATCTTCTCAATGTCCCCGGTTTTATTGCTGGTGTTACAAACCCGACTTTTGCGAATCACCCAGAATGGTGGGATGTGCTATGCGACTTACCAACGGGTAGAATGAAGATTTCCAGTCACGTTGAGCCTGCTCCTGTAACAGAGGGTCTCCTGTTTTTCCAACAACAGAATTCTCTTTTGCCCAGCCAGGCTTCCAATGCCAATCAGGATCCCACCGGAGACACTTTGTTCATGGAGGATATCTTGCGCAGCATCAGCCAACGTCATGGTGAGAATGCAATCCGGGCCAAGTGGTGTGCCTACATTATGAAGTTTGTCCGAGTCTCTGCGGCCTTCGAGGAAGCTGTCTATGGAGCTTCTAATCTTTATATCATCGGCCCTGGCGAGGAGCTGTCCCCTGACAGTCCTACGGGCCAACAAACAGATGCCTTGGACCCATCATCCCTTCGGGGTCACGGATATGTATGGCAGGACGAAGTTGCTAAGCAACGTGAGCTTTCAGCATCTGTATCCCGGATCGAGGGCTGGCGAAACACCCGATCATATTATTCTTATATTCAGGACATTGCAGCCAAGTACTGGCCTGCTCGCCCTATTCAACGGCCTGACTTGAATCATCACCACGACCGACTACGGTCTTTGAAACTATCTCATGCGGAAGCGGGTGCTATCTATCTCGCTCTTGCTCATGCAGTAAAGGACTATGCTGGCATTTGTCAACTGCTAGCAGCTGCCCCAGAGAACCAGGCTGGCCTGTTCTACCTCAGCATGGGTCTTTTCCATCCGGACCAGGTCGTACGTGAGGCAACATGCGATTTACTCGAACGTATTGGAGCACACCCAGCTGGACGACATTTCTGGTCTCATCTCAGCCGATTCACAAAACTGGGTTATTTCCGCGTGAAGCGGGACCGTGATGCCGCACAAAGTCCTATCTCTGGCCCTGTCTCCGGTGCTGGCTCTCCTACAAGCAACAGCGGTACTAGCTTTGGCGGTGAGCCACAGAGTCTTGTCGGCGTTGCTCTTGGGGACAGCTTCAAACGCCAGAGTTAAACATATAGATTTGATTTACTTCACTTGAGCGATTCTTCGTTATTTATGTCTTGCGCACATATCTTCCTGCTTTCACTGACGACGATAAGAGCTATGTCTTTGCTTCTGAACATTATCTTCATTGCATATTACCTGTTCATACTTATTTCTTGCGCTTGGCCGCTTCCTGTCGCTCTGGACATACATTACCGGTGTTTAATGGGAATCAATTCCAGGTTCCAGGTGCCTTGATCGCCGACAAGCTAAATATTTCATCACAACTTCAGGAAATGTACTACCTACTTGAAATCGGGTTCAACAGGCTGAATCGATTGTGAACTATGTGGATATCGTCGCAAGTGCATGCCAGGCACAACTGAATCAAAAACAACACGCTAAACTTGACACTATTAAATCCATAAAAAAACGCTTGAAATGAGTAATCTCCCTCAGTATTGGTATCGGTAGGGTGTAACAGCCGTCCCATAGTTGAGCATAGCAAGTATCTCTGTCCTCCCATGCATAGCAGCCAATGTCAACGGCGTCCAGGCTCGAATAGACTCCTGAAGATGAGGATCCGCTCCATGCTGCAATAACACCCTCACCACCTCAGGCCTATCCTGTTCAACAGCCTTATAAAGAGCGGTCTTCCGCGGGTAGGCGGTATGATCCGGTATAGCCCCATTATCTAACAAGAACCGAACAATATCCACATGACCATTCATAGCAGCTTGCGAAAGAGCAGTATCCCCCGTATGAGAAAGCCCGTTGATATCCGCACCCGCATTAAACAGCAATCGAACAACATTCTCATGCCCCCACTCTGCAGCCTGAGATAGTGCCGTGTTTCCAAGATTCTTGCGTCCATCAACTTCTGCTCCGCGAACCAGCAACGTCCGGACAATCCTTTCAGCGCCCCTCGAAGCAGCAATACTCAACGCCGAGTCTCCCTTTGCAGACATTAATGCCGCATTCGCACCATACTCCAATAGCAGGTCGACAATATACTCTTGTGAAAACAAAATAGCAACCATCAAGGCCGTTTGACCATGTAAATCCATCGTATTCACATCGGCACCTTTATCCAGTGCGCTTTGCACAGAGTATAGTCCGCCCTGTTTTACAAGCGCGATGAATTCGTCCTTGCTAGTCGTGAGCTTGAATTTCATTTTTCGCATGATACCAGGCTTCTTGCTCCGCACGATTTTCGGATATGAGGCGCTTCCTCTGGAAGAACTGGCATCTGAGAGGGTGGTTGAGCTTCCTGGCTCAGCTGCTAGGGGTATCGGAAAATTCTCGCAAAAGACCTCTTTATCTGTATCTTCGCCTGGACTGTATGTTGCTGACAGTACTGGCTCGGGGAAGTCTTCTTTTGGTAGGACTTGTTTATCGGTGTCCGCTTGCATTTCTGTCGCGATAGAGATCGGTAAGTCGGAGAGGCCCCGTGGTAGAGCTATTTTGTCTGTGTCGTCCATATACCGTACTTCGGGATAATTATTTGTTGGTGATACATTTCTTGGAGATTGAATCCTTGGTAATTGTGGTGTGTCCTCGGTTTGCGATGCTTGCTCGATGCTCTGTAAGAGATTTTCATCTTTGACAGCCTTGTCAAGGACACTGATGATAAAGTCGTGATCTTGATGTGACAACTCCGGAGCGATACCAACATCAATTAATTCATGTTGCAGTTTCTGCCATGCCTCATTTTTCTGGGAATCAGACGGTTCAACATTGAGAGCATTAGAAACGATCAACGCATCTCGCTTGCCAGCATGAACATCATCAATATAGATCCTCATCGCCGTATTAACATTAATCTGCGACGATCTACCACAACGTTAGTCGACGCAGCCTTTATCAATATAAACATAGACTCACATAGCCATATTAGCATTAATCATATTGAGCTCAAAAATAATCGACCCAAGCCTCGATCGAATCTCATTGATCTGATGCTGAGACCTTGCTCCACCAGGACACGACGAAACAGTCTGCAAATTAAGTAAAACCGCACGACAAAGCTCCAAAATCTCAGGTAAACCAGTTGTCAACAGCGTATCCGTACACAGCACCGCATGCGTCCTCGTTGAAGCCAACACCGTAAGCAGTAGATCCAGTTCACTGGCTGCCTGGCTCACGTGTGAGGTCGACAGACGAGTGGAGTTGTAGAGCGAGTCAGCCAATGGGAAAATAGTAGCCAGCTGAACTGTTGGCTCGCGGGGCCCAAGTGAACCCATCATGAGGTCTAATGCAGGTGAGGGGTAGAGTAAGCTTTGGATTCCTTCGCCGCGATTGCGGACGTTATGTGATGAATCCCATTTTGGGGATTTCCGCTGACTTGCCTTTTTAGGGTCGACTTCAGTGGCTTGTGTTTTGACCTTGATTGGAAAATGGCCCCCGCAATGCTTCACATCATGGGTGGGGGCCAAAAAGTATGTGGATGTAATGACAAGAGGTTTAAATACTGCAGTCCATATGTAATTCTATTGTTTTGGAGTTAATTTCTTTATCTTGGAACTGCAGTCAAAATATTGATGTCTGTACGCTTGTAATCAGGGGAAATTGGTTGAAGGGAATAGCGACCGCTATTCATAGAGTTTGCAGATCTTCACGGATTCCCAAGTTGCCTCAGGAGAATCAATTTTGGCCTAAGCCGTTGGTATGTAGTCTGATTAAAAATAAACAAGGTTAAGTAAATATTAACATAGTGGAAATTCGCTGTCATCAAGCATGACCGTAACTCCAAAAAATGGGCAAAAGGAGAGATCCCATATATAAAAATCTCAAATATCAGCCAAAGGTACAGACTCTCTGATCTAGAACATCCCCAACGATAGAGCTCCGATCGTGACTGTGATTATAGACAAGGCCAATCGGGAGCCAGGTAATGGAACCGTGAGCCCGGCACTGGCCGTGACATTGTCGGAGCCGATTGTGACATTAGTGGTCGCAAAGCCGGAGCCACAGTATTCATTAACAATCTTTGCCGAGGGTAGATAGGTCGTGTCAAGTGCTTGGCCATCCACCCTGGCCCATTCAGCGTATATATCCATCGTCGACTGAAGACACTCGTTGCAGGTGAGCTGCTCCTTGGTAAGCTGGTTTCCAATCGGAATAAAGTAGACATTGTAATCATTCGGAGCTGTAGAATTGGTAACGGCGTCGACGAAACAATAGTCATTGGTAGTGGGGTTGGTCAGGCAGGTGGCCCGGTATACAGGCTCGTAGGCCATCAGTTGTTGATAAGTGCCCGTGACGACCGAGTTGCCAGCCTCATAGTCTGGCCCACAATTATCCTCGTCCAGCATCTGCGCCGCTAGCGAGGTCATGATCGACTGGCATTTGGTTGGGTTCTCGGAGCAGGTAGTATCCAGCACGCGCGATGTTTCTGTCGCCGAGCTCAAATCATGGAAGAATGCATTCGAATTTTCGAGAAGGAGTGAAACGGCGTGACACTTTGTTACCGTAGAGTTGGCGAGGAACTTATTGAAGAAGCTGACGCAGCTGGAGTTTGCAAAGTTGTTCGAGCTCGTATCGAAGGGCTCGGGCATCGATGTTGAGGTCTCGGTGCTGGCATTGAGTATTCGCCGTTGTAAGCCGTTTTTGGCATCGCGTGCGAGAGACTCTGCCACGGCATCCCGATCCTGTATGTCCAAGGATATGTATTCATGGCGCTTGAGGGGCGAATCCTGGAGATCTACGATGATCTCTCCACTCGGGTTGGAGGCCGATCGCGGGACATTCACCAGATCTGCCGTGGTTGCGGTAGGATGAGCCAACGTCGATGACGACAAACAGATAATAAGAATTAAAATTAATAGGCCATGGTAAAGAGACCCGAGGCTTTTGTTTTGGCCGGGTTGCGACCGGCGAGCTCGTTTGGAATTCATAGAGAGCGAACGGTCTATACTCCGGCTATTGCGCGAAGGACCAAGGATTGCTTCCATGAGGAAGCTAGAAACGAGTGACAAGCCACAAACGGGCGAAAAAAGAGGGAAAGGCGCGATCACGCACTATTAACAACTCGACATGGCCATTCACGGTTGTCGGCCCCCAACAGCACGAGAGGCTCAAAACATGTAGACCAAAGCCGACTGCCCACGAGGGAAACAGGTCATGTATAAGCGGGAAACCGGCAAAAGCACGGAGCACCGCACTGATCCTGTTCGGTTTTTTAATCTTAAAAAACTCAGGCTAGTCGAGCCAAGACCAAGAAAAGACATGGCCGCAAGGACTAGATCGGTCTGTGGATCCCGCAGCCCGAGGGGGAGAGTCTGCTTCAGGGGAACTTGCATGGGTGCAAGGACCAATTGTCAGGGCCAAATGCTCAGGAAGGATTAGTTGGAACAAAAAGTATAAGACGGAGTAGGGATGATTGGGGTTGATCACTTAACGGAGGTGTTCAGCTTTGGTCGAGACCATTCAGTTGTGACGATCCACAACGCTTTCCACTTCCCTTTTGACACCCACCGCCGCTCTTGAGTAGAAACAAGCATGCCGCTAAACCAATTTATAAGCTGACTCTATATCCACTCATTGATGGTGATCCGCGTCGGCAAAAATTGCAATATGTTTTCTCAATCGATGCCATAGCGCTGATCCACCAATCATATGTAACTAAGAGCACCACTAACGACACAGCATGCACATTACTGGTACAATTCCGTTCAATGCCCCTAATTAGCTGTTGACTAGGACCTAAAAATGGTCTACTCCGGACAGCCCTTGCCATTAGAGAGTCATGAATGGTCACGTGACATACCATGGTCACTTTAACGAGATTTACTAAGCATAAGCGTCACCTCACAAAAGCGGCGGCAGCTAACTATAGAACGCCCCGTATGTATGCAGAACTAGGTACAGATCCAGGGTATTTGACGCTGATCCTACGAGGCTGAATAACTCTGGTCTTCTTTACCTGCAACTACAATGCTATATCAACCGTTACTCACTTGCCACTCATCGCGACCAGATTGCGAAACAAGGCTGAAATTAAAGGCATCGTGCACCATGCAAGGAGTCCAAACACAGGTTACAACTCCTGACCCAAAAAGAGACAGGTCGAGTGTTCAAATGTAAAATCATTTATCCTCTTATATCCTACGCATTCTCCGTACACCTGTATCTCTCTTATCGGGCTCCATACAGTCAGACGGAAGCCAATGAGAATTAGGTAATAGGAATGTCAGTGACTTCCCCGTCCAAAACCCCCACAATTTACAACCACCTTCCCTCTCATCAATCTCACAATGTCCGAATTGCTCGTACCTGAAACCCGGGTACTGGCAGTCGCCAGCCATGTAAGTTCGATTTCCGGGTAAAATATTGGAAAACTAACCCGGATCAGGTCGTTTATGGGTACGTTTAACATCCCATTCGGATGATAAGAGTCATGCGACATCAAGCTGATCTTCCTAGCCACGTGGGCAATACAATGGCCGAGTTTGTTATGCAGTCCTTGGGCTGTGAAGTGGCTGCCTTGAATACTGTGCATTTCAGTGCGTTTCTCTCCTCTCATGCCATTGGATTTGACTCATCGGAGTACCCCGGTGGGATATCTTATTCAGAGCTAACTAGCTCTGGTAGGCAATCATACTGGGTACCGGCAGTTCAAGGGCACTCGTGCTACTGCTCAGGAGATTACAGAACTATACCAGGGTCTGTGTCAGAGTAACCTCACGGACTTTGACGTCATGCTGTCAGGCTATGCCCCAAGTGCGGCGGCCGTGGAAGCCGTCGGTGCAATTGGAATTGATCTGCAGAAGAAGGCTGAAAATAAGCCTGGTTCCTTCTTTTGGGGTGAGTTTTGCAACTCCGGTGGAGTCATGCAATCATAAGCTTGGAATTCAATTTAATCCCCAGTATAGTATTGGACCCAGTAATGGGAGACCAGGGCCGACTATATGTCAATGACGACGTCGTTCCAGCCTATAAAAAGACGATCCACCATTCAGACTTGATTTTGCCCAATCAATTTGAAGCCGAGTTAGTTCACCCAATACTGGTGCCATATCTCACAAGCGCACATCCATCTAACCTCTCACAGAGTTCTGTCCGGCGTCAAGATCACTTCTTTATCCACATTAGCAGAGGCCATCACCGCCATCCACCGCATTTACTCCGTTCCCCACGTCATCATCACTTCAGTGCAATTGTTGAAGTTGTCCCAGTCAGGCTCCACTCCAAGCCCACCAGAGAACTACCTCACAGTCATCGGCTCCACGACCCGATCCGACGGATCCCCACGTCTTTTCCGCGTTGATGTTCCCGCACTAGACTGTTTCTTCAGTGGCACAGGCGACATGTTCGCCGCACTGACTGTCGCCCGACTCCGGGAAGCCGTCGACGCCGCTAGCCCAGACTTGCGAAACACCGCCTCCTGGGTCTCACCGGATGACGTTCTACCTAGCAACCTCCCATTAGCACAGGCCACTACTAAGGTCCTCTCCAGCATGCACAGTATTCTGGAGCGGACGATGGAAGCCCGTGATGCGGAACTTGCGGCGGCTTCCTCCCAGAATGGTGGCTTGACACCCGAGGAGCAGGAGAAGCAAGATTACCTGCGTCGCACCAAAGCAGCTGAAGTGCGGCTGGTACGGAACGCGCGATTCTTGCGCGACCCTCTGGTTCAGTTCGCGGTGCAGGAGTGGCGCAAGGAGGATATGCCCACTCATTTACAATAGAACACAATGCGATCGGAATTAATATCATGATAGGACGACCAGGGTCTGTATATAGATTCCATTAGACCAACGCATGCATAATTTTAAAATTGAAGTGATGAATTTCTTTGTTGATTGGGTCGTTGTCGACATATAAATCATTAAATCTTCCTGGGAACCTTTCCCACTAGATGTACTCCGTGCCTTTTCCAGCCCATTGTATCAGGTATCTATGTTGGCAATTCAGATGCCAGTGCTGCCAAATCCACCGGCACCACGAACGCTCTCCTCCAGCTCCTCGACGACAGTCACCTCAGGAGTGTAGATCTGCGGAACGACACAAGTTAGAACACGGCCTAACAACCTAGGAATAGATAAAGCTCGACTCACCCTCTCAAGAACCAGCTGAGCAATGCGATCACCCTCCTTGACTGGTATTCGAACCCTGAATCAGCAATTGACATTGCAACAAGCAGCTCTAGTAGGAAACATACCGGGAAAGTCAACATCAGAGTGGTTAAACAGCAAGACCTTCACCTCACCACGGTAGTCGGCGTCGATAACACCAGCACCGGTATCAATGAAGTGCTTAGAAGCGAGACCACTACGAGGAGCAACACGGCCATCTATGCAGAAAAAAATCAGCCATTACTTCTTCCCGCGAAATTAGTCCCGCTCCAAGCTAGAAGCTCAGGACTCGATCAATTCACGTACAAGTTCCCTCAGGCACGGCAATAGCAATACCAGTATCAACCATAGCCTTGCCCTTGGCAGGAATAACGGTCTCCTTAGCGCTGTACATATCGTACCCCGCAGCGAAGGCAGAGCCCCGCGTCGGGGCGCGAGCGGAAGCAACGAGCTTCTTCACCAGCAGCGGGGGCATGGGCTGCTGGATAGAGGTAACAGCGGGGGCATCGGTAGTCATGGCGGCGATCTTAGTGCGCTTGGGGAGTGGAGAGGTCGGGAGGGAGGGGGGTTGGTGGGTGGTAGTATCCGTAGGTGGGGAGGTCTCTCTGGTCATGGCAAGGAAATGGGATCAATGGGGAAAGAATTGGGAAGGAAAAGAAGAAAGAAAAATTGGAGCAGGTATGAGTCCAATGGTTTAATTGATTCTAGAAATTGCGGTGTCGGTGTGGGGATCCTCTGTCCCTTGCGCTTCCACTTTCACCGCTGGGACGCGTTTTACACGCGTGACGGGCGGTAGTACGGACTTTAGCGACCATTGTAGCAATACGATTAATGTAGGCGGTGTGGGCAGCTCTCCCCGCTCAGCTGGGAACGCCGAGGGTTTAGGGATTGGTTACTGCCGAGGTTCACGGCTGTTCAAATCAATGCCTTGAACTTGCCACTTGTATATATTTCTTGAATTCAAACTTGGCTGTTATTGGAGGTTCTTCCTGCATTTGTCTTTGTCTTTCTCTCGAACACATATAACCACATCTACAATCATGGCGGGAGCTGTGCGCCAGCCCATAGACCTGCCCTCGTTGGAGCGGTATATTGACCAGAACGTACCAGCACTCAAGACCCCACTGGATATCAAACAGGTGAGTTGGTCACTGAATAAATAGAGTCATGTATGCCTTTGCTGAGACATTGCAGTTCGGTTTCGGCCAATCCAACCCCACCTACCAGCTTACCACCGCCGATGGTAAGAAGGTCGTGCTGCGGAAGAAGCCTCCTGGAAAGCTGCTCTCGAAGACGGCACACCGCGTGGAGCGAGAATATCAGATTATCAAGGCATTGGGTGGGACTGATGTACCAGTGCCGGAGGTATTCTGCTTGTGTGAGGATAACAATGTGATTGGGACACCGTTCTACATCATGGAGTTCCTGGATGGCCGGCACTTTACCGACCCAGCGATGCCTGGCGTCAGTGCAGAGGAGAGGAACGCACTGTAAGTTTCAACGGAAACTCCATGCTGAGTGTCCAAGTCAGACTTACCCTGTTTTAGATGGAAGAATGCGGTGCAAACACTCGCCAAGTTTCACTCGGTGGTGCCCTCATCCGTGGGCCTTGAAAGATTCGGCAAGCCAACGAACTTCTTCGACCGCCAGATCGCCACGTTCAACACTATCTCGAAAGCGCAAGCAGCGGTAGTGGATGCCGACACCAAAGAGCCCGTCGGCGAACTTCCCTACTTCGACGATATGGTTCGGTTCTTCGCACAAAAGTCCACGCAGCCACGCGACCGCGGTACTCTCGTACATGGAGACTACAAAATAGACAATATGATCTTCCACAAAACTGAGCCGCGGGTGATAGGAATTCTAGACTGGGAGATGGCGACGGTCGGGCACCCATTGTCGGACTTTTGCAACCTTAGCAGTCCGTGGATCATGGAGGGTGCGGATTCCCAACTGGAGACGTTCCAGACTGGGCGGGTGCCAGGGCTGCCGACGCGTGAGGACTGCATGCGTTGGTACAGTGAGGTGGCCGGGTACAATCCTACAGAGGATGTTCTTTGGGGAGATGCGTTCTTCGCGTTCCGAGGCTCCGTCATCATGCAGGGCATTGCGGCCCGGTTTGCAGGGCGTCAGGCCAGTAGTGCCCGGGCGGGAGAGTATGCTAAACGGGCTAAACCTTTTGCGTTGGGAGCGTGGGAACGGGTGCAGCGGGTGCAACGACTGTCGCAGAAAGGTAAGTTGTAAAAGGGCCGGGATTAAGGAGGACCTCGGTACCTAGGGAAGATTAGATTTTTCGGGTTTTTTTTCCCACATGGGCTGTTCAAGAACCCAGAGATTACTATGTGTTTGACCATGATACATAGCATTACTAGTCAGTCGGTCTTGAAATTCCACTGTACATAGGGAATCTGAATTCTACGGATTGTAGATCCTAGGGAATAATGATTTGAAGAAGTACCGGGTACATGAGAATGATTGCCCTTCCCCCTACTCCATTAGTTCTAGGCGCAATGACGGGAAAGTCCGTGCAGTGTCAGCACTAACCACGTTGATTCTGGCCCGTAATTCTGCGGCAGCACTCGTCACGTCAGTGTCCTCAGAACTCTCTTTGGATGATTTTAGGATTAATATCTTTCCATGAGTTCCAATTCAAACTCGATAACGAGGAATCATATCACAATACATAGCTCACAACCTAGACATCGTGTGTAGGAGTGTGATCTGGTCAGCGTGGATGATTGGTGCAGAGAAAGCGGGGCGGCAGGAATGAGGCTGCGTTGGCCCTGCGGCTCTACGTAAACGTGAGGCTGAGGGGGCGAAAAAACCTTGAGACCCAGAGTGTCGGGAGGAAAATGGGAAAACGCAAAAATGGAAAAGTGGGAAAATAATCTAAAATGCGACATTACTTCCCGTGCATATACTCCGTACGCATGTCAGAATAAATAGAACACTAAATCCGAAAAAGGGTGAAGAACCCACTTCCTACACCGTCCTCGGTTAGTACGAGACTCGCTAGCCAGAATCATCCAGTTAGAGCATCTCGGCGCGGGCCGCGTGATTTGCCCTTTTGAAATGCGCCGGCACAAAGGCTCTTTGAAACGTGGTGCGTTGGCAGAGAGGGAATCATCCCATCCCTTATCTCATCGTCGAAAATGATACTCCGTACTCCGCAAGGCTCCCGGGGAGGGGGGGGAGTCAGAACGTCAGAAAGTCAGACTCAATCCACCACATCTGACATACGTACGACGTATAACTTGGGCTTAATTACCAAGGTGGAGTACTCGGTTTGTGCAGCCATGGGAGAGGTCCAAGAGTGTGTATGGGGGAAGAAAGTGGGGAGAGGGAAAGAGGGGATTCGCGGACTTGACCACCACTCATACCTTCCCCGGTTGTTGACTCCGAAATTATTGAGAAAAAAGAGAAGAGTGGGGCCTACTGAAATGTGCCAAAAAGAAAAAGAAAAGAAAAAAGAAAAATAGGAAAAAATAGAAAAGGTGTGTACGACTTGGGCACGTCGATTCCCCCCCTCTTTTCCTCTCCTTTTTCCCTTCCCCTAATCCTCCGATCATCTGCACTCATCAGCAGATGATAGCCCATAGATCATCATAAAGATAGAACTCAAGAATCCAAATCCTCTGAACATTGTAGAAGAAAATGGAGTCTCTGCGGGGAATTTCCTTGGAGCCTCGACCCACTTAAAAGAGAAATACAACTTTCAGAGCCGCATCACTCTCGTTTTCTCCCCGTGCGTTGACGTGGATGATTTGCTAGCTCATAATCCGGTCTTCCCCTCTTTTTTTCATTTCTCTTCTCTCCTCTTTCCCTCCTTTAATGACCTTATCCGATGGAGCCGCTGCGTTGAGCCTCATCCGACCCGTTCAAGGTTCCATTTTGGTTCTTTCTCGGTAAGTTTGTTCTTTCTTCCTTTTTTCAGCCTCATTCTCTCCTAGCTTTCCCCCTCTCTTCCCCTCTTTCTCCGTCCTTGGAGCCTCACTCTTTTTTTGTTTTCTTTATGTCTTCTCTCGTTTGATTTAGGTGTGTGGGAGTTTCCCTCCCCTGTGACCACTACTTGGTTCTGTAACTGTGGTCGCGTTTCTTCTAGGCGCCGAGTACAGGTGTTTTGCATGATTTCGTGTTTCGGATTCAATTCTCTCTTTTCCGAAACTCTTATTGGGCATACATTGTGAGTGGTATGGGTTTCAAAAGCTAACGGTCCCTCCCTTAGATCAATATTCCGGATGGATTTGCTCGCTTCCTAGCCATCTTACACATCACATCACCCTATATGCCCATGCACCCCCACCCGCCTCTATGACGTGCGACATCTACGTCTCGGAAGAAGCGAACAATCGCTCCCCACAACTGGTCCCCCAGAAGATCAATTATGGGGTGGGGGAGGAACCGCCGCCGTTCGCCTCCGAGGCCGAGTGCGACAAGGGAACGCATGACCGTTCCCGTAAGCCGCACCAGCCGGAGTCCCAGCCGCAAACACGTTACGGCGATGGTGTGCTGATGAGGATCATGGGACCAGACCATCTGGAAGTCGCGACTCATGCTGAGCAGCATCCGTTGGACTGGTCCCCTAAACAGGGCAGGGCCCAAGATTTGGATCGATTCCCCAAGGACTTGCTGCCTCCGAAGTTCGAATCAAAACCTGCTGCGCGTCCGCCAACAATAACACCATCCCCGGAGAAAGAATACCAGGAGGAATCCCCTCAATCGCCCCAGCGTACCCTCCCTCCACTCGTCCCCTCCCAAGAGCTCAAATCAACATTCTCCCCGCAACGTCCTCGTCTCCTGTCCCTCACCGCTCCACCGACAGGTCCGCCAATACATTTAGCGCCGCATCGCAGAACCTCAACCGCAGAAGGACTCTCCCCCGATTCCAAGCAGCCAGACCTGCACTCCCGCATCTCTCTCCCATCGCTCCAATCGCTGGCTTCCCCTGTCAATTCTTGTGTCGCAGCTTCCCCAGACACGAGCAGCAACACGCAAAGCCTACCTTCCATCCATTCCGCCTTAGGATTGTCACAGTCCGAGTTCTCTTCAGCTCGGATCAACGGCTTTGCTCCTCCCCCTCCTTACTCCTACCCACCGTCTGCTACCTCGCGTAATGATTCCCCCCACGAGCGTCAATTACCTAGTCTTTTACCGCAGATCCCTCCCAGTCCGCTCTCTCATCTCTCCCCTATTAGCATCAAAGATATATCCACCAATGCTTCTCCGGCCTCACAGCCTTCTTTCTGGCGCACGCCAACCTCGGCCGTGTCGACCGAGCCACAACTTCCTCCTCCTCCTCCTCCTCCGCCACCACCTCCGCCGCCACCTCCCTCAGAACCCAATCATCTTGCCTCCTCGATGACTGCGAAAAGCCCGGCCACTAGCTATCCCACCCCTACGGAGCCAATGGCCCCCACTGCCGGCGAGCGGACGTCATTTAGCTCGCATCCTTCGCCGGAGGATGGATCGGCAATCACGAATATAGGTGTCTACAAATGCACACATCCTGGGTGTACCGCGGCCCCGTTTCAAACTCAATATCTGCTCAAGTAAGCCTGCCCACCATGTCAACCAACCAGTCCCTAATCCAGGAATAGTTCCCATGCGAATGTGCACTCTTCAGATCGACCACATTTCTGTCCTGTAGAAGGCTGTCCTCGTGGTGTAGGTGGGAAAGGGTTTAAACGTAAAAATGAGATGATGCGGCATGGCCTAGTGCATAACTCGCCTGGCTACGTCTGTCCGTTCTGCCCGGATCAGCAACATAAATATCCCAGACCAGACAATCTGCAACGGTATGGAAAAGGATCTTAGGCTTTTATAATGCCACCTGGCTAATCTGGGAGGTTTCTTCACAGACATGTTCGAGTCCATCATGTTGATAAAAGCAAAGATGACCCAATACTCCGTGGAGTTCTCGCACAGCGCCCTATCGGCAGTACACGAGGCCGTCGGAGGCGGCTTAATGGTTGATGACTTCCTTTGTTGACCTGCGTTTCTGTGACCTTCTTAGCGTTGCGACCCACCGAGGGGATATGAAATCATATCACGACTGCCCACCTCGGCACATTTGCGAACCCGACCCTTTTACGAGTTAATGACTTTCTCATCTGCTACCTTTCTTTTGATTCGTTCTGAGCAGCTCTTTCTATCTTTATTTATTACTCGATTCGATGATACCACATATCACTGTTAGAAGCATGATGATACACAGGACATTCGTTATGTGTTGGTTATTGTGGGTGCTTGTCACCGCTATTGTAACATGATCCACTCGTTATTCCTCTGTCTTCTATTTACCTCTTTCCCAATCTGTTGGGGTTTGATTTCTCTCTCTATCTCTCTTCCCTATGTGGCATTGAACAGGGTTCATGATAGGATCACGACCAGGAGTTGGTCAATCGTTTTGGATTCTGAAAAGGACCTTGGGAATACATAGTAATCCAATCCTCGTACTCTGAACACGTTTCACACCTCTTTCTCCCCTGTTTGACCCGCTCAGTGGCGTGACCCCGCTCAAAGTAGAGGGGCAAATCTGAAATTAATGATCAGCACCTCCAGTGGAGCCCCCAAAATCAGTACCTATATGAACCCGTCCTCGCCCCCTAACCTCTCCTCTTTTCTTTCTCTTCCTCTCTCATCAATATCTCTCTCATCTTCAATTCACAATCTCCAATTAGATCTATCAAAATGGGTTGGTTCGACGGTAAGTTGTTGACATATACATCCCAGACTGCGTGGACCCCGTTTCGCCAAGCAATCCAAGCTTCTCAAGCATTAGCTAATATTTTGGCTTCTCCAGGCAACTCCGAGCAGGCTTCTCACCACGAGCAGTGGAACAACTCCGAGCCCCGTGAGCACGAGGCCAGCTTCACCCACGAGCTGCTCGCCGGTGCCGCCAGCTACGAGGCCGCTAAGGCCTACGAGCAGCACGAGGAGCGCGAGGGTAAGACCCACCCGACCCGTTCTTTCTCAACCAATTGCCCCTCAACACGAAGCAGTACCAAGAATGAGACCTCCGGAGGCTAACAATGGATATAGGCAAGGCCCCTAGCCACGAGAAGGCCAAGGAGATCATGGCCGGTTTCGCTGGTGCCTTCATCGACCGTGAGGTCGAGACCAAGGGTCTTGACTTCGTCGATCGTGAGAAAGTCAAGCGCCAGGCTCGTCAGCACATCGACAATGTTCCCCGCGAGCGCGCCGGCTGGTAAACATTTCAATGTAAATTAAGTACACATAGGCTGTGCCTAGAATGTTCCAATTACGTATCTGAATGAACAAATCAACAAAGTCCGCTTATTGTAAAATGGGTCTAAATTAAAACATTTCAACCATTGTTATTTTCAATTCCTACAACGTACGTGAATGTTGTCATAGAGATACATGTAGGGCTGTAGATCAAGATTGACTTGCCGTGCATGCAGTAGCGGCAAGGCAATCTCCTTTCTCGGTGATATTATCGGGACGATCTATCCCCACCACTTACGTACAAGTGGGGGAACCGGGTAAACGTTCCAACACCGCCACCACCTGATGACCACATTGCATGATTCAAAATCTTTGCTAAAAGAAGAAACAATATAACTGTAACTACATATGTGTCCTTGGATTGTTTAAGTCAAGTTTTGTTGAAATATCAGGTGATTTGAGCCGCCCATCAACGTAACACGAGAGTTCGGAAAATATATCTCGGTATCTCGCCAATGTACCCCGCAGCCCAGACATTAACAAACTTCCAAGGTTTCAATGCTTCCAATGTTGGAATGGATTTCAGAGTTGCGACCTGGGCAAGGGGTAAGCAACCTTGGAAGACTTTACTAAATTGGAAGCTCATAGCGATCTCAATTCAACGCTGCAATACGACTTTAAATATCAAGGTCTACCCTAGAGTTGACATGGGAATAACCTGGGAGCCTTGAAATCTTGCCTGTTGGAGCAGCCTCGGAGATATGTTGTGATACATAACACAGGGCTATACGACCCGAAGGGCTCACAAGGGTTTGCCAGCATTCACACGAACCTTGGAAGGCAGGAGCCGCATGGGAACGCCATCATGTGGAAGAGATTAAGGCAGAGTACGGATCCATGCCATTCTTCAAACTTTCTGCAACATGACCATCATCATCCATGATGTTCGTGTGATGATGTTTTCGCTCTAAACTCCTAGCTAAATTTGAGAAAACTTAAAAGCCCAACTTTGGAGACCAAGCCCGAGGCATCTATTTTGAAACAGTTCCCGTCCTGCGTAGATCCCTGATGTAAATGTCATTGACGGTTCAAGGTCTTTGGCTGTGTGCGCCCAGAATGTTAAACATAGTCATTATGGATATAAGGTGCGGGTTTCACGGGCCGCGCGGGAGAAGGTTCTTAGGCTTCCACGTTTGTTCTATGCTTTTGAGACTTGACAGGACTGATTGTTTCAGTAGGGTATCTCAAAGGATTAGGCATCTAAGGAATAAATAATGAAAAAAGTACATGCAACATTGACTTCAGCCACTAGATGCTATCTGAGGAAAGAAAGTTTAAAGAACGTGGTCTCACGTACCGGCTACACTACACGTGTCCACGCCCGATCGATGAACTGCCAAAGTTAAAATCAAACGACGAAATGAAACAGAGAATAAAACGAGGATGATAGCGGCTCAAGTGAATTTCAACAGCCAACTAAAAGCCGGAAATAAATTACACAGAATTGACAACTCCTGGTATCTCAAACCCGCCCTTTGGATTACCATGTGAATGTCGCCGCTGATCCGGTACCTTCATTCCAACATTCCACGGGTTTGCACGGGAAGGGGCCCAAGGCATGGGGTCGCAAAGAATACATTCTGCCGGTTTCACATATGAGACTAACCACATATGGGAAATAGTCATGCGGAGTGATGAGCAAATTCATGAATGCCATAACGGCTGAGTCTACATACCATATGCCTTACCTGAACATTTAATTTCAATGTCCTGGCTAGATTCAAGAATCTAGATTTGAGGCAGTCGGGTCGCATTCTGCTCGACTCAGCAGGCGTAAATGGAATGTAAGGTAGGATGCATGAACTCATGGACTATTTTCGCTGTGTAGACTCAAGATACTTGGGGCCGGGAATAAAAATAGTCTCTCGGGTATTGTACAGAAACGGACTGGGCGTAGCGCTAGGGGCTCTGTGTATCGTAGTGGGATTGGAAATCAAACTACATGGTTTATTTTGATGTAAAATAGCGTTGGCTGTAACCTTTTTGATCTCCTGCATTTCGCTTGCGTATGCATATTGTCTAGTTTTGTACCTGACAGGACTGTAGGTAAAATGTATATACTTCACAAGGATTTTGTTCCAAACATAGTGATAGGTAACTTGCCTAGGCACAGAAATATCATGTGGTAGAAAAAGGTAAACAAATTGATTTGGAGATTCAATCTAGATGAGTGGAAATAGTAACCGTCCAGCGTTATACTTCACAAAACATAGCTCCGAACCTACAAGCCCCAGATGTAATTCCCATTGCCTTTTTTGACTCCTTTCCAAATACCAATCTAACCATCTTCCAATTCGCCAAAGTCACCATACCCGCTATTCCATGTGTATCGTATACAGATCCGAAAAAGAGAAACCAAAGAAAGTAAAACAAAAGCAGTGAACTGCTGGAGAGTGGGAACCAGCCCACGCTCAACTACTAGCTCCACGACGATGAATCCTCCGCAAATGATCCCGCATGTTGTCCACCCGACTAAACACACGTCCACATCCCTCCCACTCGCAGACAACACCAGGATTGTGTCTCGCCTCATGACGAGTACGGTCTTTCTTACTAGAAAAACCACCATGTCTGGACTGTGGACATCCCTCATATCGACAAAATAGATGTTTCTGATGACGGTTGAAATGCTTACGCAGATCACAGCCTCGTTTGAATGAGGACTGGGATGTGCAGCCCGGGTGGGCGCAGCGCCATTCACCATCACCAGTTGGAATTCCGTAGTGGGTTAGATCGGCTCGATTCCTCGATGGAGAATTAGGTGGGAGGGTCGACATCGGGATGTCGAGGTCGGAGACTGTAGTTGGGGTTGGGGAGGTGCTCATTACTGAGGTTGTGTCGAGGGTAGAGATTGAGACTGCGGGGACTGTGGGTGGGGAGAGGTAGCCGTCGGATGGGATGTTGAACCATGGTGCAGATGTGTTTACGTTCTCGTTGAGAGATCTGTAGTCTGCTTGGCGCATTTCCGCTGTTTCGGCCTGGTATTGTGGGCCGATGGCTGGGTAGGATGTTGCAGACTGGAAGTTGCCTGTGGAAAGGCTATTCATGCACCACTGGCCGATTTCTTGATGGGTATAGCCAGTCTCTCGAAGCAGATGACCCATCGAGGCCTGGGAGGAGTCAAAAGCGAAGTAGGATGGCATGAAGGGCGAGGAAGAGGTAGAGCAGATGGCAGAGTCTACTGGAGGTGGAAGCATCTCTGCATCGGAGGCACTTGACCAAGTGTAGAGAGAACCCATGGCGTCGCTAGCAGGGGAGGCCCTTTGATCTGATAGATAGCTTTCTGGGGCTAGGAAAGACCCTGTAGACTCAGGGTGGACGGGTGCGTAGCCCAAGGAAGGCTGCAGTCCAGACGAGTGTGCGGGCGATGACGATGAGCTGACAGGGATCTTCGTCAGGCCTACCAGATGTGGAGGCAAACTACACGGCGTATTAACAGGTGCTATCAGCTCGCTAGAGGTGGCAACAGGGTAATGGTTGCGCTTGTTGGACATGTCAGGCAGCGAGTTTGCACGTTGATTGAACAAGGCACAGTCCGACTGTGAAGATAATAGATCAATCTCCCGGTCAAAGTCTAATAAGGTAGTTGACGGTGAATGATCAACACGCATAGCAATCAGCACAAGGTGTGCGTAATGTTTCGTGGTCCGATAAGTCCGAGTTTGAGACAGTAAGAGCAGATGAAGGCCCGTGAATAGATGAATAATTGAGGTGGATTCCCGAGCCAGGCGGGAGTTAGCGGGAGTTATAAGCTTTGATTTATTTTCCCGTCCAGTGGAGAATTGAAGTGCGCCAGACTGATGGTGGCTGTTGCATTCAGGAACCGTAAATTTAGTTCTGGATTGGAAGCCTGAGCTGTGTATAAGAAAGAATGTTCGAGGCAGTGCTTTCTTGGTCCAGGTGTGCCCCCTAAAATAAATGTGATTTGAAACCAAAAATTACCAAGAAGAGATCTGCAGTAAATGTTGACTCAGAAGGAAGGAAGAAACATGCAGTTCGCAAGTTCGATAAAAAAAAGGGCAGGGGACAGTAGGGATTGGAGGGACGATGAGATCGACCCGCCCCGTGGGACTCCCAGAACCATGAATCACGATGAATCAGATCAATCCTGACCCCGGGGCCGGGAGCATGGCACATTATGCACGGTTTTTGGCAGCCAAGGTGATCGACGTAAGAGGGGAGATGCGCAGCAAAGAATAGGGTTGGTGGGACGCTCATTGGTCTGGTCGAGTAGGGCTGAGCAATCCGGCTATCGAATAGAGCGGTACGGGGCTGAAAATATGAGCCAAGAAATATCCCATTCCATGACGATGATAGGTCATCGTTACGGTCGAGTTAGATACGGAAATCCCATATGGGAATGCGTCGCGGAGTTAAACCCTTTGTAGACATGCGGCTTATGGTCGCTGCGGGGTCCCACTTGGGACAAAGCCACGGTCAGAACGTCTTCCCACTCTGCCGGGATTTGATTGATTCGACATTCTGATTATACCTGATTTCCAATTCCCAAGGGCTCCAGAATCTTCATGAATTATGGAGTCCCCCTAGCCCAGATATAGTAACTATGCTGTAGTTATTTCCATGACGAATCTATGTCCGAACAGGATACCTATTTAGAAGGCACAACTTTGTCATGTACTTTTGTCTACGCATTATTTCTACTGTTTTCCTCTATCTCTCTATCTCTCTAAAAAAAGGAACTCATCTCCCTCTCTGGGCGCCTCGAAGCAACGGCAGCATGAAGGTAGTATCGGGTTTCCGAACCAACCTGTAAAGGTGGCATAGGCCAGCGCAGGTGTCGAGAACTGACGAAACAGCATATTACAATCCCTGAAACAAGCAGGGATTAGAGCGATGTGTTAAGAATATGCGAGGGTCAGCTGAGGGGCCGCTGAACCCGACACCGACGGTTAGAGCCCGGTGGGGGTCCACTTAGACCCTTGTCACCACTTCTGGATGTTTTGTCATTGGTCTGTTCGCAAAAAAGTAGTGCTTAGTAGCCCCTTCCACCACTCACATTCCAAATCTCCGGTCGAGTGGGGCAAGGTCCCCAAACGCGAGAAGCGGTGTCCCACGAGCCGCAAAATGTGGCTGCATTACATTATCAAGCCCATCGATTCATCGATTCCTCTGCCGTGCTGCAACCTTGGTGGGGAATTTGCCAGCCAAGTACCCGTTGATATTGGGCCACGCTTTCAGTGCTGCCAAGTCACCGACGCTGACGCACCAGATAATGTAATAGGCAAGTGAGATGTAGCCTACTGACGTGCTATTCTTCATTTGAGTTTCATCTTTGCGGGCTAGGTAGGGCTGACGCAAAGTCTCCCACCTTCCAAGAGTTCCAAAATGTCCGCACATGTGAAGAGTCTCCCAACCAAGAATTTGAGTTGTTAAACCAGTAAATCCGGATTTACGCGAGACAGTGTCCAAGACTGGATGGTGGAAGGTTTGCTAGCCTTCCGCCCCCAAGTGTCTCAACGCACGGTTACCGCAACTGCCGAACCCGGATTGTTTACGCAAAAATAGTAGTTCGTTCTCCACAATGTCTTTAATTTCGCCCCGCGGTTTCATATCTGCTTGAGATGAGCTATAGATGATCCCCTCCACATCATCTAGCTTGCGTAGACTCATCGGCCAGCAGAGGCGTGGTCAAGTCGGGATCCGAATGCGGATCCACTGGCTTGGACTCAGCCCCTCGATATAGAATATAGTGCTGAGTTATAAAAATCAGATCGAAAATAATCGAAATATTCCCCAGGAAAAGCTTAACTGGGTTTCCGGTAATGCCGCTCCAGTCACTCTGGAGGCTCGAGTCCATGACCAGCTGAAGTAGCGACAGCACACCGCCGGCTAAGTCCAGCAAGATTTGGTTGATGTCCCAGCCCAAGGTCGACTGACGCCTGTAGTTCATCCAGGCCTGTGGCATGTACTTCACAATCGTGATGACGAGCTTGATGTAGGAAAATACATAGATCTGAAGATGGTTCCTGCGTTAGATTGCCACACGGAGGTTTCAAACATGCCTTGCAGGTTGAACTTACCACATCGATCCACGCCCAGGTCGAAGGATCATAACCCCCGTCAGGGCTCTTGGACAAAACGATCCAAATCACGATTAGTGGTGCCAAGACAGACCCCCAAAATAGGCCCGCTATGGGCTTGCTGATCCTTTGGAAGCGGGAAACCTGTAGACCCCAGATTATTGGCCAGAATTGGGAATAGACAATAAGACTCAGGATCACCGCGTGAACCGCGAACGCTAAGTCGTTGAAGCGGACCGTAGGCTCTTCCGAGAGCCGGTGCCGAGCCGCGTACTGGGAGCGAATCACTGGTGAGTATAAGAAAGCACCATTGTATATGGCATAATACAAGAATCCCAGCCAGTTGACCGTGGGGAAATCGATCGACGTTCCTGCTGTCGAGCCCCGCCGAAAATTATACATGGGCTGAGGATAGAAAGATGCTGACCAGCAGGCCATGCTGTGCGGATACGTCAGCCCCATACGAGCCTGATGAACGGATGTAACATACTATATCCAGCCCAAGAGTCTGCTTCTTATCAGTTATCATTCCAATATTCTGCCCAGTGGGGACACCTACCGGGACAGAGCCCGAACAAAGATCTCCAGCTGAGATGGAGTCATCGCGCATGGACAATCCAGCTGAAAGCCTGGATGATTCCAATCTATAGAGTTCCGTGACCTGCTATGCCTACACAATGAGGAAGAGAAAGAGGATTGGATAGGGGTTTTTGGGAATCATGGCATCATTCTCGCGCTGGATCGTGTCACTGATAGACCGATAAGGTCAGGTGACGTGTTATCGATGCAGTAGGCCACGTGACTTCATGGTTGTCCCGGTTATGAGCTGGCACACTAAACCACATTAGGAAGAAAGTTGACATGGATTCGTTGCACGCAGCCCGCTTGTTGTCTGGTCCTGTACGACTCCTCTCTGTCGCTCTCCCTGTCATCTGCTATCCTTGTGGCTATTTTTCCAATACTTCCAGGCTGGCACTTGGTTGGATTTCTTCGGACCTTTGCGCAATTCGCTCCCTTCCTTCGCTACCCTTTGGTTAACGACTACGAACTCGAACGACGGCTTCCACTCTCACCGCTACGACATCCAACTCTCTGAAACCCAGCACCATCTTCAAGACAATTGCTTTGTTACTGAATTAGTACAGCATCGGAAAGCCTGTCACTCAACATTCCACTCGAGTCGCCGATCCCGTCGCATGGTGCATTCCTCGGAACGGGGGATCTCAATAGATCTCCGTCAATAAATCCGAACATTCCAGAGATAGATACACACGAGCCGACGAAATGACGGTCTCCGGGCTCGCAGCTCCGGGGAGCAGCACGTATTCCTCGAATACGCTGCATGTAGGAGATGGAACATGGGACAGTGAGCGCGACACATTCTTGCTGCCCAATCTCATGGGAGTAAATTTTGAGACGATGCGATACAATGGTGCGTCCGACATGCAGATATAAGAGTCTCATGACAAGCTTGGCTGACAAGGATCTGGATAGGCATGGGAAATCGATTCAAGAACATGACTGGGTACGAATCGATGATAATCGCGCACGGTGTTATTGCGGCCATCGTTTTCCTGGGCCTTGTTCCAATGGCATCGCTCATCATCCGATATTACTCCCGGTGGAACCCATACTGGGCTTTCAAGCTTCATGCATGGTTCCAGGTCTTAACATTACTTTTGACCACAGTCGTTTTCGTGTTGGGTTGGTTCGCTGTCGGCCCAGAGAGAAGTCTGACCAACCCGCACCATGGAATTGGTCTGGCAATCTATGTCATGGTCATTTTCCAAGCGCTATGGGGCTGGTTCGTCCATAAGGTGGAAAGAAACAAGATGCGACATCGTGTTCCATTGAAGCTAGTGGTTCGTTGCGGCCTAAGTGAACCGGTTTGATACTTGTGCTAACTTTCTATATAGCTACACCGATGGCTCGGTCGCGCACTTGCTATTCTAGGAATTGTGCAAATCCCATTGGGTCTGACATTATATGGCTCCCCCAAGGTGCTATTCATTCTATTCGCGCTGGCTGCTTTCGCATACTTAGTGGCATTTTTCATCCTGTCCTATCTGTATGACGATGAAGGTTATCATGTTCCGAGTGAGCATGGTGGTAGTCGATTAAGTCACAGTCATTACACAGGACCATCTGTCGTTGAAGAACAACACCATGGCGGGCTGGGACAGGCTCTTGCTGCTGGTGGATTGGCTGCAGCACTGGCTGCGATGTTCAAGCGCAGCCCAAAAAGTCGCCATTCAAGCAGCGCATATGAAGAATCACGCACGTCTTATTCGGACGAAAAGTATTCTGATGAGGTCTCGCGGAAGGAGAGCGGCGGCTGGGGTAAAAAGCTTCTAGAAATCGGAGCTCTTGCCGGTGCTGGTATATTGGCGAAGAAATGGTGGGATCGTCGAAAGGAGCGCAAAGATGATGCCGAGTCAGGGCGGTATAGCCCAGCCCATTCACGAACTGACAGTTTCTCCGAGGAGTCCCTCAGTCGACTTGAAGATGGAAGACCAGAGCCCAGTCACCGAACACCCCTCAACCGCCCCCCAAGTCGGCCACCAAGCCGACCCCAGAGCCCTGGCTCATCATACTATTACAACAGCACATATCTCACTGAACCCGAGAGGCGTCCATCCCATGGCATTAGAGATGCTTTGCTTGGCGCAGGCGCTTTTGCTGGGCTGAAGAAGATTTTCGGCGGACGCCGCAACAAGGATGACGAAGAAAAGAGGCGATTAGATGATATCCGTCGCCAAGAGGAAGAAGATGAGCGGATCCAACGAGTCAACAGCAAGCGACGACAAAATAATACCCCCGGGCCAGGCCCTTACCCGTCGCGACGCAGGCCGAGCTCATACACCGAGAGTGACCTCACACCAACCGAGCTGACCCCCCGACCTCCTCGACAGCCATCTCATGGGTCGCTCCTCTCAGCTGAGCCCATGGCATCCGGGGCTATCCACGACCCGGTACCCTCCGATTTGCCTCCTCCCAGACCTCCAATCCACCACGAACTCTCCGGTGACTCGAGATCAGAGCTACCACCTTCGGAGGCTGGAACTGAGCTCGCAGCCGGATTTGCAGGTGGAGCAGCCGCCGCTGCAGCAGCTTCCAGCCGTCGTCGTAACAGCCGTAGCCACAGCCGCAGCCAAAGTCGAAATCGACGCCGCGACGACCATGTCGAATCCCCGCCTGTCTCCGTGAAAGTGAAGATGCATAACGATGGTCGTCATGTCACCCTCCGTCGTCTCACAGAAGAAGAAGCTGCCGCAAGCCGTGAGGCAAGACGCCGAGAGCGACGAAACTCGCGACGTCGTGCGGGAAGTGCAAGTTCTCTCTCTGGTGACGAACGAAGTCACGATCGCTGGCGTCGTGTTGAGGAACTGGAACGACAACAAGAGGAGCAGCAACGCCATGCTGCCGCTGCAGCCGCCGCGGGTGCCCCTATGTCCATGGCACCGTCAGGCAGTATCCCTGCATCTTCTATGCCTCCTGTATCTCAAGTTAGCCATATGCCGCCTCCACCTCCTATCCCGGGCCCTGCACCTTCCGGGTTGGCCTATGGTAGTGTGACTTCACCTGGTACATGGACAGGTACCGAAGCCAGTGGGTCATATGCAAATAATCGTCGCCGCAGACGGGCAGAGCGAGCCAGAACACGACAAGAGAGGCAGCAGCAGCACGGAGTGGAGTTTGAGTAATACTAATCCCGCTAATCCCCGTCTTTCTTGTTTCCTTTGTGCTTTGTGGTTCATTATGGATTTCTACGACCTGTATAAAATGTCTGTCTCTGTTGATATGTCTCATGTCTGATTGATGTTTTCTCATTTACACACGAATTTCAAGGTCATGGGAATGAAATGAATAGGTAGGTTATGTGTTTTTTTTTTTTTGTCTCTTTGTTTTTCTCTTTTGTTAAGGGCAAGCGAGTTTATGGCTTTGATTATCGGTCGGGTTTGCTTGGTTCAAGTCGCATCTGACTTACTCATGTTATCCTGATTCCCACATGTACTTAACGACTGCAGCCATGCATAAAAACTTTTATGTGATCAAATCAAATATCGAATCTGTTAATACATAAGGCCAGCCCGCATTAGGGGGAACGCATCATATATTAGGTCTGTTCCATTGAAAGGTAGCATAATATGCCGATGTTTACTAAATCTGTTCAAACCATCTTAAGCGTACGTCTTTCCCAGCCTAATGCATCAAAGGTGCCATTAGGATCCACTGGCTTCTCCCAGCAATTGGGTCCGACTGTCAAGAATCCAACCCTCGTGAAAGAGTCGTTCTTCTCAGAAGCCTTCATAATAAGACAAAAACACGGTTCGCTTTCCTTACTCTCTCCACTCCAGTCGGTAATCTTGAGAATTACACAGATATGGTGCTCAATCTCTCTGTTGAAGTTGCTTGAGTCTGACTCTTGAACCTCTTCCGATCTGGGTCTGCAGCAGCTGCAATCAAACATCAACGAGTGATCCAGAACAGGTCTTACTTGAAATTCCCCCTCATGTGTCTTGAGACCATCTGTCAGCTGTTGGAAGCCAACGCAGACCGCGTCGAGAACAATATGCGACCCATCCAAGACACGACTAAAGGGATTCAAAGAGTCTTCAAGAAGCATGTGGTGCGAGACGAGCAACGGCTTGTACTTTTGAACCCATGTGGATTCCACAGTACTACCTGGTTGAACATCATCTATAGCCACAGGGCCGCTCACACTGGCCCAGCTCCAAGTTGGAGCTACGTATTCTGGCATCGGGGTCAGAAGAGAAAACATTCGGCCCCAGGCTAGTCCAGAGACAATGTGGTTACTCCAGATTCCAGCAAGGTAATCTCCCATTGTATGATCGCTCATGATCTGCGCTATTTTTCCGATCACAGGGAATTTGTCGGAGGGGCTGTCAAACTTGCCCCAGGATAATGCATTGACGCCCTGAGTCCAGCTTCGTAGTCGGGCCACCGATTCTTCGCTTGCATCGTTACTGCTGGTACCGATCTCAAGAGAGGACGGGTGAAGTGCATCGCGCACATATTGCTGGAAAGTGCGTTTGTTATAAGCGATGAAAGATGGGCCAGAACCTTGATCATCAACGATCTTTGCAGCTTCAAAATCACAACCAAATGCGCATTCCCAGACCAGTTGTAGAGTTGCGAAATGAACAATACGTGGTGCAAGCATTCTCTCCACTACATTCCAACCGCGCCCCGCAAGTGGTGATTGCTCAATATTTTCCATCCAACGCAGGGCTTGAGGTCGGAAATATCTGTCCTTCCCAATTCCAAGAGCGGGCGAACAGAGGACTTTCCTATCGTGGTATAGTCCGTGGTTTGCTTCCAATCCAGCAGATGCTGTAAGCATCAGTGCTGCTTGGGCGTAGATACTCAAGAAGCGTAATGAATTCTCAGATAATTCGTTATCTGTCATGCAAAGCTCCCTAACCCAAAGGTATCGGTAGCCCAGTTTCCGGGTGACATCAATGGCATCGGTTATTGCCTTAGGAAAAGCCATTATATCCAAAGTGGCGGGGAGTCCGTCCTCCAATGCCTCCGAAACATTGGGAATCTTGGCTTCCCCGGAAT
Source organism: Penicillium sp. S1602 (assembly GCA_023626355.1). Taxonomy (NCBI): domain Eukaryota; kingdom Fungi; phylum Ascomycota; class Eurotiomycetes; order Eurotiales; family Aspergillaceae; genus Penicillium; species Penicillium sp. S1602. Next base: position 861,339 of record JAMAGW010000008.1, on the reverse strand, counting down.
AATGATGGCTCAATATCACATAAGATCCGTCTTGCCTGTCGGAAGAAATGATACGTGGAGCCACCGTATTATCGGAGGAAATTTCAATGACCCTTTTAGGCAAGGAGACAGGCTTTAGTTGGTAGCACTCTTTATGCTCTGCACACTCGGACATCCAGGACGAGATCTGACTCAAGCACTTGCCATCCTGTGAGTTGACTGGAACATCTCGTAGACAATCAAGCCCTTTCACAGGCGGGCCTAGCAAAGTCAGTATTGCGGTCTTCAGTCACCATGGGTCAAACTAACCACCATAATCACTTGCAACACACATTTCTAGACACAGATCATCCTCACACATTGTCATGCTAATTTCTCCCTTCTCCCTTGCATCTAGACGCAAGTTGCAGAAAGCGATAACTTTTTCAGACAAAGTATCAAGTTGATCTCTGTAGCGAAATGAGTTTTGCAGAATTGCACAGAAGAATTTGCATGATTCGCAGCCATTCTCTGCTTTGGCGAGTAGATCATTGTACATACCCAATTCGACACCGAACGCACTATCCATCTCCAGGTCCCAAGTGTCACAGTCTTCGCAGAGAGGCATTTAGATTGATTGGAAAGCGGATGAAGTAATGGGACAAGATTATTTGAAAAGTGATTAAATCAGAAGATCGAAGATGCATATGTGTCGGTTTCTCTGCTCGGCAGCAGACTTTATACTACATCCGGGTAACAAGTAACGTCGTTGCCTTTCCCTTAATAGTCACTCTATACCGAAATATTCTTAGTGATGCTATGTATAGGTGCCTACTGAGACCATGTAGCTCTGACTCAATATTATGTGAATTAACACTTGACGATCAGACCCCCGTGGTGAGACTAGCGAGTGCCACTCGCCAAATTCAACGAGTGAAAAGGCGACAACTCTCCCCACGATTCATTAAGCCTCAGACTCCCTTAGTTAGTGGTCTAAGCACTTTCTAACCGATCCTTAGTGTATATTAAATAGGAGTCTGTGTCACTGAGGAGGAACACGGGAGCACGGAAAGTGGTGGTTTGATTTGTCTACGTGAGACAACACATGTGCACTCATGCCCCGAGGTCTCTATCAGCTAGGTTTGGAACAGTCAATCTCAACACTGTATATTGTCCCACGACTACCAGACCATTTTCGTAACGGGCTGACTAAATATTTACATTTTCCGGTATAAGTGGGTATCCAGGTGGATCGTATGTAATAAACGGACCGGTGTCTCAGGAATGGGCTTGTATGTCCAGGTACCTAGTGGACTCCTCTTGGCAAGGCTTCTTTTCAGGTCTTTAATTGTTCAAACCATATATAGAGGAGTTATGAGTGCAGATTTATATTATAGAAAAGATGTATGATAGTGTTGGATTCATTCACATGGACAGTTATGCAACCATAATTTCCCAGTCGTGATCTATAGGGCAAGAGCAAGGCCCAAGAGACCAGCAGCACCAGCAACACCCATAGTGATAGCGCCAGTAGCCATTGGTGCACCACCAGTCGAGCTCGCAGATGCAGGAGCACTCGACTTGGAGCTGGAAGCTGTGCTCGAGCTAGCGGAAGCCGTGCTCGAGGTAGCGGAAGCCTGAGTCTCCGTAACAACTGAACCAGATGAGCTGGCAGCAGTGGTAGCCACTGTAGGTTCAGAAGAAGGCCCGGAAGAGCTGGTGCTCATAGCCACAGTCATCGAGCCAGTTTCACCAACCATGACCTCGTCAAAACCGCCAAGGGAAGTAACAATAGCCTTGATGCTGGCTGGCAGATCATTGTACCAGGCTGGGTAAATCCCTTCCGCAGCGGCACTGACGACTGCAGCCATGGAGGCAGAGTTCTCCATCTCATACTCCCAAGCAGTTGGGACAGCCGTTTCTAGGACACTGACGAAATCAGAGGGAAGTGCGGGGACCGAGGCGGTATCTGTAGTATCCGAAGAGCCGGAGGACCCGGAGGAGCCTGAAGATTCAGAGCCAGAAGAGTCGGAGGAGGCCACGGAACTAGCTTGGGGCATGGCCAGGGCCGGAGCCAGAAGAAGGAATAGAGCAGCGAGAGCTTTGGACTGCATTTTGAAGGATTGAGATATAGAAATATCGCGTTGAGCTTTCATTAACGAGTGACAAAAAAGAAAAAACAATAAAATTATGGAAACGCTGAGAACAGAAATGCCAGATGCCTCACTGGAATAAATAGAAAAGTGAACACTGAAGTACATCGGTTAAAATTGCCGGGAAAGGATCAGTCATTAGTCTTTCAGGGTCAATTAGCTTCTGGTCTAACCATTTTGAACCCCACAAGCTCCGTGCCCAGCCCTATTTATTCCTAAATCAGGGTTTTCCGTCGGACCCTGACCATCTTCCCGCCCTTTGACTCAGTATAGCGCTACAGACTTTTACTCGACCTACGCTAAAGGCTCATGCTATCACAGGACCTGGTTCATAGCGTCTCGTACACAGCGTCTAAAAACAGAAAAATTTGGATTTTCGGTAGGACTTGGCACGCGATTTAATACGAGGCTTGGCACGACATGGCAAATTGCTTGTCCAAACTAAGAAAAAACCAAGCACTGGGGAATTGCGCCGCTGGCACCCTCTCTTCTAGCGTACGCCATACAACCAATTTGAGCGGTAGTGTTCTTCTTAGTACCTTTTGCGGTTCCGGAAGTGTTACTAGCGCTGACGGACAGGAAATAGGGTCCCTGGAAATTCAGTTGGTCTGCAGGGCTTAAGGGATTTAAAGAAGAGGGTGGAGGAGAGTCTCACTGGTCCGCCAGGCTAATTAGAATTTTATTGTATTCAGAAGAGAATAGAAAGGGTAAATATTGTATACACGGCTCCACAAGAGGGGGGCAAAAGCAGATTAAAAACAGGTACGCCCTCCAGAGTTTACTGAGGGTATTCCATCCCAGCAGGGGCCTGGTACCCCGACTGGAGACGAACATATTGCGCTTCCACCTCTTTCTCTTGCTGCATAAGCAAGCAGCACGGGCAAGCGCAGGCCAATATACAGTCGTTGCAACTGGAGCCACCGATACCGAAATGTCTGCGGATTTCGCGGCGCTTCATCATTAAAGGGACCCAGCACAAATAGCAGTAGTGGGTTGCAGCATAGATGCAGCACTGTAAGTGGTCTTTTGTTAGTGTGGGGTCTGGACAGGTGAGGTGTAGAGGTAAATCGTACATCACCGTTCATATAGCTGTACTGTTTGAGTGCAGGGTCTTCGAGACGGGAGGAGGTTTTTCCTAAAAGGGCACAAGGACAGCACCATGCCAGCGCGCCTGGTTGGGTTGTTAGTCAAGCTTCATGAAATTGTGGGCAAGGACCAGCAAGATGATTTACATGTCTTTGTCGGGGAAAAGCAATCCCAGAAGGAACTAGACCACTCGTTGGTATTTTGGGGGGCTTCCTTTTGTGCTTCCATTGCGAATAGTCGATGTTTTCTTCTTAGAAGAAAGGGACTTTTTCTCTCGATTGCTTCAGTGAAGTAAGTGTGGCTGCTCCTGGGCTAAGATATATGAGAAGCGAGACACGGCCAAGACCCCTCTTGCCCTATACTAGTTAACAACAAGGGGGTCTCTTATGATGGCTCCTAAAGTTAAGATATTTAGGAACCAATGAGATTAGCCGTTGTGCGCTAGACTGTCTAGTCAGGGGCTGAGTCTCGTGTTCGAAGCCTCAAAAAGCCATACGGTTTTAGAAGTGCACAGACCACCGGCCCTACTAACCGAGGCACTGGCAGGCTCTTTAGCGTGGGCTGCTTATTATGGGAGGCAGATTAAATCTTGTCAGACGCTTTCTATTGATCGTGGTCGGATTTTTGGGTTATAAGATAGTTTTGCGCTCAGTACGATCGTCAGGCCTTGTCCACTAGCAACCTTTACTATGCAATGAGTATTGGAACGCCATACCAGCTGAGGAGCAAATTCCCTGCATTTCCTTTCCTAGGCTTACTTATTAGTGAACAGATTTTGCTCATAGTAAATCCTTCAAAAGTGACATGTAGATACCTGAGAAGAAGCGTCAGTACATCTCACGAGGGAACTACAGGCTGACCAACCAGCGATTTTCCACCTCTGGTCAAATATTTCAAAAAATCTCTCGATATCCTGAATAGCCTTCAAGGATTCATCATGCCCTTCCAGTCTGTATTTATCGGAGTAAAACTGAATTACTCGAAAGCCCCACTGCAAAACAAAAAGGTGGCGCTATGCGTAAGTCTCCAAGATTCCCATCCAGGAAATATCGAGTACGTTCAAGATAAAAGGTAGCTGATAGCTCGCGTGGACGCTCAAGTTGTGCGATAAGTGGATTTTTTGCATCGCCTAAGAGCGAATGAATCAAGAAGATAGTACTGTTGAGGTTAGCTAGTCAACCTTCCACGAAGAATTTCAAAAACACAAACTTATTAAGGATATTGCGCGGCATTCCAACAGCAACAATTGCAGCTTGTCTTTCAATTTCAAGAACAGTCATCAAGGCTTCGACAGTACGAATCAGCTGTATGTATCTTTCGTCGGGGATATGGAGGCCTTGTTGGCGTTCAGACGCGCACTGGATGGCCTTTGAGAGAAGATATGTTGCATGTACTAGAAGCTGGAAGCTTCCCATTCGAGATGTTACAGGTGATAACAGTGTCAATTCTGTCTCTTGAATTGAGATCTGTCTTTCCATGGGCATCACCCAGTCCTTAGGACTTTTGGTACTCATAGAATTTTCTTCTTGCGCCCATGAGGCATCATCGGAAGGTAAAGGGTCATTTTCATCTGGTTCTACCAGTAGCAAGGGCTCACATGGGCGACTAATTGCCATCGTCCTGGATTGATACATTTTATCAGTATTCTAACCGTGTCAAGGGGAAGCAAGGGGACAAATAAACCTCTCAATAACATATATTGACCACCATAGACGTCTTTGGGCCTCAAAATCTATCCATTCAGTAGAGGCTCTAAGTAGCCTGGGCCCATGAATTCCGAGGGCAGTGAGATATCGCGAGCAAACGCCCAGTGTTAAATAGCCAGAAGGGTATATGGCATGACCGTATTCGTATATAAGTACCAAGATCTGGGCCTGTAAGAGATGGATAGATAATTGGCCATTGACTTCAAAAGCCACAACACTGGTTTTCACGGCCAGATAATATCGATTAGACTGGTGATCTCCCGGATGGTGGTGAGTCAAAAGCTTGATGCAGGCCAGGAGAAGAGTCTCTTCATTGGTCATTAAATTGACTGGCTGTGACAGATTACTTTGCATGTATTGCACAGGAATAACTGGCATCCAATAGTTTACGGTCTGTAAGAATTGGGCAAGGTAGTCATGGTTGTTGACATCGGCGACAAACTCTTGCAGATCTTTTGATATCATGACCCGGTTTACAGGATCTTGTGAGATGTTTCCTTGGATGTATGGATAGCCCAGGAATGCAGCGGCCGTGTGGACATTTGTAACAGGTAATTTATCGGTACCATGAAATTGATCCAAAGGGACTGTCCTGCTAGCAGGCTGAGTTGATTGGCCCAGTCCCCGATACTGGCAGCGATCGTAAGTCCTGTGAGGCTTCAGTAGTGCTATTGTATGAAAATGGCAGTGATTCCAACCTTAAGCAATGTGAGCATTTGGGGTACGCACGATCACATTTCTTCTTGCGCGCTCTACAGTTCTGACAAGCCAGAGGTGGTCTCATGGAGATTCTATTGTGAAGGATACCGTACTTGAGCAAAATTAAGGAAGGAAAGGAGAAAGTCAAGTCGATGAGTGAGGGGAGACATGACCTGGATTGACGTGGATATGTAGAGAAAGGCGGACTAAGAGCGGACTTTAGCGCGGTTTAAGGTTTGAGACGGTTGGCTCTGGTCTAACGGTGTTTGTTGGCCTGAGGCAAAGACTGCCATCCTATAACATGTGCTGCTAGAGCCTGTCAATGGTTGAACGTCACTCAACATTTTTACTTGGTAAGATCTGGAAAGGAAAGAAAGAACAATTATCTAATGTGCTGTATTTCATAGCGAAACTTCATAAGCCTCCATAATTCCATCATCAAGATAAGACCATAATAACATTCTTGCCAAGTTCCAAACAAATACAAAACTAATCATGGATCGTAACAGCTGCCCATTCAAAGGTTTTCCAAGCTTCGGCATACAAATATGGCTTCTGCAGGCAGACAGGTGAACAGTGGGTTACAAAATATCAGTTAAACATGTAAGGATAGTTGTGTCTCTTTCGCGACAAGACGGACACACACCGTTAACTGAAGGGGCAATCTCCTTGAGATTGGTATCAAAATCGTTGGGCTTTTTCCGGGTACTTAGCCTTGATTTTTGCATCATGACCGAGTTTCAAGCCCCAAGCTCGATATGCCACAAATTTGACGAAGGCGGCTATAAGGGCCCAGACAATTCTGAAGATATCGAGGACTGTAAAACTTGCTCGAGAGTTTGCCAGTCGACCGGCCTTGGCGAGCGCAGTGAGAGGGATACGCACAAATAAATAGGGCACAACGACAATGAAATGAAGAAGCAAGTCCTCGGCTGGTAGGCGGCATACGATCTGCTTCGTCCCCTGTGCCTCCTCGACTAAGCTGCGGGCTGGTATGAAAGTAGGGCTCAGTCGAACTCGCATAAATGCCCATTTTGAATCGCGCGGAAGATGCTCGGGGTGTCGAGGTCGGTACAGGCCGAAGTTCAGAACAACAAGGTCATACACTTGTTCCTGCGACATAAAATCTTTGTCAGAGTGTGCGTCTTCGAGCATGGGATCTGCCTTTGGGCTTTGTGCCCGCTGCGTGCCGTGGAGGCGAGTTGCAAGGTCATCCTGGCGGAAAAGCACCTTAGATAGGGACGAAAAGCGAATTTCCGGTCGTGGATTCAAACTCGCCGATGGCTGCACTTTGACAGGGCTGCGACGTGGAGAAACTCGTGGAGCAAAAGCACGGGATGCACCTTTCCACTTCTCATGCTGCTTTTGCTGCCGGTAAAGAGAGATGTAGTCCTGCTTGCGCTCCACCGATGGGAGAGGACGTGAGCCAGAGCGAGGGGACCGGCATTGAGATTCAGGTGGAGAAAACCGAACACATCTCGTAGCTATAGTTTCAGCAAGGTCTTTCATGGGAGAGAAATTCACGGTCAGGCATTCGTTATTTCCTTGAGCAGTTGGTGAAGGAGAACATGGTTCATCTGAAACCGAAAATGGACGTTTCGGTGGCTGACGTTTCCCCTTTCCCTCACTTCGTGGGTTTATCGACTCCGCGTCTTCAAGCCAATCTAGCGTCAATACAGGTGCCTGTGGAGCGGAGCGAGTTCGTAGATTATCGGCTTTGTACCCTCGATGCCCTTCGCTGGGGCTACCGTTCGCTGAGTCGGGGGTGTTCTGTGGGATCAATAGTTCTGCAGGTCCGTCGAGAGCATGGTATTTGTCCATGGCAACATCCAATTCGAGTCGGGGGTATGGAGGTCGCTTGACAGTGCCCTGTTTGAGAGACGAGTCACGCGTGCCACTGGGTCCAGGTTGACCGTGCCAACCCATGGCGTGCTCGCAGTGGTTTTCATCATCGAGTGCTATGAGATCCTGGAGGCCCGGTTCATTCGGATCATCAAAAGCGAGAACTGATGCAAAGGAAGGGGAAAGTAAGACATCTACCGGAGGATCAGTCATCGTCACACGAGGGTCGAGATTGCCCATGGGCGATTTCATGGACCGCATGGCTGAAAGTTGCGGGGAGTTGTGGATTAAGTGTCACTGGAACAAGAATCTGCCAAAAGAGGGAGACATGGCCGTGGTCTACCAAAATAAATGAAAATGGAAGGAGCGCGAATTTGACGTGTCAATCGACAAAAGGAAGAATTGCTATAATTCTACAGGTTCAAAATGGTGCGCGAGTGAATATGTACATCTATTTGACATGGGCCTGGAGGGTCTCGAGAACCTGTTCATTGAGCAGATGGTTAGTTGGCGGTTACAATATCAAAATAGAAAAACTAAGGAGATGCATACCTCAAGCTCAATCTTGGCCTCAGCAATGTCCTGCTCGCTGCCACTGCCGTTGGCGATCTTCTGGGCCTCAGCAACCTGGTTGCGGATAGCCTAAAGTTGGAGCATCAAATGTTAGTATCCCACGCGCTGTCGCAGAAAAAAGTGACGCGACCTACCTCGGCACTGAAGTCCTCAAGGGCAAAGCCCTCGACGGCGTTGATGCTCAACTGAGAGTCGGGCTGAACAACGGCGAAGCCACCGGACACTGTCGCAAATGAAAAAAAAGGTAGGTTAGCGGATATTCTCGTGTTTGTCGGAAGGCGCTTTTTCGATATGCAGCTCGGGAGCGAGGATCGGACATACGGAAGTACTGCTTGGTGGCACCACCCTCCTCAACAATCTCGACAAGACCGGGCTTGAGCTGCTCAATGGAGGGAACGTGGTTGGCGAGGACACCCATCTCACCGGAGGCGGCGGGGATGTTGACCTGGGTCCTGTGGTCGAAGGTTCGTCAGTATTCAGGGCGCGGATAACACGAGCGCAAGAGGAGAGGCAACGCACACGCCAGTGGAGCGGTAGATGGTCTATCAAAGAGACAGGATGTTAGTCCGAGGTCTATCAAGCTAGGGAGGCTTGGCCGGTGTCGGTTCGACATACCTTGTGAGGGAGAGTCAGGGACAGCTTGATCTTGTCAGCGACAGCCTCGGCGTATCCACGGCGCTGAATGGGAGCGCTGAAAGCGGAGGGGCGAGCCCGCAGGGCGGAACGAGCAAAGCGGAAGGAGTTCATTGTCGCAATGGGGTGGGAGGATGCAAAGACTGGGGGTGATCCCTCTTGAAGTTGCCGTGCAAAGGTCGAAGTCGGAACGCCGGTTGTTCCCTAGTGCGGGTCACGTGGTGAGCCCACCCGGCATGCCAGCCAATTCTACTAATCATTGATATTGCATAACAATGCTGGATATTTGGGCACCAATTAAGATACTTGTCAAAAGTCATTCAAATGAGTCCAACATATGCTTTTTTTAAATTGCTCTCATAGCCCAATATCGCCCATGCAGTGGTGCGATATCGGACAGCTCACCGTCGGGTTTTTCTCTGCCAGTCAATTGCTTGCTAAAGAGGAAGCTAGTAAGATTTCCTGTATGAGAAGACTCACTCCACTGACTTGTATAGCATCCGGTCTCGAAATGATGCAGATATGGAGCATCTTCACTCGAGCTCAAAGATCCATACTTCATGATCACGTGGTGCTTGTGATTATGTCATTTTTCACGTGATGAATGACTTTTTTTGCCTGTTTCTACTGTTGTGTAAGCAACCCTCAACTCCAAGCCACAAATTGATGAACATGTGTAGGGAAATATTATAATCAAGCAAAATACAATACTGCCATGAATAATGACCCCGAATTCATTAAGCTTATCATGTGGATTGTACTGACGTAGCTGGAGTACGGAGTATAGCTGCTAAGTATATAGAAGGACCGTGCACCTATGGCGGTAAGCGAGATCCCACACAGAAGCAAGCCCTAGCCGAAGTCTCATTTGGGTCCAACTCCAGTGCTCTCCTCTACTCTCCTTATCCCGTCCACGTCAATCAGCGACAACATTCGTCAAGATGGCCAGTATGTGAACCCCAACCTTTTCGCCGGAACAACGCCATCCATATCGTCTTGAAAAAAACCGATCACTAACCTGGCCTGCGCTCCACAGAGTCCAAGAACGCGTCCCAGCACCACCGCAGCCAGAAGGCTCACCGTAACGGGTGCGTAACCCCCCTGAACCACCGATTTTGAACATCCCAATCCTCGAACAATTATGCTGCAAACCGACAAGTCTTCTACGATTGAAGGGTGGAGGGATTCGAGGCCGACCGGGTCGACTTGAACATGACAATTTGAGACGAAGCGAACATCTTGGCCATATGTTCAAGTCAACCGGAAACTTCTTGAACTTCCTTCACTATGCGCCGCATCACACATCCCAGAGAGACCCAAACGACTGACACATCACCTCCTATACAGTATCAAGAAGCCCAAGACCAACCGTTACCCCTCCCTCCGTGGTGTTGACGCCAAGTTCCGCCGCAACCACCGTCACGCCCTGCACGGCACCGCCAAGGCCCTGGTACGTTGAACTCGCCACAGCCACGGCCAAAGTCCAGATTACTAACAACCATACAGAAGGAGCGCAAGGAGGGCAAGCGTGAGGTCGCGTAAATGTCTTTCTGAATGGGAAAAAATGAAAACTGGAGAGGAAACCAGTGCGCGCAAGGACATGGGGATTACAATAACGTGCGATGATCAAAGAACATTCGCTGTGTCGAATAGGCCTGGTTTCTGCTTGTTCCTTGCGCGCTAGCGTCCTGGGTTGTTTGATAAACAAGAATCAACAGGCTTAAATTCGATATCCACGCAGCGGTGTCAGTCCCAAGGCGGGACAGCAATTCCTCCATCCTCCATCTTGCTTATTGTGGTTGACCGCTACCACTTCGTACGTCAGTCTCTGGCTGACCTGCTTCTTTTTTGACATCGAGTATTTTCTCGATTTTTCGTTACACGGCATATGTGTGTACAGCAACGTGCTCTTCTATGCGCGACTGCTGAAGGATTTTATCAAACGTGCCAAGACAAAACCCCACAAGCCCCTGTCTTTCTCTATCACCCTTTCGAACTTCTCGGTGGTCGAAAGGGTGCGAGGATGGACGGCTACAAACTTCGTAATCTAGTATATTGCAGTAGTACTCGGTCACTCCATTTTCAACCATGTTGCGAGAGTCGTTGAAATCTAAATATCTATACCTAGTACAACTACAATATCATACTTTCCACAAAATCAATCTCTTGTCAAATCCACCACTGATCACCCATTCCTGCTGGGTCTGATTCTCATCTTCACCTGGAACATCAACATAACCCGCCCAGATAGTCCGCACTTTGGAGCCAAACTCATGGCCGTTTTTCAAGGTAGCCACCACCTTGCCCGTCTTCGTCTCAATTCCCCGCACCAACCCGTCGTCCCCGTTGACCCAAACTCCCGACCCATCAGGTCTCCACACAATCTGTGGAGTCGAATACGCCGTCTGCGGCGCAAACGTATTCGCCTGGAGCAAGATAGCTGCATCCTCACGGTTCTGCAGCGCCAAAGATGCAAGGGCTTGAGATGCCTGTGTCACTGCTGCATCTCCAGATTCTGTATCACCAAGAGGCTCGGTAGATGGGAACAAAAGACGCACGATCATCACTTTCAGGTGTGGTAGTGTTGAAGTAGCAACAGCTAGTAGACCAGGGTCGTGTGGGCTGAGCGCCATATAAGCTGGAGAGAATGCAACCCAGGCATTGGAGTGGGGAGCTAGATTCTGCTTTCCAAGAAGGCGGGACTCGGAGGTGGACGATGCGACTTCATAGTAGTAGATATGTGTCGAGTCCCGGCGCGAAATTAGGAGAATCAACTCGCCGGTGTCAACATGCGGGACGAAAAGTAGTGACTCGGGGTTCGTGGTCAGCTTGATATGCGCGACGGGCTCTCCGATGACCGGCGACGTGTTTGGCTCCTCCTCAGCTGGGATATCGAGTCGGTATAAGTAAACAGTTGCATCCCAGCCAGCGGTGGCAACCCAAAATCTGCGTGATGAGCCGGACGAGCTCTTGTCTTCATGGGCGACAACCTTGACCACGTATTTAGCGTGGTCTTTTCTACTGTCTAGGACACGATTGCCTTGTTGAAGCAGAAGCTTGCCAGACATGTTGCCCATCAAGATGTATCGACCATGGAGGATTGACACATAAGAGAGCACAGGTGAATCATACAAGCCAGATAGGGAGGCAAGAGAGGCATGATCCGACGCTGTCTCGAACAAATGCGCTTGTCGATCGGCGCCTGTAGAAAGGATTAACGGCTGCACAGAGTCAGGCGAGCCTGCTTCATGACTTGATTGATTCCAAAGCTCTACAGATGCAGACAGGATATTTGATGATGTCGGTGTCTGAATCACTGTTGGCTTTGACGGTGCTAGACGGCATCAGTGACCATCTCGCAAACAGCACAAGATGGACTCACCAGGAACACTCCATCCTTCATTCTCTTTATCATCTTTTCCATAACGCTCAAAGTTTACAGTATGGTCAAAGGTCTTCTTTTCTTCCAGCAAGCTCTGGATGGTCAGATTGTGGGTGTCGTCACCAGAAGCTTGCCCCACGTCCGGTGGAAGACCTGCCTCGCGAATGAAGGCTTGTAGGGTTTCTGTATAGTTATAAGTCCGCAGAAATCGTGCGACTATAGCGCTTGCAAGCGCATCTATGGATGTGGAGGAGGCCATGGACTTTCAGTTGAGAGATGTCAAAATGAAGTGGGTGGGGCGCCAGATATGCATGAATCTGGCAGCGGGAGATTGTGGCGATAGCACGCTATACAAAAGCCAACAACCACCTTAAGTAGGGTACGATAATCTTGGAAACTAGATATTCCATTCTCTTGTTTGGCTTGGATTGTTCCAAGGTTCGCAATACTGCGTGATTACCCGAGGAAACAAAGTTTCCAAAGAAAAAAAAAAAAAAAGCATTTGAAAGCTTCCAAGGCATGATCAATTAATAAAAATAGGTAAAATTATATACAACTCTATTTAAACCTTATCTATACACAATCCATGGATATCACATTATTTATTCTCCTGTGTCGCCTTCCAGCAAGAGGAAATCCTGTTCCAATACTGCTCCGGATGCATCCTCATGTGCCCAACATGCGGCGAACCCTCAAACATCTCAAGTTCAATGGGGAAGCCCGCAGCCTTAACATTCGCAACACTCTCCTCCAAGTCCTTCCACCAAATAATCTCATCCTCCTTAGAGTAGAGATAAAGTCTAGTAGTTTCGACCGGACAGATGTCATGGTCCATACAAATCCGCGTAGCCCAGACGCCCGATGGCTCGGAACCACGCAGGCGTTCCCAGGCCCAATTACCCCACAGGAAACCATACCATAGTCCCTGGGTGACAATGAACGGCCAAGGGAAGTATTTCGCCGAACCTACGGCCATTGCTCGAGACCAGCGGCCAACCTGAGATGCAAAGTCTAGACTGCCAGGGGTAGAATCGCAGACCAGAAGTTGATGCGGGAGTTTCTTATCTGTGCCATGTCGTTGTTGGTACGCGACGAAGGTGGCGGCTAAGAAGATGCCACCAGTGTTTGACAAGGCATGTAACAAGACGCGCTCTTCCTCGGCTCCATCGCCTGTAGGTGTTGGGAAGATAGTGTCGATAACAGGCATCATGGCTTCGATCCTGGCATCCAGGGGCTGGTTCGAGGCTTGAAAAGTGCCTGATAGGATGACCACGATTCTGGCAGAAGGATACAACTCATGGAACCCATCGCTGTACTTAGAGACATGCTTAGGCATACCATCACCCCAGCCGAAGAGGACGATGGTTGTTGGCTCGTCTGCTGGGGCAGGCGCGGCATTTTCGGGCCCATTGCGAAGATAAACCCGATCTGATATCGGAGTGAAGCCGGGAAATGGCACTGGCTGTGGAGCCATTGTGCTACAATAGATTATCGAAATATGGAGTTGATCGGATCTTGCAGTGACTGTGGCAGACGCGGGTATTCCCCTGAGAAAAAAATTCGCGTTGTTTCTTGCTTCCCGTGCTTTCGCTACAGGATTTATAGGAAATGAAAGTTTCAATGAGTGGTAGGATACATGGAAGATCCCCGATCTGGTAATTCATCCGGTTTCGAAGTTTCTACAGCATTATTTGGAGGTTCTGTTGGGAACCGGTGCTGACACGGTCATGGCAATGTGGGTCGTTGGGAGAATTTAAAGGGCGCCGGCGAATGAGAATGTCGGTCCCTGGATTTTGATTCTATTAATCGCGTGGACCTCGGCATCTTTAATACTGTTTACTCATCTAGATATGACATTAAACGATCTAAAACTAGTGGCCTTCACTAGATATTAGGTAAGAGTTCCAAGGACTGTTGCCTCTACTTACTACGTTAGGTTTGGTGGGCAACAATTGATATCCACAGGTGCATTCTAGGGGTATCTGGTATAATTATATGCAATCACTAGACGAACATCCAGTCCATTCGGATAACAAATAACGCCATAAAAAGTATGCTTCGAGATGAAATTGAAAACGCCAAACCTCCCTGGTGCAGATTCTTGTGTTTGAGTTATTCTTTTTAATTCATCATATCCTCTGCCCTTCGCCGGCGTCCTCCGCGTCCCTCTAATGTATCAGAGAAAAGCTCCTTTCCTGCATTGGCCGACTGTCCCGCCTTGTTGTCGTACTTGGATGGGAACAGTTCCCGTACTGACGCGCCACGTCCTTTGATCGAAATGCCACCGGCACCTCGAATCGCAAAACCTTGATCCACATCTTTAGCGATGCCACGGATCCGCTGGTCAGAACTACCGTCGGCAACAGGAACAGAGATTCTTCGTCCTAGAAGATCCGGGGTCTCGTCTGCAGCATCAAACGCATCAGACCGGCGGTGGCCGCTCGCTTTGGCGGGGAAGAGCTCCTTCTTGATATAACTCGACGCAGGCTTGTTGGGAAACAGTTCACGGGCGCCGGCTTCGGCTGGGAAAAGCTCCTTGCCTCTGTTTTGACGCCCAAGCTGGGGCGATCGTTCACGAAATCGTCTACGAGTGTCGGGGTTTCGGTCGACACGGTTTCCCTCTTCAAGGGTATCTCTGCCTGGGGAGGCACTGCGATTGCGCAGCCGTCCAGATGCCCGGTCATCAGATGGGAACAACTCCCGCGGTCCTCGCTGTCTGCGGCCGGAGCGGTCACGCTCCGGGTCCGAGACGCTCTCAGGCTGATCGTCGTACATGTTGGCGCTGAAGTTGTCGTCGTCGTCGCGATCGCGTCGTCGGCGCAATTCCCGATCATCAAATCGACGACGTCTGTAATCCCCTTCGTTTGTATCTCCACGTTGTCTCCTCTCCGCAAGCTCCTCCCGCAGGCGCTCTCGAGGGTCGTGTTCGGGGTGCATGAGGTAAAAGCGACTCTTTTCATACGAGCGCGCCTGCTTGCGGTCTGATTTGACGGCAGATCGCACTTGCAAAACGGAGTCTGGGTGACTTGCAAGGAGCTTCGCCGACCGGAGACGCAGAGGTGGGAGGGCGGAGGCATCTTCTTCCTCGTTGACCTGAGTCAGAGCTAGGAGAGCCTGAAGGCCCACATCGGTGGAAGAGTAGATGAGGTTAGCAGAGGTGTCATCGATCCATTCAACGCGTGCAGGTGCCTCGTGCTCGAAGTGACTGGTCGCGAATTGCTTGATGTCGTCGGTGGATAATTCATCAACGCCGCGTACGTGAACTTTTTCGTATACGGCTTCCTCGGTAAGCGGCTCGATTATAGTGTCTTGAATGGTCTCCTAAACCAGTGACAGGATACATCAGCATTGGTTCACGCAGAGGTATTCGGGAGCACTCACAGTCTGAATGGGCTCGAGTTCGGGTTCAGGGTCCAGCCCCAGGTCGATATCCATGTCGATATCCATGGTCGCGGCAATTGGTTCCTGGTTGGCCGCATCTGAAGTCATGGCCATAATGAATTGACAAGAGTAGAGATGGGAGTAAAGGTGAGGTTGGCAAAGAGGGAGGAAAACCCGGGTTTGAGCTTCCCGCATTCGTTGCCTGATCGAGTTTAGCGTGTGGGGGACAAATGCGATCCACGTTCTTACTTTTGCTTTTAATAGATCTTCACTTATAAGTTATGAGGCTGCCTAGAGCTTCTATGGGGCAACCTGGCGCATTGAATCTGCCAGGATTGTAGCAACTGAGGACTGGAATGTAAGACCTTGACTGGCACTGGTATTCACTCAGCGAGGCTCTGACCCCTCATCGAGACAGCGGTGGGAGGAAAGCACTTGCAGAGGCAATGCCCAGCATAGAAGTGCCTAGGGACTCAAATACATCAATATCAAGTCATTTCGGAGGACCAAGTCCCACATTATTCATTCATCTTGGGACAGATCGGTCCCACTGATCTCTCGGATAGGCCATATGCCATATGCAAAGTAAACCAATAGTAATTACAGTCATCATCAGATAAAAATTCTGAGCATCTATAATCGTAGAAATCAAAACTTTATATTATATAATCTGCAGATTGGTTGATTTATTCTATGATAAAAGCAAAAGAGATCCGGAGATGCGGCCGTGTTTGTTTAGGACGGTTTCAGCCTAATGACATCGTACCAGTAAAACTACACAAACAGACTGTGATGCTTCGGGGTGTTGACAAAGGTACCCAGAGCTAAAACTTCCTTGGTCTTCATCACCCTCGTCATACCTGCGGCTTTTCGACTGGCCGAGGCTACCCCTCTTCACATCACTCCTCACCACGTGAACCAAGGTAAATCTTCCACTTTCAATACTTGAGATAATCTTTCAAGATGCTTTATGCCGAAGGTGATGAGCTTCATTTTCGATTTGATGACCACCTCCTCTGGATCCAGCCATGGGGCGAGAATGCACTCCGGGTGCGAGCAACTAAGCTAGCGTCCATGCCTACAGAGGACTGGGCCCTCACCTCTAACCCTGCGAGCTCCTCTGTCAACATCGCAACTCCCAAGGATGAAGATGCAACTATCATCAATGGCAAGATCAAAGCTACCGTCTCTCAGCGGGGAAAGATCATCATCTACGACTCGAACGGAAACAAATTACTTGAAGAATATGCTCGGAATCGACGCGACCCCCAAGATGCAAAATGCAGCGCGTTGGAAATTGAAGCACGGGAGCTGCGTCCAATACTCGGCGGTGATTTTCACCTAACAACACGATTCGAATCGTTGGATCACAAGGAGAAAATCTTCGGAATGGGCCAGTATCAACAACCGTACTTGAATCTCAAAGGAGCAGACTTGGAGCTGGCACACCGCAATTCCCAAGCCAGTGTTCCATTTGCAGTTTCGTCGCGCGGCTACGGACTCCTATGGAATAACCCCGGCATTGGACGAGCGGTGTTCGGAACAAATGTGATGAGCTTTGAGGCGTACTCAACACGCTCGCTCGACTACTGGGTTGTAGCTGGGGACACACCCGCAGAGATTGCAGAAGCCTATGCGAAAGCCACAGGCTACGTCCCAATGATGCCAGAGTACGGGCTTGGATTCTGGCAGTGCAAGCTCCGCTACTGGAACCAGGAACAGCTACTCAATGTTGCTCGGGAATATCGTCGCCGTGAGGTTCCTCTTGATCTGATTGTAATTGACTTCTTCCACTGGAAGCATCAGGGTGAATGGAGTTTTGATCCGAAGTTCTGGCCTGATATTAGTAAGTGCTGACACTTTCTCCGAGGATTTCAGATAGAGACTAACAAATTATCCGTTCAGGTGCCATGATCAAAGAACTCAAAGAGCTCAAGGTGGAGCTTATGGTCTCAATCTGGCCGACCGTCGAGAATGCATCCGAAAATTATTCCGAGATGCTAGAGCGCGGACTATTGATCCGACATGATCGCGGAATGCGCGTGGCAATGCAATGCGATGGCGATATCACCTACTTCGACGCCACGAACCCCGAAGCACGAAAGTTCGTCTGGAGCAAAGCAAAGAAGCACTATTATGACCTCGGTATCAAAGTCTTCTGGCTCGACGAGGCTGAGCCAGAGTATTCGATCTACGACTTTGATATCTACCGATACCATGCCGGTAGCAACCTACAGATTGGCAACATCTTTCCGAAGGAATACGCACGTGGATTTTACGAGGGCATGAAGGAAGAAGGACAAACAAATATCGTGAACCTTCTGCGTTGTGCCTGGGCAGGCAGCCAGAAATATGGAGCCCTCGTCTGGAGTGGTGATATTGCTTCCTCGTGGAGCTCATTCCGAAACCAGCTGGCAGCCGGCTTGAACATGGGTCTCGCTGGGATTCCCTGGTGGACTACTGATATCGGTGGATTTCATGGAGGAAACCCAGACGACCCCGAGTTCCGAGAGTTATTTACCAGATGGTTTCAATGGGGTGCATTTTGCCCTGTAATGCGACTCCACGGTGACCGCGAGCCAAAGCTCGCAGGGTCAACAAGCAGCGGAGCTGACAATGAGATCTGGTCGTATGGCGATGAGGTTTACGAAATCTGCAAGAGATTCATTGGGATCCGGGAAGAGCTTCGCAACTACACCCGGGACCTGATGAAGGAAGCTCATGAGAAGGGGACGCCTGTTATGCGTACGCTATTCTATGAGTTTCCTCAAGATAAGCAGGCATGGGATGTTGAGACGGCTTACATGTATGGGTCGAAGTACCTAGTTGCCCCAGTCTTTGAACCAGGCCAACGTAAAATCTCTGTCTACCTTCCTTCCGGAGCCTACTGGGCCCCTTGGGGTAAGGTGACTCTTAAGCATGAAGGAATTCCCAAACTTTTCCAGGGTGGTATCACGGTGGAAGTTGATTGTCCAATTGAATCTATGCCGGTATTCTACCGCGTGAATTCTTGAGCTATTCCAGCCGTTTGCCGCGTGTCACAAAATATCAGTTATGAGTCTGAAGAAAGTTCCATTTTTCACTTTCTGCTTTGACAAAGTGCGTCGAGGACGGAGTTGAGAAAGTCTCGATGGAAATTCAGAATAGCAGCCCCAAAGCTCAAGAGCAATCAACCCTGTTGCCGTGCTTCTTCTGTCAGGAATTACAATTATCATGCATGTTTTCTATTCAGTCTTAGGGAAGCGAATGAACTGGTCTATTGGTAGTATTGACATGGCATAAAATCGTATTTTTACAGTCTAATATAACAAGCAAGATATTGGCGAGCTCAGCAAGCCACAAGAATTCCAGGTTCCGTTGTGGTTGAAGCCTGTCAAGCATGTCCTGACATGCGTCTATGACGAGAAGCTGTACTCGGGAATGTTGATTCGGGGAACGATCCAGGTCTTACCACCGTCGGCGGTGGTCATGTTACCGCTGACACCCTCACCCAAAGCCAAGGTATCAATGTAGCCGGGATCAGCGGCGGAGAGGGTAATCTTGGTGTTGATCCAGTCTAGAAATGTATTAGGCATAATTCGCGAGACATTAGAGAGTCGCCAACGTACAATGAGCATCAACAGTGCCACAGTCTGTTGTCGCACATTCCACCGCACTATCCCAGCCCTCAGCCCAGCCGTCGCTGGTTGATAGTGTTGAGACGCTCCTGTTGTTTACAAGGACTGTC
This sequence comes from Penicillium sp. S1602, assembly GCA_023626355.1. NCBI lineage: Eukaryota > Fungi > Ascomycota > Eurotiomycetes > Eurotiales > Aspergillaceae > Penicillium > Penicillium sp. S1602. The sequence continues at coordinate 842,199 of JAMAGW010000008.1, read as the reverse complement.
TGAGTGTAATTTCCGGTGGACTCGTCGAACTTGTCTGTAAACAATTAGATGTGTATTCTCAAAGGTGGAAGGCATGTTTCGTTTCATACAGTGCATAGTCACCCGGTTTCCTGGAGTAGCAACCTCGGCAGGTCCCTGAATAACCTCTTGTGAGTCCGCTAGGTAGAGTCCGAATTAGTATCCTCAGAGATCATTGTTCGAAGCAGAAACTAACAGCTTGTCTCTTTCAACGTGTAGGCAAACACATTCCAGCTATCGGACTGGTAGTTATCGGCAATAGATTGGATCAGGTCGCCAGCTGATGTACCCATTCCAACCCACAGGGCGAGATCGCCATTATTATTGCTAGGAGCGCGAGGCAGGACGAGTGTGGAGATTGCCTCGGAGATGTAAGAGTTCGCAGAAGTAGGGCCAGTGCTGAATGCAGGACCAAAGGCGGCGTTCACGGATCCAACCGCTGTTGCCGCGAGTAGGAGAATGTTATGGCGCATAGAAGGCATGGTGATGTGAGTGAGAGAGGAAGTAGTTGAAGAGGTTGTTTTCGCCCTCGTGGAGATGCTATCCTCTTAAACATGCTGTTCGAGTGCCTGAATCACTGGTATCTGCCTTCTGACCCCTAGTGGAGAGAGTTCTGCCAAGGTAAAAATTGCACGTTTCAATCAGCATGTTCGAGAATCCAGAATGTGGGCGTTGGAATTCTACAAAAATTCAAGGGTCGCCGTGGTTAGCGCAAATCGGCAGCTGCTCCGTGCCCCTCAGTAGCACTTCGAAACAACGGTCGATGCACTAGCACAATTCTAAACAGCTAAGGTAGATGTTTAATTTAATAGCTGCACATCAAGGGCTCCGATAAATTAGACATAGTCATTTGAAGGAATGCCCTCAATTTGTCTGGGTTGAACCAGTGTCACAGACCTCCAACCTTGGAAAGCTTCATGCTCGTGGAGCGCCTCGGAGACCCTCCGCCGACCCATACACTACGCATTGAACTCTTTCAATGGAGGACTTTAAGAAGCTTGTTCTGTTTATGCTTGTAGGGTTCAAGGCCCATATTTGATCTAAAATTGGGTTGAAACATAGGTGAAACGTACTTTGATTCGGATGATTTTAATCCGGATGAGCGTCTTTAGAGCGACGATATTTCTGCTGGAAATCTTTACAGAGTCAGAGGACCATTGCCTCAATTACCTTCTCTCTAACTTGACAGATACTGTGTAGTTCTTTTCTTTTATTTTTTTTTTTTTTATTTTTTTCTTTTTTACCTTCCTCTTCAAGTTCAGTTCCCCGGCTTGGCCAAAATCAATTTGGACCCCGAAGAATCTCCAGTGTCCAAAGATTTGCAGGTTCGTCTAAGCTTCTATAATGACCGAAGTCTCAATGGGCTTCTTATGCGACATGTGGCTCAGTCATGATCGGGCAAGAGAACGTGACCATAGCAGATACCTTGGCTACAGACCCTCCATCTACCAATAGTGATCCTGGCTGTTGTTGCTGCAACCCTTCCAGGACGCTTCCGAGATGTATGACCTTGGAACAGAGATCTGTAACACCACAGTAAAATGACAAAGGCGAGGGATAAACTCTCAAAATTACAGAAAGGCATTTACAAGTTAAGCACGGCATTCTGTGCCGCGAACGGAGCTCCATGTCTAGAGTTCCATGCATCGACCCCAGCATCAGCTTGAGACACACGTAGAAGGAAACCGTGATACGACGTGCTACGCACGTCACTAGTCCACGAGCTCAGTAAGAGTCCCGCCCTTTAGTGAAACAATTAGCAAACGGATAGACTCAAAGTCAGAGCTGAGACACCTTCTGTTCTGCCCTGCTTCCGTCGCCGTTCATGTAAGACAGTGAACGAGATCTAATTGGGGCTGATTGTATCTGAGTCCATGTTAAGCTCGTATTATGTTGAAGGTGTGAATTTTTACACGGGTCAGGATTAGCTGAACAGGAAAAGTATTAGATTCCTGGGCGATAGCCACTCAAGAAATGAATGCATGGCTTGATAATTTACGGCGAGACCGACCCCGAAGATGGCTTCAGCTGAACTTTCCCAGGATGGAATGCCTAGGCGAGGCACATTTCTGTTTGGTTCAATAGTTGTAATACAATATTCGGTACATTTCAATATCTGCTTCCAAGCCATGTCTACTCCGTCTCATGGTGTGTAGTGCAAACGAGAGTTCCGACCAATCATCTTTCGAATGTTGGAAGTGTCCATTACAGACGAGGACGGAAATGCGTAGACGATACCCTCAACTTTAATGATACGTACTAAAGATTATTCAATAATCGCTCATACTCTTAGACAACTGCCGGCAGGGGTCACTAGTATCTGCACTCGACATGTTGTTTCCAAGCCTTCGAAATAACCCATTCAACCAGTTATTCTCCACAAAAACGGGGTATCTCCGGGGTGCCTGCACGAGACAGTACGATTACATACATGAACGCTTGGGCATGTGTGATAAGGGGTAGATCTGTTTGAGACATGCCAGCATCCGGATCCCGTCGTCCTTGGACCAATTGCAAGTTCCCTGTTTCGGGCCACATGGTGCAACCACGGTAATCCGTGGACCTGGAAGTCGGGAAAGACTTGATCCCAAAACATCCTGTATTTCCAATTTGGCGTCAGAATAGAACGATCTGGGTCTGCGTATGAGAGGGGTAAGAGTCAACTTAGGACCTTGTTCAAGGATATTCCCAGATAGCCGAACCGACTATGGAACCAGAACCAGGGTATCACAAAATGAGTAGACATGGTCCGTAAACCAAATAAGAAAAAAAGCAATAACGTCAAAACGCAAACCTAATGCCCAAGCCTTGCATGTACTTGATCTCCTGATCTCCTGATCTCCTGATCGACGCCCCTGTCAATTCATGCATCCCTTGCATTAAAGATTAACGCCCTCGTTTCTCTGTTTTCAGCTGTCGGGTTTTCCACGAGCTAGGGGGAATTAGTCCACCATGTGCGGTGTCATTTTGCAGATGCACGGCATGGCTGAAGTCATGGTGGAGGGTGGCAGCATAATTTTCGGCTGTGCTGTGATCTCACTGGTGTGGCGTGCAGGGCTGAGTGCCACCAGTGGCACCCGGATGGATGGCGCTCGGTTTATCGGTCTTTGCATAAATAGTTCCTTATAAAGAGTTTAGTTATCCGAGGGGCTTTTTAAGATCTGAAGAGTTCCGGCTTATTTGTCTTAATAATTGGTGGACCTGATTTCTAGGCTTAATCCATTGTTCTGGTCTGTCGGGTCGAGAAATATATTCTGTGGTGAGACAGCGGGAAAACACGAGATTTAATATAAGTTGGATCGAAAGGGAAAAAGCCAGGGCTATAATACAAAAATAGGACACGAGACAAGATACAGTAGTTCGGACATTAAGGCTATCTCCAACCTTGGAAATAAACCCACCAGATGGCTATGATACAACCTCCAGGGCTTAGAATACTGCCTCAAAGCCATCAGTACTCCGGAACTGGAGCCAACCCTGGAACCGAGCCCTAATATTGAATCCACTAGACTTCATTTGGACAGCCATATCACGTGGGTACTAGAACAAATAGAAAACATCTGATCAGTGACATCATCATTGTGGTTCGCTTCCACCCGTGGACCCAAGCAGACGGTACAGAGACGGGGCCTAATGTGGAGCCCGTTGAGCGGCTTTAAGTACTTTGTCACAGCGACTATCGAAACCTGTAACAAGGCGGCGGCAACTCCGGTCAGAGCGCAAGTCAACTCGGTATCATAGCCTCGCAATCCTCTCCCCGACTCGGTCAATTAAAGGCACGGATCACATAGCGTCTTCACACTATACCCACACGAGACATTGCTGGAATTTGAAGCGCCGTGCACCCCTGACTGCGGCTCCAATATAGCGGATGAGAAGAGGGGCCACCTTATGGACCTACCTAGCTTGGATAGACCAGGGTGTGAGGATTCGGCTGGCCCTCCGTTCCGTGATACCTCGGTATAATAAGACCTATACGAAAATAGAAAAAAAAAAAAAAAAAAAAAAAAAAATACAAGCCAGGTATTAGTAAATAGATTAAAAAAGGGGATATACACTTGTATATGCGGATACATCATGTACCATACTAATAGGGAAAACGGTATGGATCGAATGGAGCGGACCGGTTGGAATTGCTATGACATTTGCCGTGCGTCTCCGCACTTGCTCTCCACCCTCACCTGTTCGCCCGCCTTGTCCTCCGCCATTCCATCGCCCCTTTTACGAGCTTCTTTCTGCCTCAGGTGGAATACCAAAAGTAAATAAAAAGAGCCCGATGGCCAGCCCCTTTGATCCTGGCGGCAAACGTTGAAAGTTTGTTGCTAGACGGTATTGCAACGGTCGAAGGTCTAATCCTGAACCTTTTCTTTGTCCATCTGATCCAAGAAGATCTAGAATTATGGTTTGAATACATCCTAGAGAAACATCTGGGAATCTTTGTGCTGGAAAGTTCGTAAGAGAAAGTCCGATTGAGTTTGGACCGGGTAGATAGGGTTGAGCCGGACAGCAGAAAGTCAACGTGGTTGGACAAAACAACGACTTAACCCCGTTGATAGACACCATGAAATACCTAGAAGGGTCAAGTGCACCCAGCCGACACATTGACAAGTTCGTCTTCCTGTCAGACTTTTTTATGCTATATTAATTAATATATTAATCAAGACCAGTTTGAACCCGACTTCTCGCTCTCGCTCTCGCTTGGTAAAGACAATAAGCCACAATATACCACAACAGGGCCTTGACATGGGGTTTAAACTTCACTAATCCCACCCGTCAGGCATGAAACCTTGTTTGTGGCATAGTGGAATAAAAGAACAAAACCGCCACAGGGATCGGGCTTCGAAGCGAACTGGTTCGTGGGACCGCTGTCAAACCCATCTGTTGAGCGAAAGCTAGCCAGTCATCGTCCGTCCTGGGATACGGTGACGGCCTTGAAGCGGGGCGATACTGGCCCGTTCTCCATCGTCGAGGTCCAGAACGGTTGAAACTCATCCCGCTCGCCCCCTCTTTTTTTTTTTTCATTGGTTTTTTCATGAACATCACATCACACACACGGGATAGGAATCCATTATTCGCCCGATTTGGTACGGTTTGGCCGTTGTACGGTACACTAATGGACCTGGGTCGAAATTGAATCCTTTTGTTACTCCTGTACGCCGGGAGAGTCTAGAGGGGGAATGAGGGGGGGAGAACGGAGAGATAGTCCTAGATTGGTAGACGGCAGGTCGGATGACGATGTCAAAAGAAGTCAACATCTGGAACGTATTTTGGCTTGGTTTCCATATTATCCTATTTTATTTTATTTGATTTTGATTTTCTGCTTTGTGGTGCAGGCGTACCGTAAAACCGTCATAACGGCGGCAAGAGGTGGATCCTTGCTACCACACAGTTTTTAATTCTAGCATGGACAGGGGGCGTTAACCCGGGATTCACTAAAGCCCCAAGCCCCAAACTGCCCCCCAATCCCCAAAGTCCCCAAAGTCCATGGCCCAAACCCTAAGAAAAAGCCCGGAGCGCGTGCCAAAACGGTTTCCCACAGATCGGGCACCATATGGTCCCCGAATTCTAATTCTAAAGCCCGAGAAAGCACGGACCAGTAAAAAGGTTAATCCGTTTGTGATTGTAGTTTATCCTGATTTTCGGGATTTATTGATTAATTGGTGATGTTATACACCGACACGTGATCTACCCGACAGCCAGGACCGTTGGACCGGGATGTTTATTCTATTTTCTTTACTATAGAAGTTACAATATTTGAAGATACTGTAGTTCTTGGTTATTTATCATTATTTCCTTTTTGGATGTTCCCTAATTCTCCGTATTCTAGATCCCAAAACAAACGCTTATTCTTTGTGAGACTGGAACCGGGGTAAAAGGGGGGCAACTTTCATTGAAATTCCCAAGTTCCTGGTTACATCGCCTGAACTAGTGAATTGACCGGGATTTATTTTCGGTTTCCTCTATGACGGACCTGACAGGGGGACGGCAGGGGAGAATTTTGGTCTGGACGTGCACGGGCGCGATCAGCGGTGATCCCTGCAGACCAGCAGGGATTTATCTCAAATACTTGCCGCCTTCTTGATTGGTGGGTTGATGAAATGGAGAATGACAGGTCATATCTCGGGTCTACCCTAGTCGATGTTGCATCCCAGGACGGGTTCATCCGGTCGACAACGGCTTTCTTGTTTCCCAGGAGTATGGTCCCCGATCGGTCCACACGAGGATCTCGTGGCTTTTTAGAGAATACGTATACACAGTTGAAGAAGGCGTTTTTCTTCCAGTCATATTGACTCTGATCCAAGTTCTTTGTTCCTTGTTCCTTGTTTCTCGTTTCGATAAAGTCAAAATTCTCCCCAAAAAAGGGGGCGACATTAATATCGGGAGACTCAGCTCCACATACTATTTCCAGACCTTGGAGTACAACTGTCGTTCTGTCTAAACCACGAGCTACTTGGCATAGTTCGCCTATGGAGTCGGATAGGCCGTCTGGAATAGATTAAGGTATCGTTAAGATTACTCTCGATGTCGATAACCGCCCAGCACATCCTTGCCCAAATCAGCAGACCCGCACAACAATGACAAATACCTGGAGGGACCAATCATAGCGGCAGGAAGAGGTTCGTCACAGTGGGCCAGTAAAACACCCAAACAGAAATCAGCAAAAAAGGGTGTGGCTTACGACGGCATGTTCAACGGTTTCCACTGTGGGGAGGGATCCATCCTGCAAGACGCCAAACTGGGTAATACCCAGGAAAAGTAATAGGGCGATCCCCGCTAGCCCCGATCGAAGGATGGAAAGATGTGATACCTCATGGCGGTTCAAGTTTGGTACACCAAAACGTTAGGGTGGAAATAGTGGGAAACGACACGGGAAATAGATTGGTTACCAGGGGTTGTTTCTGCTTGCGCGCAGCCTGCAGCCAAGTGATCGTCCCCGATCTGCCGCAACGACCAGAACTTCCATCACGTCAGTCTCCCCCGGGATCGCCCCAGCAGTCCGTGACAGGTGGCAGGTGGTCCATGCGTGGAACCTTTTTAACGAGCAATGGACTTGCATGGTCCGGAGTTGGTACTTGGTACTCATGTCAACGCAGACGATACGCAAGTCTGGATGATCTATAGTGCATTAGAAAAATGGGACTACGCTATCTAGCCAAGCAATTATACCAACTACATGTACTCCGTAGAATATACAAATTACCCTTGAAGGGGCTCTGACTGCAAGGCACTCCAGGCTGACTGTTACTTTACCCTCAGCACTATAATTGGTGATCCACATTCCTCCCGTCAGGCACCACACCGTCGGATTTGTTCGGGGTCGAAGCTGTTAGAAAAAGGGGGAGAGCTAGCACGGAGTGGCGGTTGTCAGATCTGATTCCCGTTTTTTTCATTAATGAGAATAACTGAATTTCCCCATATTCCAATGGTCTTCTTCAATTGACCCGGTTCTAGGGAATTTGTCACGATCGAACTCCACTTCATGCTTAGACCCACTGGAATAGTGGAGACTACAAGCCTGGCTATGAGTGCAGAGCCGCCGATCGAACCAATGAGCGGACATCGCCGAGCACTTTCTCATGGATCGGTCATGATCGAGCAAGTGTCGTGCATGGCTGGCTGAGGATTGGGGAATCAGTGACCCTACCGCGCCTCTGTTCGCTTGACACCGATCTGCCCCCTGGCCCCTTTCTAGCTTTGGTGGGGAATGAGAGAATTTGGGTGCTGTCAGGGGGTTAAACCGTTTTATTCTTCCACGGTTGCTTAAGTGGCAATTCCATGGCATTGACTACGCCTAGGCTTTTTGATTCAATCTAGGGCTGGCTCAGCTTCACCCCATGTAAACGCTTATCATATTGGGGTCTGGAAAAAGAAATATGGATGCTTTCTTTGGGACCGGTGTTTTGGGTCTATGCGCAGTGCTCAGATGATTTTAAAAAATAGCTTCCTTTAGCGCGAGCAGTGATTTGGAATTCCAGCAACGGGGCTCAGGGTCGATCCCTCCGATCATTACGGTATTTCCTCAGCCCGGATTCCCGGGTCGTACTGACGATCGCCGGAGTATTTATTGCTTTTATTTTCTCGTCCATTGTTTTCTTTTGATCTTAGATTTAAAATCATAGTGCTTGAAATTGGCTACCTGTAGAATTTTTGTATTTATTTTTCTTTTCGAAATGACCCTTGGTAGTAGATAGTAAATAGTATTGTATGTTTGTTTTACCTAAAACCGAGGTTTCATCGACCCAAACGGGCAATGCAAGTGGAGTCACAACGTGTACCATTTTATTTTATTTTATTTTCTGTATCAATACCAATACCTGTATTGTTCCGAACTGTCAGCTCCGAGATCTTGGATCGTGATCTTCTTCCCATAGCGTGTGCGGGTGGAGCTGGTCATTTTTCGTTGGACCCGTCCCCCTGGGTGCAGATATAATTCTCGCCGTGCTGCTCTTGTGGCTTGACTTTGACTCTCCCATCCATTTATATCAACTCCCCCTTCCAACTTATACTTCAAACTCCAACACTTCAACACTTAACCACCACCCGACCTATATACCTATACCTATACCTACTCAACACATCCCCTCATGGCTCCTTCTCACCGCCGTGGACCTTGGGTCCCCGAAGAAGATCAACTGTTGCTGCAGCTAGTCCGTGAACAAGGCCCAAACAACTGGGTGCGCATCTCCCAACACATGCACTACCGCTCGCCAAAACAATGTCGGGAACGCTTCCACCAAAACCTCAAGCCTTCGTTGAACCGTGAACCCATCTCCTCAGATGAGGGGCTCATGATCGAGCGCATGGTCAACGAAATGGGCAAGCGCTGGGCCGAGATTGCCCGCCGACTGGGAAACCGCAGCGACAACGCCGTGAAGAACTGGTGGAATGGAAGCATGAACCGGAAACGCCGTGGTCTCTCATCAACACCGACAGTCTCCCGGACTTACAGCGGCCGGGTTGAGGCACCATATGCTCGGGCCTCAGTAGTGAGCCCAACTCGTCCTCGCTTTAGCACTCGCCCATGGGACACCGAGTCTACAGCCTCCTCCGATGCATACTCTTCCCGCCGGGAATCCATGTCTACTACCGTCGCTCGTCAACTTTCTCCCATCTACACTCTCCCCTCCATCAACCGACCCATCGAAACCCCCTTGACTTCGCCTGCTTTCTCCGATGTTTCCAATGCTCTTTCCGTCGAGCCTCCTTCCATGGTCTCGGATCACAACTCTGTCTGCTCTTCTTCTCCGCGCACTATTCCTTCTCCGCAGCTACTTCCGTTGCCGGTCGACTTGCGTGCACAGTACGATACCCGCCGTCCCAGCGTGGCATCCGTACAAGTGGTTGAGGATTCCCCAAGCTACCCCGCCAGATCATTGGAATCACTCTCCGACATTGCCTCAAAACGGCGGTGGATGGAACACCAGCCTACACTAGCATCGTGGCACCAGCCCATCGATCTACCCAAGGCATATACGCCCGAAGCTCCCCGAGATACTCGCATGGGAGTCAACAACCTCTTGAACTAAAATCGCAACGACCGCGATTTGAGTTACCTCTATTTTTTTTGTGTCCTCAGTTTCCTATCTCTTTGTGATGATTGTACGACCTTCTCCTTGAATTTGCTTTCTCTGTTCTATACTTTATTCCCGTGCCTTGTCCGGACAATTCCCCTGCAAGGTTGTACATGTGTCAAAAAGCCCCTCGCTCGTTTCTTCGCTGGCGACAATTCTCTCCTTTGTTCCTAATGTGTATTACCATGGTTCGATCATGATCTTTCAAAACCTGGGTGTTTTCGGGTCAATGTGGGGGTTTTTCTCAATTTCTGGGAGTCTCCTAATTTTCGTTTCAGGGACGCTGGAAAAGTCCTGGGGAGTTTTATTTTACGTGAGAAAGAACCGCAAAAATGAATGGGCATATTCTCTGGGTTAGCATTTTTTATTTTATTTTACAATACCCCTGCTGCTATAGGAATTCAAATGTTCAATTTTATGATTTAATCGAGAGCCAGAAGGATTACACTATAGAACTGTACATGGACAGATCGGACTTGCATCTGGGCCACAGGTACAGGGATGTCGAATAGATTAAGCCCTAGGTCGTACATCAGCTCCGCCCAATAATACTAACCATGGTACATGTATCTCGATCTACTCCAGTTGTACGCTTTCTCCACGGTTTAGTTTGGTTCAGGTCACACAATCCCAATCTCATCTGTCAGATTCGCCTACTTTGGTAACCACCATTTGTTTCATGTATTCCTCGAGGCATGGGTTATTTTTCCGAGGAATGCGCCACTGAAAAAAACGACTCACGAGGACAATACGCAAGGGACTGTAAAACGCCTTGCCAAAGTCGAGAGTGAGGCACAGGACCCACTGTATCTGCACGGCGCCTTTTTCATACAAAGTGTTCTTGGTCTCGGCTGCACAGTGACGACGATCGCGGGCGGTTTGGAGCATAGGTACTCGGTCAACCACGGTTCTAGGGTTAGATCACCATGTACAGTCCATAATACCTGTACAGGTCTACTCAAGACCAAAACCAGCGTAAATAAACACGTGGACTATTATCCACAGGAGATCCAAATGAGATCACATAAGAAACACAGAATAATAATTTGCAAGTTGAAAACTCTAATAACAGGTTCGTCCGTACTTGCAGGAGAATCACCCCCAACGGTCCCGTCACCAACCACAAGCCCCCGATCGCTGTCCGATGTGACACCATCTGCGCGTGAGTGGCGCCCCTCTTCCCCTCTCCCGCCACCCCAGCCAATAGCCTGACGCATCGATCGGACTGGTCATGTCTGACGGAATGAACGGCGGGGCTTTTAGGATCGTGGAGGGTGTTCGTGCATGCAACCCCGGGGCGAGGGTTCCGGGGGGCCGGAGCAGTTGTTTCCTTCCTTGTACACTAAGACTCTGTAGCTAACATTATAGTATGTCTAGGTGCATGTATTCTGTAGCCGACGTCACAGTTATTTTCAGGTGTTTTGGAATGTGTGTTTTTGGTGCGGGATCCACCCACGTTAGGTACGAACATGTACTTCCGAGGCTTGGACTCTTTGTACGAAATACGCCGTACCATGGTCTGCTGTGCCGTTTACTACGTTTATGGTGGATCTTAATCAATCTGAAATCCGTTGAACCCCTGATTTACAACATCCACGATCTCGGGAGGGTAGTATCTGACCTGAGTTAGGAGCACAGGTGGTGAGCTGAATAATACTGTAAAAACCGGATTGTCTACGGAGTAGTTCGGCTCGAACTTCTAGAGCACAATCAATGACAACGCAAATATGATATGCAATAAGAAAATAAAATAGAAATGAAATAAATAATACTGATAACAATTCAATCAACAGGCCCTGTTTTCAGCTGACGATGATAACCGCCACCAAGTATGTCAGTCATCTGGACTTCAGACCCCGAGAAGCAACGATATAAACCATGATCCAATCAGATTCGCAAAGAGCAAGACCTGTTGCATAGCTGATCATCGGGGTCACAGCAATCAATAGTGTAAGAACAGATCGGACCTCACAAATTCTCATAACCTTGAACCGTGCACTAGAGTGCTTACAGGAGTTACTCAAAAGCGTTAGCGAGGTTGCGAGTGATTTGGAATAACGGGAATCTGCGTAATGTCTGTAAATGCCCGGTATATAATACGTACCACTGTGGTGGGATCAAGTCCCCACTATACATGTCCACGGGGGAAGAAAAGCGGCACATCAGATATAGGAAAATCCAGAACGGTGGACCCGGGAGGCGAAATCGAATCGAACCCGACCTCTAGGTTAACGAGAACAAAGAAAAATTTCAGGCTGAAAACCCAGGGCCATAATTGGATCTATTCAATAGTGCACTCTGTCTACTGGATTTTGACAGTTACCAGAGGGGCTTGTAAAAGAAACTAGTGCGCCTGCCAGGACCAACAGCCGGCACTGGCGCTGACGGAAAAACGGGTGTCAAGATGCGAGACAGATCTGGGTCATCCATACCGAAATGGCTACGAAAATAGGAAAACCTATTCAGGAGGCAACGCCACCAAAAAGGGGGTGTAAGAAAAAACGGTCAGGCAACGGCTGATATGTGGAGTTCTCCCTTATACAACGTGTGGTAACGTAACCATGGGTCGCTTAGGAGAGGATCAGGGGCGAAACGAACCGATCTGGATAATAATTTCGTATGTAATCCATCCATACGGTACTGGTATTATTCTACAGCGGTTCTCCCGTTGTCCCAAGCCACCGGATTCTGCGATCGACGTCTCCTCTCGCCCGACCTGGCAGTATTTGACGCGAGCCCCATTTTTGAGCTGGAGACAGCCTAGTTCCAGGTGACGTAAATAAACATACCGATAAAACATACTAATGAACAATACCACGAAACTGATTGCAAACTCTTATCTACAGACACAGTAGAATTCCATATAGAAAGAGAAAGAAAAAAAAAAAAAACATTTATAAACTTTAGGTACCATGAGCCTGATACCTCTCATCCAAAACCACATCAAACAAGCTTCCAATTAACTCGATGCACCAAACTCAAATCACCAAAAAGAGTGCAGGTACGTAACATAACTGCAAAAATACATCAACTAAAGTCTCTGATTGGTCACGGCAAATCTCGGTGCAAGCTGAGCGCTATCACTATCCCGGTTTAGCGTACGTAAGTTACCCGCCTGTCGGGATACGACATCGAGTTCAGATCGAGGCCATATCTGATCGTCATTGTAACAAAGACAAATAGTCATTGATAATTTCTTTTTTTACCCTACATGACTCGGTTCCCACTCGACTCAAAGAACCATGGTGGTGGGATTCTTTTCTTTGTTTACCCTGTCGCTATGGAAGCTATGAACCTTGGGGCTGGGTCAGCCATGACGTCCTGGTCCTGCCGGCTACGATCTAGAATATCAATAGTTCGCACTAGATCCCTATGGGTAACCTTGTCTATACTCTTGTTATTGCTATTACAACCTTGGAAGATAGACCACTTTCCCAATGCGAATCTCTACACGATGTATTTCAATGTGGCGTAAACTACACCATGGATCAAACTATATGTTGGAGGGATTTTCCAAGGTTTTTGCGGTGCCACAGTGCCACAGTAAGCAGGATATACTAGATTGGGGCTTCTCCGAGTCCACATGGTCATTCCCCACCAGCGTCGAAAAATTGAGTCCGAGAAGCTTTTTTCAGTTGAAACGTGGTGCCACAGGGCTAGCGAGAAACGTTGTTAGCAACCTGCCTGGATAGACTAATTGTAGATCCCAGATCTTAAGGTTCTCGGGTTGGACGCGGCCTTGGTCTTGATCGAGAAGGTGATTGCGAACGCCTTGTTTTTGGTTCTGGGGAGATCATGGATTTCAAATGTTGAATTCCAGTCCGTGCTACTGTGGAACAGTGGAGAAAGCTGTTCAAATTTGGTAAGGGATACGTTGAATACGATCGGATATCCCGAGTCTACGATTTGGGTATCGGGAGTGCGGTGAACGTGTTGGTCACAACCTGGAATGCCCAGTTGACTAGATTCCACGCAAAGACAGAGCGAATGTATTCACGGCTGAGTCCTAATCTATCTGAAGCGCAAACTCCTGCGTATTCCAACGCATACGTGTACATGTCTAGCTCCATGCACGAGGAGAAAAAAAAAAAAAAAAAAGTGAAAATGAAGAGAAGAGGATGAAGACAGTGTAGAAATAAAATGAAAACCCAAAGCTCATGAAATGGAACAGCAAGACAATGTAGATGTGATACAAAACCAAGAATCAAGAAAAAATCGCTCAAGGGGTATATCGCTGTGCACATCATAACCAGATATCGCCTTCTTCGCCATTCACCCATTTCGCCCATACAGCCTCATACGCAAGTTCAAGGTCACGCACCCAGCGCGCCGTATCAAAGAGCTTGTTCGTGTATCGCTGCAAAAACAGCATCTGTCGCATATTCGCCAGCCGACCGGTCGCTCGGCCACCACCACCAATCACGTACTGCAAATCCATGCAAAGCTGAATGGCCTTGCTTTCATAGTCATCATCAGAAGAGGCAATCAGTTCCTCCCGGGCTCGCCTCCCATCCTCTGTGTTCGGGAGCGCGCTCGTGAGAATACTGCTTGCCATGCGGGAGCACATCTTGTACTTGTATCGCGGGTACGTGAGCATCGGCGTACCGCTCCACAGGACATCCGTAGCCGTAGTGTGTGCGTTACACTCAGGTGTGTCGAGAAATAGATCCAAAACCTTTGCCCGTGCAATGTGTGTATTCTTCGGTGCCACATCTGTAAAAATAATTCGCGATGCTGTTGCCTCGCCCGCCCATGCTTTAGCGATGTCCCGTAGATTCTGTTCACCTGTTTCCGGAAATCGCAGCAGCCACAGGACGGCGTTAGGAATGCGCGCCAAAATTCGTAACCACGTTCGAAATGTGGTCGGTTCAATCTGGACTCGTTAGCAGGAGGTCAATGTTTTGATTGGTAGAGAAAGTCGTCCTACCTTGTACAGCTGATTGAAATTCCCAAGGATGATAGTATCATCGCTCAGCTTGGGAAACAATTCCTTCCGCATTTGCCACCGTCGCATCTGCTCATCATCCCACGAGAGATGTCGTTCTCCTGCGTCAGGAGCACTCTGTCGGTGATCACAGCAAAAGAAAGTGTCCCGTGTAAAGACAATCTTTTCCCCGTAAACCCAGTTCTCAAGATCCTCCCCATTGTCTTCGTCAAAAATACGCTCCTCAATGCGCGTGGTACGCCGTGCAGGACTCAAAGTCTCTGTAGGAATTGAAATCTGATCTGCAAGGATGTAGTCACACCACTCTGCACCCAGGGTTCCCGCAAAGCCCATAAAAGACATGTGAATTGGTGCAGGCCGAGCGGCAAACACCTCATTACGAGCACCGCGAGTATACCCATTCAGGTTGATCAGAATATGGATCCCATCGTCGACGATCTGCTGAACCAAGCGGTCCACGGGCCATGCGCTGGCGTCATGGAAGACTGGTGCCTCTTTTTCGATTTGCTGGCGGTGAATAGACTTGTCACTGGCAGTTGTGGCGTAGCAATACGCCGTTACCTTTTTGGGGTTATGCAGCCCAAACACTGACTGCATGAGGTGGGCCAGAGGGTGGTTATTGAAGTCAGAGGACACATAGCCAACTCGAAGAGCTGGGTTCGGTGGAGCGGGAGGACGGTACACTGTAGCCGGCAGCCAGGGCAGTCGCAGAGTCGAGGCTGAGATCCGGAGACCATTACGCTGTGAGATCTGACGGATCTGTTTCGCGGACAGCGGACAGGTGAAAGTGTGAAAGGGCAAAACGGTGGGCGCATTTGGCGCACTCAAAGCAGCAGGGAGTTGAGGCCGGCGGTACTTAGATGCAGGATAGTCTTTGCCATAGACATAGCGATCTTGGTACCATTGCCACGTAATAGCTCGGATAGCACGTTCAATAAGCCGAACAATGCGGGAACCCTCCCATTTCTGTCCTGCCCATGACTTAAGGACCTTAGCCAGAGCTGATCTCCGACTCCCTGTGAGACTTGATTCCAATGCGGTCGCCAATTGCGCACACAGCTGTTCGGTCGTGCTTTGAGTCAATAGCCCCCGACCCCAGTATTCGCCTTCGCGAAGTTGCCGGTCAACAATGTCCACAACACGCTTGATCCAACCAGCGCCCGTGTCATTAGCCTGGGCGTCCCGAAGCATGCCTTTTGCATCCACATGCCATCGATCATGGAAGCCACGGCCATTCACAATGCCACCACGACCAACCCAATTGCACACCGAGTTCAACGCGTTAGCCAGACCACAAGCTGCTTCGGCGAACTCTGGATTCACCTTGACAGCACGCTTGTAATAAATAATGGCGTCGTTGACTCGGCCGGAATCCTTGACGGCATTTGCCAGGTTGGCCAATGCGATATCGAAGTTGCCATCACACTGAACTGCTTGCTCATACATCTTGATAGCAGCATGAAGTTGACCAATATCCTTCAGAAGACTACCAAGGTTGGTGTACAGGTGCGCATGACGAGAGTCAAGATGCAGTCCGTAATTGTAGTAAGCCAATGCCAGTGAGATACCGCTTCCAGGGAGCACACCAGGGATCTCTGGGTGTTGACTCTCCCCGTTGGGACGCACAAGTCCACGGGCTGGGGCATTGTTCTGAATACCAGCGAGCAAGATACCAACATTGTTCGCTGTAGATGGACTTGGCTGGAGGGAAAGTGAAAGGTAGTAAAGAGCCAAAATATCTCTAACGCCAGGCGTGGACCTCAGCGCTCCAGATGACACGGTCGCCATGCCATCCTGATAAATCTTTGCCAATGAAAGTAGAGAGTTGCTAGTAGTCGAAACCGCCGCATTTCGTGAAATGCCTTCTGCCACATACTTGAGACCGGGCGGGGTCCCGTTGGCAGAAAACACAAGTTTCGACGTTTGCAGAGCTCTATCCGGATACAAGAGGACACTCTCATTAGCCTCCTCAGGTTGATATGCAGTGCCTGCGCCATGCGAGAAAGCAGCAAAGATTTGCTTGATGAGGCTCTGGATGCCATGCCGCCTCCTGCCGGCGGCAATCAAAACGGCATCCTCAAAGGCTCCAGCAGCCTCAGCATTGTCACCAAGGGCATAAAGCATATTGCCCTTGGCATGGACCAGTGCGAGCATCCGCCCATTATCTGAGCCAGGAATAGCATAGCCACTGGTTGCGAAGCCAACTGGAGTCGCATCGGCAGAGCCCAAATTCAAATTCTGGACACGTCCCATGTCATCATCGTAGTCAAAAGATACTCTGTCGTACATGCAGACATCTGATACGCTACTTTCCGCGTCACTCTCCGGCTCACTGGCATGCTCATCCGTCTTGAAACAATCTCCATCCTTTGGATGGCGCAGCGAGTTTTGTACAAAATCGATAATATTGACCGCCTCTCGACCACGATGACTACTGCAGAAGAGCCCTATCAAATGCTCCACGGCTTCAAAGAAGCTCGGACGCAATTTGACAGCACGCAACCAATGTTGCTCAGCTTCTTCGCGTCGGTCGAGGGCGAACAAAGTTGCTGCTAGGTTAGATATAGCCTCCACGTGTCTGGCTCTAAATTAGCATCATCTCTAGAAGAGATATAAAGTATACTTACGATGAGTCTCGTGCAATAATCCGAGAATACCACCGCATGGCTTTGTGATAATCTCCCAACCCATAAGCTAGACAGCCTCCAAGCAGCATGCCATCGATCCACTCCCAATGACTCTCATGACAGAGGTGAGATAGCATTTCCAATGCTGATTTGGCGTTGGCGACTGGAGAACCCTCGTTAAAGAGAGAGGTTGAAAAACGTGGCGCTCCAGTGAATCGTCCGACATCATGCATCCGTGTGTCCGATGCACGAGGGTGTTGAGCAAATTGATTTAATGACGGCCGTCGATGATGGCCATGACTTGGTAGTACAGTATTATTAGAGTGGGGATCATTGATTCTCGGGAAGCCAAATTTCTGTCTTTGTAGATCATGTTGACTAGATGGGTAGCTGTTGTGACGAGTGATTTCAGGAGGAGTATTCTGTGAAAAATCAAGCCCCGGCTGACGAGGTGGCTTGGGGTAGATGCTTGGCTTCAAAAAACGTGGGTTCTGGCCATCGGCACCCCCATTTGACATACTGTTGCGACGAGCCTGGTGAATGGTTGCAAGGAGGTCGACATAGACCCCATGGGCCCACGACAAGATCTTCTCCTTGAACTCCACATTGGCCGGAACGGTGGGCCCTGGAGCTTGAATTGGTGCCGGACGAGTATTGTTCCATGACATTTGTTCATTATGCAAAGGATTTGATGAGTATGATGACACGGGTCGACTGACTCGGGTGTGATATGGTAATTGTTCAGAGTGACGAGGAGGAAAATGGGCTTTAATCATCGGGTCCTGGGTCGGCATCCCAGGCTGAGGTTGGCCCCATGCAAAGCCTGTGTCCGCGCGACTGGCAAGTGGGACTTGAGGCTGATTGAACGTTGGCTGGCTGAGATCATAAAATGGCTGGGCGTTCGGCTCGGGCGTTCCAAAGCGCGGCTCCCGAAAAGCCACCGGGCGATATGGAATATAGGCCCCATCAGGCCAATACGGACCAAATGGGCCCGTGCCTGCTGACGCGGTCGGCCCCACGCAAGGCTGGAGGGTCGCTGGAAGGACGGTCGGGATATAGGAGCCATTCTGCAGCAGAAACCGCTGCGAGGCCTGCAAAGGCAAGCTTTGGTTAAGCATCGAGTCGATCCCGGGCGGGTAATTCACCGGGCGGACCCAGCTTGTACCGTTCACATCTTGAACCACTTCTCCAGGAGCAATAGGGTTACCTGCCTCATTCTTGAAGACCGGGGGGAAGTTCATGTGTTTCGAGGCGGATGGGTCGATGATCTGCTGCTGCCAGGTATCGGTCGGCATGCCCTGCGGCGAGAAGAATTGTCCCGAGTCCATGGGCGAGACCAAAATGTGCTTTGTCGCGGGTTGGAGAGTCGATTCACCTAGGGTTCCATCGTAGCCGGCGGCCAATGTGCCGTTCGGGGTCTTCCTTCGCAGCGCATGTTCTCCCGGGCCGTTTGAGCTAGACCCGGAGGCATCGCGAGCATCTAGGCGTTGTACGGGATGTGGCAGTTGAAGGCGTGAACGAGATGGGTTGAAGAAAGGTTTGGAGGGGTCGTTGCGGGCGGGGAAGGTCGGGTCATTCAGGTCGTACGGGGGCTGGTGAAAAGCATCGTGGGTAGGATAGTGGTGGAGGTGGTGCGGCTGAACCGGAGGGAATGGCGCGACGGTCGGAAACATCTTGTGATTTTTGGGGCGTTTTCTACTTTTTCTTTCGTGATGTTTCCGATCCTGTTGGGAGTTTTCTTTGCGATTCTGATTCACCTCCTCGACCACCACAATCCCCCTCTATCTCTCGCGTCGAGCGGTCGAAGGAGCGTCAAAGAAGAATAAAAAATAACAAGGTATCGGTTACCAAGATGAATTCAACATGAAAAAAAAAAGCAGCGAATTCAAATTCGTGGGTAATCAACAAGCATCCTCCTTGTATCGTTTCCGACACCGCATTATGGGGCACAGAGCGAGAGAGAGCAGGGCTGAATAGAGATTCAGCAGGCTCGTAATATCGTCATCGAGGGATTCCGATCCACGCGGTGATAAAGGGCCAAGTGGTTTTAAAGATGATCGATCCCGGGCGGACGCAAGGGAGAAGGGGGTTCAGCTTCTGTGCGGGATCCGGGGCCAATGAAGGGCGATCTTGGCAGGTATTGTGCGATGGAAGTAGCGTGAATGGAAGATGTTGAGGAGATTGAAAGGTAAAGAGGGGAGAGAAAACGAGTCCACATGTATAGTAGAGTGGACCTGGGGCCTTTTAGCCAAGCCGAGTGGGGGATATGAAGGATGCGGATCCTAGACACTCGGTCCCTGTTTGATGGTTTTCTTTCATGTTCACCACAACTAATGTACGCGCTATTCCTCCTCTTTCTCTGCTGTTCATCGTCTCTACAAATTCTCCAACTCCCATCTTCCTAATAGCCCCCTTTCCACTTCTTTCTATCGCACTCTAGCTCCACTGACCCACTTGATCCAACGGCTGAACCTACAGTCTCCATCGAGCGGCCAACGTCAGTGGACCATTGGTTCCGCTCGGACTAGTCATGGATCGGTGCCCCGCTGTGATGATCGAGTCGAGCCCTTTGGTACGCGCTGATATTATCTTGTATGAGATCCTTCAATAAAAATCAAATCATAAATTATAGGGGCATAACCACCCCTGTTTGCCTCGCGCCTGATCCTTTCCTATCTGAGATTCTGGGGTTAACCAGGATATCCCCGATCTGCTGGTTTCCCTATGAAACCGTCCATGTCTCGGGGAACTCGTATGTCCCTTAAGGTTAATGCTCCACAGAGTTATACGGTCGCACTGGGGAATAATTAAAATCAAGATCCAAGTTTCTACACATACCTTCAAATTCCCCATGATCGACACACTCCACCGAGACTGCTTCAACAACTGGCATGCGGGTCGGGTGATACAGAAGCGGAACCACACACCGGTTAGAAGCAAAAACATACATCAAGCTCATATAGTCGGGGGCCGACATTTCATTTGTCCAACGATCGATATTCCCCGAACTAACCACCTTAACAGCACTTCGTCCATGGCCCATTTTCCTGTAGGTGCCCGTGCGAAAGCCACCTATGGAGTGGTGTAGAGAATCGGACAAAAACATGGAAAACAAATTAAATGTAATTTCTTGCTTTTTTTGGTCTCCACCGAACTCCCCCTAGGTGGACCAACGAACATCACCCGCTATGTGCTAGCAAGGCCAACCAGCAATGATCGTCGGGGTGGTGGAGACAGTGGACTCCTGCTGGGGCCAGTGCCTGGGAAGCCCGTGTGCGCTCCAGTCCTTCGGTGTGCAGTGCTGACAGGTCCACTGGGACACGTACGATGAGGTTTTATTATATTAGGTTTTGCTATTATTTCAAAATTCAATATCGAGGTTAATATTGAAGCCTTGGAACGTTTTGCTAGAGTTCAAGTGGCCCAGTTATTTCAAGGTTCAAGGCCCAAGGCCAAGTCCAAGTCCTAAGGTACGAGGCTGTGGTTTGTCCATGCATCGTATCGACCGTGAATACGGTGAGGATAGCGACCGTTGGGTGTTACGGATGGTGCTGAGTATATGTCTACCGGGGGATGTACACACGTGTAATTGGGGGCTGGATAAAAATAGAATACCTAGGTACCTATATGGTGACGATTCAGGCGTGCTATATTGCGCCGCAGATTATGCAGAGATATATATATCCACGCTTGCAGGAGAAATTGTCAAATGCAAATATCTAGGTATGTACTTTGACTCTGCGGAGCAGACCCCGGGACCAGACCAACGGATTCAGGATGGACATTTATATTGAAAGGGCGACATGGGTGTAGCAGCAAGAGCCATGCAGCCGTATCTGATTTGAGATCCTGCAAGTCGTACCTAGGTATGGGCAGTTGACTGGCATATCACACGCAAGTAGGCGCTAAACAGGCAATGCGGCCAGCCACAATTGATTTACGCGGTCAGACTAGAAAAGGCCAGAGCCCTGAGTACTGGAGTAGAGTGAAGATTTTTTCTTTTTCAATTTTGCATTTCATTTTTTTCATTTGACACCTGGAAGACATCTACAATCCACTTAAGAATGGTCTACAACCTACATCAAGAACAGACAAGTCTGAATCTCGAGATGTAGGCCCAAGAAATGGACCATGGTACCCACAAGGAGCTAACACAAGGTCAACTCCCGAGAATACCGCGGTGAGTAATGGGCCAATTGCTCTCCTCTGCTTAAAATAAGCCTATACCACGCAGTAATATTCAGACCTCGTAAGGAAAGAACGGTAAGGGCCAGAGTGTATCAGAGGGTTCCGAAAAATGGGGCTTGCGCCAAGATGATCTTAGAATCTTCAAACAACCACGTCGCCATTGGAATGCAGCGAGAGGTAATGAATGCAAGATTGGGAAAAAGGGAGATTGGAACAAATACAAACGGAAAGGAAACGAGATGCGAGTAATCCAATTGTTCATTTCGAACACTCGCACGAGCGCAAAAGAAAATGGTATCAAGTCATGACTCATGAACAATTTTTGTTTTTTGGTTGAGGCATCAATCATATTCTGCAACTAGGACCGCTGTTACGCAAAAATCCACACCGTCACAAAAAAAGGCAGCTACCTCCCTCCATTCGAGAGGATAATTTATTCCTCGGGAACTAGAAAGTTGTCAGTGAACTGGAGCCAATGTGTGAAAAAGAACCAATGAACATACTGTCAATCTCGCCAGCCTTGATGTCGTCGGAGATATCCTTGGGGCTGCGGCCATCGACCTGGCAGCCGACGGAGAAAGCAGTACCGAGGATCTCGAGGACGGTACCCTGGAGAGCCTTGGCCATGGAGCGAGCACGCATCTGGCGGGCAATCTCGATGATATCGTCAAGAGGGATAGACTTGGAGTGCTTGATGTTCTTCTCCTTCTTGCGGTCACGAGGGGGCTCCTTGAGGGCCTTGATGACCAGGGAAGAGGCGGAGGGCACAACCGAGACGGCGGCCTGACGGTTCTGGATGGTGAGACGAACAGTCACACGGAGACCCTTCCAGTCACCAGTGTTCTTGGCAATATCTTCACCAATCTTCTTGGGAGACAGACCGAGAGGACCGATCTTGGGAGCCAGCGCAGACTGAGCACCGACTTCACCACCAGTCACACGCAGGTGGATGATCTTCACCTCATTGGGGTCGAACTTGGGAGCTGTAAGTAGAGATTTACGTTAGCCGCTATTGAATAGCTGACCCAGGTGATGATACTTACGCATGGCTAGTGCGAAAGGTAGTCGATCTGCCTTGGGTTGTCGAAGGGGTGGATGGAGAAGAAGAAAACAAAATTAGAGGAACGGACGAGAGAAGTCTATCGCGGCAGCTGGGGACCCACAGAGGCTAGTAAGCGAGTGACCCAATGGGGAATGTAGGGCAAACCCTGCGGCTGCTTAGCGCTTTATCACGTGACCAACGTTAGACCGGAGGTTCTAGCCATTTCGGGTATCTTGTTGATTGCTTAGCCGTATGGGGTTGAATAAATGGTTTCCAAGGTTATCCACCAGGTAAGGGATTGATGTAAATTGAACATTGGTATCAATCCATTCAATCTACTACTATATCGAGGCAAACACTTGAGAATTTAAATCACCGCTAAAGATACACAAGACCCGAGGGGTCAAAGACCGCCCTTTGCTCTCATGGCTATCATGTATAAATGACTAGCTGGTGCCAGATACCGCGAGTCTAATATGCAGTCAGTATGGGTTCTAGAACTGCCTGGGCATCTGATCGTGCAAAGGGGAAAACTCACTTCATCAGGTGATCCATAAACGTCTGCAAAGAGACGTCATCGGTGAAGATGGTTTGCGACGACACACCACCGCCGTAGCCTCCAGTAGTGTGGGTAGTCGATGGGTTCAGCTTAGACAAAAGGAAACGGGCCTGAGAACCACCGGCATCACAGACAATGAATCGAGGAAGAGGGAAGCGCTCGGCAATAAGTTCCTGCAAAGTTGGTCAGCTTGATTATTCGTGATGGTAGCAGAAATCGAGGAAAGGAAAACGAACCCTGGCATCCTCCTTTGGCTGCTGCAAAAGTGCCTTGAGGTTCTCGTATCCCTCTTGCTCTTGGTAACCAGCTTTCCGCCACTCGGCAATAGTCTCGCCGTGGAAGATAAGGATGTGGAAGAAGGTGTCGAGGAGAAGGATGTGCTGGGGTTGAATGGATGCTGAGTCCAGCAAGACGGGATTGGAGCCTTCCTCTTCCAGAGAATATGAGTCCAGAGTAGGCTGGATCATGACGAGTGAATCACCGACATCCTCATGGTTCAGAACGTGACGGTAGAATGCAGTCTCATCGGGGGAGTTGTTGAACACTTGCAAGAACTGGCTTCGTCGTAAGTGGAACATGAACTGAGGGTAGAGGGTGAAGTTCTTCTCCAGCCGGAATGATGTTGGGTCATCCTTCCGGTAATCAGCGAAGCGTGAGCAGAGCCTGATCAGCATGCGGTCCACCCAGCGGAGCACATCAGGACCATCATCCACCTCCGCCTTGAAGACAGCAATTCTAGCCATCAGCACTGCAGCAGCCTCCTGATCGAACGACTGTGCCAGTGTCGGGTCACCAGCGGGGCCACTCAGAGGCCGGGCGGTGGTAGTCACGCGCAGGTGGTAATGCCCGGAAGAGTGCTGGTAGTATGTCAAGAATTGCATCATGCCCCTTTGAGGACCAGGCTGCACAGCAGTGGGGCCGCCCTGGTTGGCAATCTCAAAGTAAATACCGTAACTTGAAGACGGGTCGATACCGCACATCTTCCAAGCGCAGGTGTTTCCAATACCGCACTCAGTTTCGCCCACGGAGCTGGACTTCTTGTTCAAGGAGATAGCGTGACCAATGAGACCAGTGACCTTAAGCTCCTTGGTCGTGAGGACCTCCAATGAGGCATTGAAACCCATGAGAAGGTTGTCGTTTGCGTCCTTGTCAAATACCCGAATAAAGGATTGTTTAAACTGAGATGAGGTGAAGCTGTCCGTCAACAGCATGTGTCCGCCAGTGTAATTGGACAGGTTCTTCATTTCCAAAAGACCGACTTGGTCAAGACATCCGGCGAAAATATCAACAATGTGGCCGTTGTTGGCGGCACGCTTGGCAAGGTTGTCGTAGAACTGAGCTGGTTAGTAATTGTATGAGGCATTGAAAACCAGTTTGACCCACCTTTACAGCCTTCTTGTAGTATTTAATGTTATCGCGATCAATGTCGTGGTGAGAACGAATAGGCTCCTTCAACTCGGGCGAAACAACATGGCCGGGACCTTCAGTAGCGGCACCACTGACAAAGTTCATGATACGGGCACCGGCATTTTGGAAAGAGCTCTCCAACAAGCTAGTTGCAACACTCAGAGCCACACCGGTGCAGCGCAGGGGACGCTTATCGTTTGCAACAGGCCAGGGGTCGTGCTGCAGTTGTTCGAGGACGTTGGTGATCTGGAACTCAGCCTGCTGAACAGGCAGAAGGAAGCGCGCAGCAGGAGGAAGAGGAGGGCGAGCTGGTTGTTGTTGAGGGGCACCAGGGCGGATACCGTGGGCGAGGCCTAGCATTTCCTGTACTTGCTTGGCGGTGTAGTCTTTGTTTCCTCGGAAGACATAAGACTTGGCGCACTCGGTGTAGCCGAGTTCATGCACTTGAGCCTGTAGAATCTCAGTCAATATACACATGCGTCTACATTAGAGGTGTTCCGTCCTACCATGGTTCCATAGGTAACCAGACCAACGAGCGCATTGGGCGGCAGCAGAGACAAACTCATGATGAGCGCATCCTTGAGCGCCTGCAGGCTGTCATCTTCCTGGCAGGTATCGACAACGTAAAGGAAGATCGGGGGAGCCGGCGCCGGACGTGCCAATTGATACTCGATCGTGGTGCTCGAGGGGTGGAGCTCCGGGGGTATTGTGTTTTCCGTGATATCCTTATAGTGAGGCGGAAGAGGGTTGCGCATCAGACAGAAGGGGCAAATCCAGATTCGTGCGCGGATATCAACAGTGCTAAGCATTGGGTCAGTTCCACACACGATGCGGGAATCAACAACACGGGCACATACGCATATGGGTTGAGAACAGCCCGGCAGGGCTGCTTGCAAGTGACCGGCTCATACTGAAGCAATGGGGAATCGGGCTTCTCCTTGAGAGGTGTATAGACGGCAGCAATGGGGACGACCAGGCGAGAAGCTTCCTAAATCCGGGGTTTAGTGGGAGAGGCGCGACATTGAGGGGCGAGCAGGGTCCGATCCATCACGCACCATGCGAGAGCTCGGAAAAGTGTTCCAGCTGAGCCGGATACCATCGCGGTCCTCCACATCACTCCATTGATCTTTCAGGGCTTCGAAATCCATGGTGGGGAGAAAGGTTGGTGGATTCGGGGGTCCGGTGTTGACCAAGGGGAGGGGGGTTGTTGTAGATAGAGCAAACCAAGGCGCACAGAACCTCGGTATGGACAATACTGGAAGATTTTAGATCAATAGACCACACCGGAGCTTAACCCAGATCCCAATAACAAAAACCCCGACGTCAGCTTTCGGGGAGATGATCGAACGGGTGGAGGGAGTTGTGTGAGGGAGTGGTTGTTCCCCGACTAAGGCCAGGTTGCAGCGCTACTGGTTGCTGTCCTCACCCGTACAAACACGAGGACCGCAGTTGATTTACACCTCAGGCAGGAATGGTACCTAATCTGGCTTAGTAACGTTGAGGAACAAAATCCTTAAATTCTCGAGCTTCCGCTCTTTTCCTTTCCTTTTCCATAAATTTTCCACGCCGACAAAATATGGCATTTATGTCATCCGACGGCTTCTGTCTGTCTATGACGAAGCTGTCATCGCGTCGAGCGGAGATCGACTTGACCCGTTGCTGGGCACCTGGTTTTGAAAGGTCATTCTGATCCTTTCGGATTTATTGGGAATCAGCTGTGGTCACATCCCTCTGCCGTAATATAAACAAATTATTCTGACTACTAAAATGAAACAACATATACTATATGCTATCCTTCTTTCCAATCAAGAACAATTAGACCTAAATGCATTGCGCGATGAAAAAGTTTACAATTTCCGACACCCACAACGCCCGTTGAACAGCCTTGGACGCGATAGCAGGCCGACATAACGTCATAAAAAACAAGAAGCACAAAGGGAGCTAGTCTCGAACAGGAGCCTTGGCCAGCTGCTTCAGCAAGTAGCTGCGCTTGAAATAGACATTGGGATGCACAATGGTATCCAGGTCAGCTTGGCTCCATGTCCCATCTTCCTTAACCTTTTTAATCTCGTTCTTGTGCGAAAATTCGAAGACGCGATTGCAGGCAATGTGATATCGTTGTTTGCCCACATCCTCTCGTACCTCACGTAAAATGCCTTTATCATGAACGCCCGTTGTCTGAAGCAGTCCAACCAGGTTATCGACTGAATAATGGCGGTATGGGCACCCGTGCGATTGACCAATACCGACGTTGTTATCACCCAGGACTTTCTGGCAAGAATAGGGTGGATATCCACGACCCCGACGGGCATCACCACCGACATCACCATAGGCGTGGCGGATATTGTACTTATATTGAGAGTTGAACTCATCATCCGTCTTGCCCCTGAAAGACTGGCGCCAGAACAAAATACACTCTTCTAATGAGAGACCGATGCCCTTGAGGAAGAGTGTATACTGGAGTCGTCCAAAGTGCTTTAGGTGGTGATTTTTGCGTAAGTTCATGTGCAAGCTTCGCATGCATAGTGGGAAGTGCTGGGAGAGTTGATCAATGGAGCTGGCTGTAATTGCTGCCCCGTCGACATGTCCCTCGCCCTCAGTGAACGTAGAGTCGGCGCTACCGAAGTTCTTGGAAAGGTGGTTCAAGATTGGAGTTAGACGGTCGTCCTCGTCTAACCGAGGCAGGGCTCGGCTCGTAAGCTTTATGATGTTGTCAGTTTGATGCCATTGGGATCTTAGGGTTCAAAAATCTCGAACATACCTCAAGGGACCGTTCCAGGCGTGCAGTGAACTCGGCCATGATCATGGCAAGCTGCTCTCTCCCCGGCACATAGGCCTTACCCTTCTTCAGGAACACCGAGCGCCGTTCCACCAACTCGGGGACCTTTTCCCAGTCCACCTTATACCATGTCTCCTCATCCAGTCTACGTAGTCCTGGTGTCGAGCTGATCAGGTGGTCGGCCAACTCATTTCGTTCCTCCTCACTCACGGATTCCCAGTCCAAATTCAAGCTCTCAATAAATGCTCGCCGTTCTCGCGAGTCATCCTTCTGGAACCGGAATCGGAAGAGCATTGTTTCGGCGCGTGCAAATCGTCGACGGAGGTCCTCGGTGGCCGAGAATGCCAGTCGAAGGATAAAGTGGGAGTAGTGGTCCTTTTGCCGCTCATTTTTCAAACGCTGGTCCACAGTACCGTTGGAAGCCGAAGTGTTGGAGCCAAGAGGAAGGTATTTGTCCAGAAGAGGGGTGATGTGTGCTGCGGTCTCCGCGGGGGTCTTGTTGCGATAGGAGCATGCTTCAATCTCGGCGAGAACTGCATAAGGGTATTAGCGAGGGCAATAGATACACATCGATAGAGCAAGCCTACCCTTCAACCGGTCAATAGCCCATTGCTCAAATTGCTCAAGCGTGATCTCGGCCGTGGGCGGCGTGTCGTACAGATTCAGACGGTGCGGGTAGTCCTGTTGCTTGTAGATGGGTGTGGCAAACTGTCTCTTCTTGGGATCAATAATAGCCCGACGTTTTGAGTCGATCCGATGAGCGTCTTGACGAATCATGGTGTCGACTATACACAGGATCAGTGTGTGTATGTCCTAGTGGTAATGATGGGACTTCAAGCTTATCGCGATCACTAAATTGGTGCGACGCGACGCGGTCCACGCGACTCAAGTACACGTGACTTGGTGTTCTGTTCGCAGCCTCAGGATTCAGGCTTTCATCAGCCAAAAGCCTTTGCTTTTTATTGGTCTCAAGAGAACTGCATGTGAGAGTTGGAGCTTGAGCCGAAACACCGAGACAACGTCTTCCTATCTGATTACTCATGATATTATACATCTATCGATCTATCTTCGCTTTGAGGTCAACTGTTCTTCCCTCGGGATCTCACCGGTAACCAAAGACAGGAAACCCGCCTGCAACCGCGCCCCCTCACCGGACAATCGGGAAATTGGGGAAATTGGTAGTTGGAATAAGCGCTAGATAATTGTGCTCATATTTCAGTTGATTATACACTTTCTTTCTGTCATGCACCCGCGATAGCGCATCTGTGGTTAAATTACTTCTGTACTCAACATTCCTCGGCATCCTGTCATCTACGCGGCAGTTCCTGGCACGCTCGGTACAATTTCATAGACGAGAAATCACAACACCAACAGCTCACTCTACGCACAATACGTCTCGGAATGTCGCAAGCTACTAGGCGGCTTCAGAAGCCTGCCCGAGTTATTCTGATTGGAGCACCTGGAGTAGGAAAAGGCACACAGTCAGAGCGCTTGTTGTCTCGCTTCCCGCAGCTGGCCTCCATTAGCTCCGGAGATCTTCTACGAGAAAATGTTCGCCGAAGGACACCGCTGGGTGAGCGCGAGCCTCTTTGTGTCTGAAATGCATGCGCTATAGATCAATCGGTGCTAACCGCTTTCAAATAGGCATTGAAGCCGAGGCTGCAATGCAGTCAGGCAACCTGGTTCCAGACTCGATGATCCTCAACCTCATCTCCTCCGAATTGAAATCCAAGGGCTGGCTCATTCCCTCACCGAAGTCTACCTCGTCCTCTACACAACCTACCAATGAACCCCACACACTATCACCCACCGCTTCATTCATCCTCGATGGATTTCCCCGTACCGCTTCGCAAGCAACCAGCTTGGATACATTAGTCCCCGTCAACTTTGTCGTGCAACTTATTACACCCCCCTCTGTCATTCTCTCTCGGATCGCCTCTCGCTGGGTGCAT
This sequence comes from Penicillium sp. S1602, assembly GCA_023626355.1. NCBI lineage: Eukaryota > Fungi > Ascomycota > Eurotiomycetes > Eurotiales > Aspergillaceae > Penicillium > Penicillium sp. S1602. The sequence continues at coordinate 813,110 of JAMAGW010000008.1, read as the reverse complement.
GAACCTTCCGGCCGAGTATACAACACGGACTTCCATCCTCCTAAAGTTCCAGGCAAAGACGATATCACTGGGGAATCATTGACCCAAAGACAAGATGACTCGATCGATACGTGGAAACAGCGACTGCGCAAGTTTGAGGAGACAAGCCGCGCCTTGATCGAGCACTACGAAGGTCGTGGCTGCGTGTGGCGTGTCGAAGGAAACAGCAGTGATGAGATTTCTCCACAACTCTTCGCAGAGATCGAGAGGCGGTTCTGCTAAGACGCAAACCAATACCCTTTTAAGAACTATCCTATCTTCTTAAACTGTTTTGAAATTTCCGCGCGTGGTTCGTGGTTTACTTCGGGCTTTGATATACCCTGTTATGCTCCCGGGCCCGACTGGAGCACTTTGGATAGCCGTTCATGATTTCGTGTACTATAAACTACATACACTCAGATTAGGTCCAAGGGTCACATTCCCTGAACCAGAAGTATCTATACATACACTCTGGTCATATCTCGTCATGCGTATACATAAAAGAAAACCATACCGGCATGGATAACTCACTTCGATTTATCTGCGTTATCCACATCCCCCATCCCCATTCGAGTCTTGTATGCTCTTGGACTCTCCCAATCAGACCCAATTCGTTTGTAATCCTTCCAGAGGCCCTTAGATCTCTTCTTTGCCCACCACTCAGCCTTGCGGTACTTCTTCTCATTCGCCGGACCCCCAAACTCGGCCCCAACCTTTGCCTCATAAACAGTCGCGAGTCCGTGCTTCAGCATCTCATAAGAAACATCCCGGCGTCGAAATGGCGGGAAATCAAATGCGCGTCGCACAGAGACACTTCCTACAACACGATTATATTGATCCTGTCGGTAGATAGATGCGCGTATGCGGCGGCCAAGTAGGTACGAGGTAAGCCAAGCGTGGGCATCGCGAGCGAAGGGTTGTTCAGGACGACCGAAATGGGCAAGTTCGGGGGCGTCTATACCAGCTAGACGGATGTGGATCTGAGCCAAGAAGTTTCTGTTAGCCAAAGCAAAGTTTGACGCCTCATGGCGCAATGTGTAAACAAACGAACCGTTTTATCCTTCAGCTCCTTTTTAGTAGTAGGTACCCTCTTCCACGGTAACCAGCCCCAGCCAGCTAGGCGTCCACCAGGGGTGTGATAAATCCTGAAATTATCTCCATCGCCAACGCTGGTTACCTTCCCGAATATCGTGCGGCGACGCAGCCAACTTGGCGAGATGCTAGGTGCATCAGGGACGCGGCGCAGGTAGCTACGGTGCAGACGGACGCCAAATAGGATACCACTTGTGAGGAGGATGGTGGGAATGATGGTTCTAGGTTCTATGAAGTCTGTCCAATCGAGAAAAGAGCTGGGGGATCGTGGTGAGGGCGTAGGATGGGAGGATGGGCTTTCGGAAGCGGTGTTTTGTGGGTCATCGTTGCTTGACTTGGAACTCCATGGAGGCCATCGCATATCGGCCCATATCTCTGCTTGCCGCAGAGAGAGGAGTGAGTTGAGGGGAGGTGGTGGGTGTTGTTGGGATGAAATGATCGCCGAGGGGGAGCTTAGGAGAGGGTCGTCGATCGTTGCCGCAGATACGATACTTCTATGTATGGAGTACCAATCTCCCTCAAACTGCTCTTTTTCTCTTCTTACTAGTTACACTTTCCAACAGACTTTGTTCCACAACTTTGCGCCCGTGGCAGCTTCAATTACTCAGCATCAATAAATTGAATATTGGGGTTTTCCGTGGCGTATTAATTCGGAAGGCGCGATGCAGTCGACTAACCCCCCTGGTCTTTTTCGAATCCAAACCCTCTCTTCTATTCATTCTGATTCTCGCCTTCTCTTCTATCCTTACAAGCCGCATTACCTTGGGTCCATCCATGATGTATCCGTCGTTTTTGGACTGTGAGACGAAGCAAAGAACGATGATACGCAAACTGAGCATCAAGGTATCAATCACGGCATCACATATAAGGTCATGGCAGTATACAAAATGCAAACCATTAGGGCTGAGCGGGGAATCAATTGTAGCTTGAAAGTTGTTGCCCGCGATTTTCCCGCCCGGGGTGCCGCCACTTTATGAGGGCCCTTCAGATCAAACGTGACATGAGTTATCGAACATGCGAACTACGAGCAGATAAGATCCTTGTATGGCCAATTCAAGTATCTGCTCGAAATTTGCCGACATTTCTCCCTTGCTAGGTGACTACAGTGATCTCTGTTACGAAGCACTAAACTCACCATCCAATGTCGTGATACCGGGATATAGATAGACTCTTGGTCACCGTATTTGTAGTGTAGAGTGGCTACTTTCAATGGCTTTCCTCAATAGAGCAAGAAGTGTGGCATTTTGTGTGGACTTACACAAAAGAAGAAAATAGCCTTGAACGAGAGCATTTGAATGTCATCTCAGAAGTTTCGGTCATAATGTATACTGAGAAATACAAGTCTAGCATTGAAAGACAGCGAGCCATGAGAGAATAAAAGTACGTGAATACGATTATAGAGAAAAAAAAAGCTTCATCACTAACTGGAGGTCTGCAGGTCAGTTGAGCCACTACAAGTCCATCTTCTCACGGAGAAACGCCTTAAGATGGTGGCATCGTTGTAGTACTCCGCCCAAACCCTGACCGCTATTAACAAATGTCTGACTTGCGTTTTGATTCAAAGGTGTTCTGATCATTTCCAGTTGGTCAGCAAACCAACCAGAATTAACACTGAGGTCCGGCTCGAGTTGCTGCTGTCCTTCTCCCGGTTGGTTGTTCTTTCTGTCCGCCTGTCGACCGACATAGTCATGAGGATTGAAATGACAAAGAAGATGCTCCATCGCTTGGAACTCATCGAGAAGCATTTGTACCACTATATAAGTCTTGCTGTAGTACTCATTGGTGAGGGGGGATAGCTCTTCTGGTTGAAGCTCTTCTTGAGCTTGAGGGATGACTGGTGTGCAGTGAAGAGAGGTGGACCCAGGCAATCGTCTGAGATGATTGCGGATCTGCAAAAGTACCATCATGTACAGCTTTGCGAGGGAAGCGTAACACGTTAGCACCAGCAGATTGGTTGGCATGTCCGGCATGGCCAATGAAAGCGACTCTTGACCAAAATGGTCCGACGTGGGAAGCTGAGCTCGGGTCATGCTGAAAAACTCCGTACTATGTGGAGACACAGGGAAAATGGGAGGCGAGGAAGATCCGGCTCGGGAGCGCTGTTGCAAGTCAAGAATTGTCTTGGGTGCCCAGCCTCGAAGTATGGCCGAAAATCTCCGCGTTAATTGCAAAATTGGGCCAATCGAATACGTGTCGAGGTCTTCTTCGGGACCGTTAAGGATAGGATGCCGTAGCTCGCCGCTCAGCACGTTCATAGTCTCATGGATTTCGGCTACTAGCCCTGAAAGTTGTAAAAAACAGGAATGATTGTCAGATTCGTCAGAGGAAGAAGACGTGTTCCTGGGCGAGCTGTCATGCAGCGAGGCAGTTGGCCCACATGTGTTCTCAGCCATTGATGGAAATGAGGACATGTCGAACAGATTCAGGGGTGGGTGTGGGTGAATGTAAAGTGGCCGGATGAAAAGCTCCTCATTAAACAAGGTGTTGATAGTCGGATTGCTAATGTGATCGTTCACATTCAGAAAGTCCGTGCCGTTATGCTCCCCAGCGGAGCCCAACATTGAGAAGTCCGTGAAGCCGGAGAGGGACTCGGACGAATCCAGGGAGGATGAGATCTCCGTAGGTGTTGATAGACCGCTTGTTTCGGACTTCCATAATGACTTGCTCCTATTGGAGTTGCCGTTCGTTCTCCGAGTGTCACTAACCTTCCTTGTCGGTGCTCGGCGGCTGAAGACACAATCCAATTTCGCTCGGATACACCGATCACACCGATGGGTCCCTGTCCGGGACTTTTCAGTGGCGGAGATGGTGCAGCCCAGTTTTTTATTACGGCAGCGGTCGCAAGATGCCCTGATAGACTGCTGTGATGTCTGAGATGGCATGGTTTCTAGACACTCTTTAGCCGTCATTTCTCTTTCAGCAATCTAAGTCAGACAGCGGTTGGCTTATATAGAATTTGGGCCAATTCCATGACCTATCCGTTGTATAAATGGTACCCATATCCACAAGTCAGCCCTCAGATTACGGTAATAGCCGATAAAATGGGATGGAGACCCGGTGTTGGAAGGATTTTGCAGTACCGGAGATTGACAAAGATTGACAAGTATGTACGGGCAGTCCGTCATCCCCGCTAGGGTTTCATTACTTACAAGTATTGCTGTTGGAGCTATACGAGTCTGTGAACCTTGGAAATGATGAGGAACAGGCAGGGTACAGCATTCCCTTCACTTTGGCTTATAAAGTACGTGACCACATCTTACATGGATTGAATATCTGTAATACGATGTCAAGTGCATGGTTTCGCCAAAAAATTGACGAATCATATGTTTTGTAAATTGCAGTAGACTGGGTTGTTAGTACCGGGCCCCGGGGCGGGTTACAGTTCCCCAACGTTAGTGCGCAGGACGCCAGCTAATTGTCTGACACAGCTCAACTCTATAGCCCTACACTCAGAATTCAATCCAAGGTTGTCTGGCGTCAGTGAAATTCATCGCATCTACTTTGGGAGGTATAAACCACATTGGAATCCATGTGAATGGGCCCCACTATATTTCAGGACCCGGGCATTGTAATTCGGGCACCGAGCGCAAGGTGTCCCAGTCCAACTCACTCCTAAGATCTACGTATGTAGGTACGATAATGGAAGCGTATGCACGTATGAGTTATTCATACTACGATATGTAGAGGCGCTACGCAAAGATTGTGATACGAAGCCGCAAGGGTTACTAGTCGTAATAAAGAATAAGCTAAGATCCGGCGGGAGGCCGAGCCGCGAGCCGGCGGGGCCACGAGCTCAGAGCCGGTGGGCGACTCATGAAATTTAAGAGGTAATGTGAATCTAAATAGAGCGGCACTCATAGCGTGATTTTAGAAACAACGGAATCGAGGAGTAACATCTAATAGCCCATTAGAAAACGTGTCGTAACAGGCAGCATGTTCCGCAGAGGATGTTGAACCGTTCCCTTTTCACCCAGTCCAGCACGACCTTCACAATGTCGAGCACTTACTTATGCTTTCATCTCGGTACATCAGTCTGCATATATCATGTTTGAATACTCCATCGTGCTAAGCAGAGCTATAGGACGTCAACTGTTCAGATCCCAGCACATTACAGAAGAGAAGCCCAACTCCAGACTAGTTCCCGAGCGACATCCAATACAGAGGCAATATGGCGAGTAGGAAGTCCTACAGCGCCAGATAGGTGATTTCCCACAGATGCCCGCTCGGTAGTCCATCTGATTTACTCTCACACATGTGCAGCTAGTAACAAATTATCATCAGAGCAATATCAATGTTGTCTCAATGCACGTCCCCCATGCAAACTGGGTTTGCAGTCGCATATACCACCGATGCAGCACATCGAGAATTCAAGAACAGCAGTTCCAATGACAGGCGTCTCATTATCGATGCCGCAGACTCCGTCATTGGAGGACATTGCCTACTTTTCAATTTTTTTTTTTTTTTGCGACGGCATGACGCGGGGATCGTGGGACTTCCCTCTAGGATGGGGCGTTCAATCCTGCCCCTGCTGCCAACGTGCACGATGCACGGCCTACTGGGCCCGTCCTTGGTGTGGTCCCCGATCCACTGGAAATCATGCAAGAACCCCGTTATAAGCATGTTTTCAAAGGAAAGGGCCATCGCACTGTTGAACAATTTCGTTCGCTTCAGCATGAGCTCCTGCGCCTCATCGGAGGATTTATTCGGGTGGTCCACGGCGAAGCTACGTACAGGAAATTGAACACATGTGGATAGAAGTGGATACAATGGCCCCTGGAACGTCTTTGATAGGGGTGTGTGCTCCGTGTGCCCTGGTGTGGAGAACTTCAAGACTTTTGTGGCAATGCAGAAATTGACCTTGGGTACCAAGCGATTGGCCGGTGATGATTTATTGGATTTGTCAACAAGTGTCAGTAGTTGGCTAATCTTTTCTTATTTTCACAATGCCATTTTCGTCGTATAGATGCCCCATCTGACACACAATATACAGTTGGCATCCTAAGGGAGCCCAGAAATGCCTCTTGAAAGCGAAATTTTATGCCCATGGGCTCGGGCCGCTTCTGACCATTGCGTTAATGACGAGTCCAAGGCCTCGTCATCTTTCCTGAGCGGCGAGTACATAAAGCACTGCCGGATAAAACGTACAACTCCGCACCTAGCAAATTTCCTGTCAAGTACACATAGCTCCATTATACCAAACGCAGGTGACGATCTCTTAGTGGGTCCCCCCTTTTCCTGTGTTGATCAATTCCAAGGTTGTCTATGTAGCCATAGTCCCCGAGGCGAGGCCGGCTTCTCCGATAAGCCGCAGTGCACGTGACTCTTACTGTATTTTAGGGTGTTATTAAGGTTCCTCCCCGAGGGTAATCATAAAACCCAATTTTTACTTCCGCTTGTCCGAAATTAAATTACACGTATCATTCTGTAATGGGGATCAGACTTCGAGAATTCTTGGCTCAATCTCTCCATATTTGTCACTATGAAGTGATTTATGTTGCAAATTAATAGATCCCAGTCATTTTGACTAGTTAAGTCGATTTCATGTTATTGGCACATATATGGCTGATGTATTGTCTCTTAGCAAGGAGATATTAGATTCTAGATTCGTAAAGGCCGTGTGCGCGAATCTTTTGATCAGCATGGGAGATTAGCATAATGCCCATGGATATGCAGAAGCTTCGCGCAAAATGATACAAACAAGAAAGGAAAAGTACAAAAGAGTGATGCAAATGGGACCCTGGATATTATTAAAGAATGTATATACTCCCAGAAACCTTCGGCTATCCGCCCAGTCTGGGAAATTTAGTCATAGGCCACGACAACCTGTCGGCTGACGACAATATCGGCTTGGCCAGGTCGTTGACCGTTCTCGAGAATGTCCTTCTGGCTATCTCCGTCGCTCAGACTACCACCACGTCTTGTGTGGTCTGCAACGGAGGTTGTGGTGATCCGGTTCTTCTCGTGGTCGTTGAGCTCGTAGTTTCCGGAGAAGATAGCCCCCTCACTGCGATGGGAGCTTTTGAACCGGGTGTTCTGTTGATAGCTCTTGTAGTCGGAACTCTTGCCATCGCGAAGGATGCGGAATAGCGGGCGGAGGGTTGCCACATTTCCGACGATCATACCGATACCGTTCTCTGCGAATCCCCAAATAGCGACATCTGCGACTGCGAAGAGATAGTTTTCTTGATTGGTGAGAGCGACAGTGTACTTGAGTCGGACACAGGCTGACAGCGATGCACTACAAGGAATGAATGTTAGGAAATGGATAAAAAGAAGAGGGGGTTGCAGAACCACGTACAAGATACCGAGGCCCATCAAGGCAATGATGGAGATTTTTGTGTTGCGATTGAGTTGCACGTTCCAAAGTAGAGGTACCGGCCTGTTGTTGATGTCAGATTCCTATCTTCCACATTTTATAGACAGGCAATGGATGCATACAGGAAAGCTGTCACCCAATCGGTAAGGATATTGACAGCGGTGCACGCATAGTACACATTGGCGAGGACGTAGCTTGGTTGGCAGTGGCCTCCATTCGCGAGAGCTTCACTGCTCCAAGCAGCTCTGCAACTAGGTTAGCACCCGTTTTGCTTGAAATGGACATTTTGGGGAGACCTACTCCACGGGGATGCAGTTGATCAGAATGAAGATCAAAGCGATAATGTTCATGATCACGAATATGGCAATGACAGCATATTGTACGTAGAGGTACATTTTACGGCCACCTGCCACTCGAATCAACATCCAACTGATGCTAAGCTTAATCGGAATAATGGCCGCGCAATAGCCAACTTCAAAGATCAGGAAGAACTAGTTGAAAGATCAGTGCTATTGTCGGTCAACCTGATGAAAGCTACGCTCACCTTCTTTCCCTCTGCCTCGTACTTTGCATTTCCAGGCTCTGCAAAGGTCGCATTACGGATTCCAATTCCATTGAAAGCTCCTCCAATGCATCCTGCCACTAGCACGGCGAATGGTATCTTTCGATCATGTGTTAGCCGCGATTTGAAGAAATTCTGGAGTGGTACCAACCAATGCTACGGTCATGATCCAATCTTCCACTCCCCATGACTTGCGGGTCAGTCTGCAGTACACTCGCAAGCCATAGGTTATTAAAGCCAATACAGTTAACATGATCGTGCTGCCCGCCAAAGACGGGGCATTATCGGTGTAAATGGCCATGATGTGAAGGTTGAGAGCGAAGTCAACTGCCGAAGCCGACGTCGATGTTTTAGAACATTGACCTGAGTCACCGAGGGGGATTGTGGACTTTTTGTTATAATTCAGGAGGGTCTTCTTCCCCTGACCTTAGCTGCAGCTAGCTTTTAGCACTAGTTCTGTTTCAGGAAACTGCAGTAGACGGAAAACACTATTGAGACGCGGATGGAGTCATGGAGATATGACATTTTGAAATCCGCCGTCTCTGAACCCAATAATTTCCCGGAAATCTGCTTCGCTTACCATGATTTGATTGGTTTAACCTAGACTAAGGATTTGTTGGAACTGCTGGTTGATTTGCTGTCGCGGGACGGAAGTCCGCCGCGGCGAATCACAAAGAGTGGGTAGAGCCTCCACTTTAAGCTAAACCTGGAACGCGGAAGTGGTGACATCGATCGACGAAGTTTTATTTCACCTGCAGGTGCCCCACGACCATTGTCCAGTAGCCTAGCAGGTGGCTTGGCCCTAGCACAATACGAGACGCCAAGCAAGAAAAACACAAAAATGCAGTCAGTCTAGAATCACTAGTGTGCAGATTTGAACTGTGGCGTCTGTGCGGACACTTGAAATCGGTATTGAATTTTTGTGTCGAGCTGAGACCTCTACGGGCTCGTCGGCAATAGTAGCAGATTACAGGTAGTTTTAGCGTTCACCAGTAAGCGCCACACAGCGTTAATGTGCGCCAACCGTCTCTTGTAATATCGGAAGTGCTCCGTGCGTGGTCACGTGCCTAAGAACCGTTTGGATCCTCGTGCCCCTAACTGCAAGCCAATTTAGCCTTTTAGGCCCACATGCTACAGCTACACCCAACATTTGAAATTGTATCACTCTGCCATACTATCCCAAAATTCAAATTTCACATGCAAGAGACCCAAATATGACATGCTGCATACTCTCGGGAATCAAAATACATGGTACAAAGCAGGAAATTTCTCGAATTGAGATTGACAATTCGATAATTCGCACAGATACACCATCATACACGAGCCTTTTTTCCGGAAATTTTTTACCTTTCCTCGACTATTATGGACGCCTTCGAGTCACTTGCCAAGTTCACCATTAGGAATGAGGCGTGATGAGCTCTGCTAACACTTAGTTCAATGCGATATTCCAGGCAGCGCCAAACTTTGCAATGGCATCTTCGGCCTCGATGTGGTTCTGGCCAGGCAATCTTATGGTTCCGCGGCGGAAAGTCGGAATCCAATATGATTTGATGATCTTTCACATCAGAGCAATCTACTCTGGCTAGGGTTCGAGGGCCGTGCTCTTTCAAGGTTGCCTCCTGAGCGACCCATGGTTTGATATAGCAGAACAAGAACTGCATACTCACCATGGCAGAAAATGTGTATTTGAGACTCTTCACCTATGCCTCAACCTCGTTCGAGAAGCTACCTCTTCAAATCTCGTGGTAGACAGCGGTCAGCTTTAGCAAGAAACTATCCAGAGCGGCAGTGTATTCGGGCAAAGCGCGACAGTCTGAGGCTCTTGAGAAGATTTCACCGGTTACCTACCTACCTGAAGGTCAATCAACGCGCCCTCCAAGGACTGGTTGGTTATGCAGCCGGCAAAGAAGGCGAGCTTTGGCGTCAGGTGATGCCGCTCAACCTTGATCCGCTCAATTGATTTCACGGCAATAAAGGTTACCCTTTGGGAAAACTTACATGTTCTCTTGGTAGTCTTTGACTTGTGTCCTATGAATATTATCGTGCAGCAAGACTGGATAGTATCGTATTGAGTACCAGGGCTTACTAGGAGTATAACAACCAGCATGGCAAGGCCTGATACATTAGGCAGTCGGCTATGAAGACATGGAACAGAACAATGTGTGCAGAATTTGGAAATTTCCCAAGCCAAAGGGATGGCAAGAGGGGTACAGCCTTGGAGTTACTCAAGACTGCTTCTGGTGCCAAGAATTATAGACCAAGCCGAACAAATAGATTTGTGCGTTTATTTACAACAAAGTTTATCACAAAAGTCCAATACGAGAGAAAGCCCCCGAAGGACAGTTTGGTGAGGAATGTCTAGACTATCCAAGTACATTGCAGTAAGAAAAAAAACCATCACGCCGTAAGGAGAAACAAACAAAAGGGTAAATGCGCGTATAGTAAAGGCATAAGTAGACAGTTTATTTCAGAGTTGCAGGCATGCTTGTCTTGGCCGTCTCTGCAACAGTCTCGGCTGCCTTCTTCAACTTCTCCCTCTTGATCTTCTGGAGGTAGGCGAAAAGAACGATGAAAGCCAATTCCATCCTGAAGCATTGTTAGCAACATTGCATGAAAGACGAATCCAGCCATTACATACCTCTCCTTGGTCATCATCAATAGGCCTTGCACCAAAAGGCCCTTTGTGATCTGCGGCCCAATACCCTTGAATAGGGAAAGCACACCCTCATTCTCGACAATGTACTTCATGACCTCTCCGAAGGTCTTGAAGGGCTTGCCCTTGCGAGCGGGTGGCGGACGAGACTGCAGGCCAACCTTGGCAACAATCAAAGGCTGAGTAGCGATAGTCGCAAGAGCCTTGGACATCGCACCGAGCACTGCAAATGTTAGTGTGCACAGTCAAAGGGTAGAAACACCCGGCGTAACTCACAAAATGCCTCCCAGGGCTTCAGGTTGTTCTTGCCGGGGAAAATAATCTCCTTCAATCGCTGGTATGCGCCATAGGTGATAGCAGGGTTGACGACCAGGATCAAGCTAGCCTTCAGGCCACGCCACAGACCAGACCAGCCATCCTCGCTCTCCACCACCTCCCGACCGGTCTCAATCAGACTCTTCTTCTCACTGTTGGGTTGTGTCTGCTGCCGAGTGGTAATGACAGAAACGGGGATAGTGAAGATCTGAGCTACAGCGCCCGCGACGGCGCCAAGACTCAGTTCGACGGCCGTTCCAGGGGTCTTCGACGCCTTGCTGGAGGCCATGTACAAAGTACGGACGACGCTGTACCAGTAGAAATAGGCAAAGTTGGTAGATGCCACACCTAGGAGTGAGCCCGCGATTCCAGAGTATAGGCCACTGATACCCTCCTTCTCCGCAATCTTGGTAATAGCATCCAGAGTCGACTCATAGTGTTCGCTGTCGGCCTCCTCGCCATCTTTCGCTTTGACTTGGACTTGTAACTTCGTCTTAATCCTGTTTTTTAGAATTGCGGGGTCAGTTAATGAAATCACCGAGGTCGGGGGTCCGTCCTTACAGGTCCAATGGGTATACAATAGAATTCGCCAACACTGCACCCGTTGCACCTGCAACAGCGCTGCCCCATGGGGAAAGCTTCGATTGACCTGCCATGGTGTGTGTTTATGTAGCGAAATAAAGGCGACGCCTGAGTTGGAGACGGATAAAAAACGGTCGAGCTCGAAGACTGAAAGGGGAGACCGGGCGGGGCCTATGGACCTTGAGACCACGCTTGTTCCGTCCGATTACCGGTGAGATCGAATGTAGGCGAGTTGAGGTAGACGAGGATTCGGAGGATCGGGACTTTACAGAAAGATCTCGGAATATTCAAGGTTTAGCACATAGTAACCGACGACACCCGAAGTGCACGACCCTTGGTAACCGGACCACAAGATCATCATGCAGCGCCGAGGTGCTTTGGAGGTGACGAAATGAGCCGAGGTCCACTCGGCTCCTTAGTCAGCGGGCACTAGATTGCCTTGTGGATGCGGACAAAATTATCTGATCTTGGTTGGTGGACCACGGGACTGGGGGTGAGTGCTCTGGATACATTGATAAGGAGTACAGGAAGCAATTTACTTGTAGATCGCGCGTTTATTAAACAAACAAATATTGGTTGAAGCAAGTGTAGGCTATCTACAGTGAAGACAGGGCCTATTTTATAGCCGAAGTTCTTTGCCGGTGGGGCTTAATGACTTTAATCTCTGCCAGCTCCCACCGCTTTCATGATCAAGTCGGTTGTCTTCATGTATCAATTGACCTACTTAAGGTCGTACCAAGTCGACTACGAAGCCGCTAGTAAAATAGCCTTGAGGTATACAACCTTGGAACTTTGGATCCCATATCTTCATGATCAAATGAAAGTGAAAGGATTAAATCGACCAACAGCTAAATTGCCTTTGGCTGCAACAACCTTGGAATATCTTAGGATGCATACCTAGATTTGGGCCTTTCATAACTATTTAATTTACATCTGGTGACGTTGGATGGATAAAGTAACAGCTTGTATCCTTACAATATGTCACATACTCCGAGGTTGCTTGACGACCAATTCTTGAAAGTTGAATATTAGTTAGTGCAACATACATGCATTTACCCGAGTCCGGGCAATTGAAGGCGATAAAGGTAATATAATAGCCCATGGAACCCTGGAAAATGTGGTGTTGAAAGTTCTGTAGTGTTGACAAGACTTTGACGGAGTGGACCGTTGCCGGACCCGATTATGCGGGGCGCGTCTGCCCCCAACCACAACCCAAGGTCGCGCATCAGCTCTTTCGATCTCGATCCGAAGATCCAGCATGTCTAGACCCAGCGTCCCGACGCAGGGATCGCATGTCTCGAAAGCGCGGGTAAGGAAGCCCCTCAATCGTTTGTAGCCCCACGGAGCGGCTAACCGGCATTTAGAGAGCCGAAGGAGCCATAGCTACCGCGACCTCTCAAAAGGCGGCACTCGAGGCCGCCATCGATGCCGCTGAACATTATATGCGAGCTTTGAACCTTGCTTCGGCGGAGGACAAAAAAATCCTCGATTCTAAATGCAAGGAGCTCCTCACGCGGGCTGAAAAGATCAAAGCTGCGGAGGACTGGCAATCGGCTGCCCGCGCAAGAAGCATTACCGGTCTGCGGGCCCCCGCGTCCAAGCGGAAACTCACCACCCGTGAAGAGATCATTATTCTAGAGGGAGCGAAGCTCAATGGCTTTATTTTCCCACCATGGAAGAGTTCACCATCCCCACAAGAATTTGTGATCGATGAGGGTGGGCCGTTCACGTAAGTACTGACAATGCCGTGTCATGATCAATTCTGACTCAATAAAGGGATTCACCTGATCTGCACCTGTCCGAATGCCAGCATGATATTTTCGCAGGATGGAGGAGGCCAGCAGATTTACTTCGTACAAGACACAAGGCAGACCAATCCCATTCAGTTGAACCGGTTATGGCAGTGACGAAAACAACCGATCTGGTACAAGACGTCCTGACCGATTGCTCCGTGGTCGCCAGTCTTTGCGCAACGACTTCACGATCCGAGCGTGGTCTGGGTATGGTGTGTACTACCTTCCAGGTTTGATAGGTCTAGACTGACGAAATCAGCACGCCTCCCCAGTGGTGTATCCATGCGAAGATGACTCCGCTGTACCGAAGCTTTCGGCATCTGGAAAATACATTTTTTCTTTCTACTTCAATGGATGCTTCCGGAAAGTGGTCATCGACGACCGACTGCCATCTTCCAATACTGCAAGATCATTGCACGTCATTGACCGCAACAACCCTAATTTTTTGTGGCCAGCCCTGGTAGAGAAGGCCTACCTCAAGATTCGTGGCGGTTATGACTTTCCTGGAAGCAACTCAGGGACAGATCTTTGGGTACTTACTGGATGGATTCCCGAGCAGGTTTTCCTACACCATGATGATGCTACCTCTGATGAGATTTGGGGGCGGGTGTACCCGTCGTTTTCCAATGGCGACGTCGTGTTGACGATCGGAACAGGCAAGCTGACCGAGTTAGAACAACAGGGTCTGGGCTTGGTCAGTGAGCATGACTATGCAATTCTACATATGAAAGAAGCGCATGGACGTCGCCAGTTCTTATTGAAAAACCCTTGGGCGGGAGCTGAGCCGACCGTGCAGAGTAGAAACCCTGATCCATCGGAATTATCAAGTCCACCGTCGCCTCTATCACCAGGAACGTTCTGGATGGACTGCGAACAGGTATTGCAAAATTTTGAGCATCTCTACCTAAATTGGAATCCTGGCCTGTTCAAGCATCGCGAGGACATCCATTTCACTTGGGATCTATCACAGGGCCGTGTTATTGCTGGATGCTTTGTCAAGAACCCGCAATTTTCAATATATAGTGAAACCGGAGGTAAAGTTTGGCTTCTCTTAGGAAAGCATTTCAAGAATGCCGATCATCATACCTTCGAGGGCAAGGGGCCGCAACATGGACAAGGATTCATCAGCATCTACATATTCAAGGCAGACGGCAAGAGAGTCTCCCTCAGCGATGGAGCACTCCATCGTGGACCATATGTGGACTCCCCGAATACCCTCATGAGACTAGACATGCCTCCGAGGACAATCTATACGGTGGTTGTCTCGGAACAATCGCTGCCATCCTCCAGTCAAAACTTCACGCTCTCTGCGCTATCTAATTCTCCTGTGTCGCTCGCACCCTCAAGGGACAAGTATATGTGTCTCAATAAAGCAAGTGGCTGCTGGACTGCCTTGACTGCTGGCGGCAACGCAGAGTCGGCTCGGTACTCGTCAAATCCACAATTCAGTCTCCAGATTTCAGAAAGGACGGATGTCTCCATCGTTCTCGAATCCGATAGCTCCGAACTTGCAACCCACGTCAAAATCTTCTGGTCCAATGGCCAGCGTATCTCAAGAGTACGCAGCCGAGACATGATCGCTGATAGCGGTGACTACCGCCGAGGGTGCGCTTTGGCTGCGACAAGATCTCTCGAAAAGGGTATATACACTGTTATTTGCTCAACCTTCGCCCCAGACCAGCTCGGTCGCTTCACACTCTGGATATCGTCTGATATTCCGTGCGCGGTACAACCACTGGCTTCGGAATCTGCCGGTCGCCGGGTCACATTGTCTAAGGTCGGGGTGCTCCTCCCGGGGAAAGACCGGATGATGGCGTCGCTACAAGTATCTCGTCTGACACGGATCAAGCTTATTGCAAGGAATAAAAAGTCTACGATCGAGTCTAGGTCAGTTGCGCCTTCACCTGTATTGATGACCGTGGAACGTGGACAGGGACCTTATAAAGAGGTTCTTGCCGCCTCGGAAGACGGTACTCATTGTGATGCTGCTTCAGGCGTCCGCATTGATGACTTTGATTTATCCGACTCCCAGACCAGGGTGTGGATAGTCATTGAGAGGGTCGGAGGACCCGGAGGCCAAGTGGAAGACCATTTCGAGGTTGAGGCGCTTGCTGAGGAGCGAGTGGAGATTGGCGAATGGATGGTAGAAGATGCTTGATTTTAGCGAAATAAATCCTTCTTTTCTACGAGAAGACATTTGCAACCAAACATTTGAAAGTAAACAAGTTGCTCTATTTCATCTATAGATCGCCCGAAGTAGATAAGCTGCTTTATCTCCGCACGAGTACCGTGGGCGGTGGGATTATCCCGAGCTTCAAACGTCATCTGGTCTAGGCTGCTTTCCCCACTCCCACTTCCCCTTTCTTCAGCAAACTCGATAATGGCAAGCAGTATCCCAGCAAGCGTGCGATCCGCCGATATTGGGCGCTTCGCTCTGCGCGCGGCGCAGGTTGAGAAGGCGAAGCCAGTTATTGCCTACTGGTGTGAGTGTTGGCCCCCCGCGCCGAAGGCACTGAGCTAACCCCGGTTGCCAATACAGGTAACTACCATATCGTGAACCAGATAATCGCCCGAGGGCTTCACAATTCGAGCGATGAAGTCAAATTATACACCGCTGATCTGATGGACAAGTTGGAACAGGTCCGTCGCACCGCCGCCCTCCCCGCTCCCCGCTCCCCACCCGTGGTTTTTACGTGCTGACTCCGGATATTGAGAAATAGTTCAAGAACGAGAACCCAGAAAATGAAACCATTACGGACAGTGTCGCTGCGAATGCATATGTGGAGCAGTTTGGAGTGGAAGTCTTCGATCGCGCCCAGGCAGCCATGACTGCTAATAAAGTCACCAGGTGAGCTTCTACGGTGCCCTACCAACTGAACGACACTCATAATTCTCTTGTCAGACAAACAGGTGATACATTCCTAGCAGCGGCTACGTTCCTCGAGCTGTGCCAGATATGGGGAGATATGGACCCAGAGATCGCCGGGCGCATCAAATTTTCCAAATACCATGCAATTCGCATCACGAAAGCTATTAAAGCGGGAGAAGACCCCAATGCTTCGAATCCTGCACCAAAGGAGGAAGAGGAAGAAGCTCAAGTTGAGAGCTCGGATATCCAGGCCTTCGACGAGTCCGTGGCAGAACAAGCAGCCAAACCGAGACAAGCATCTGTGGAGGAGGTCCCCGACGAGGCCGATCGTCTTGGGCGGCATATGGCCCATCAATCATCGCTAGATGAGTCCCTTCACCCTTCTCGAACATCGTCCTTGCCACCATCTGCTATTGCAACACCACCTGAGATTCCTTCGGTTCCACAAAATGCCCCAGGTTCCCCGCCACAGAAAATGGACCTTGATAACCAGTCCAGCAGCCTTGAGCTTCCCTCGACCCCGGGCACAATTGGAAATTCAGACTCTATCCCGCAGTTACCGGACACACCTGGATTTGCCAACACGAACAGAGCTCCATCAAATGCCTTCCAATCCTTCCCCCCTCCCTCGAGTCCATCTGTCGCCGGACCCGACCCAGCTTCATTCTATGACGCATCAACTGCCAGTGCTCATATTCCGGCTCCAGCAGCTGCCCCAGCTGGACCGCCTGCATTTACTCCCCCTGTGGCTCCAGCGCCGGCCGCTTCGAGCCAACCTACCCACTCGGTGGATGATAATGCCATTGCCCTTGCTCAGAAACATGCCAGATGGGCAGTCTCGGCGCTGACGTTTGACGACGTCCACACGGCGATTAAGGAACTGAAAAATTCTCTCAAATACCTCGGGGCAGAGTAATGAACTCGAATGTGGATATCAATTGCTTTTACATCCTTATGTTATTCCCAATAGCGTGAATATATCTTGTTTGTATGGGTTCTCCAGGTGTCAAGTAGTCAAGTACGAAGCCTTAATCTCTATACCTTAGGTCTTGATACTTTTCAACCTCACTATGTATTCGTGCTTCCTAAGGTTATATACTTCGATATGACTAGGAGCCATGGGGATCCAGTGACATAATATTTTGACCCAGCTCGTTTTGAAAAAGATGCCTTAAATTACTAATCCGGATTTTTCGACATTCAAGAAGATAAAGGATAGCGGAGTATTTAGGGCTATCTGAGTAGGTCTTAACGAACCACCGGGTAGCAAACCGGGTACTCTGCCAATGTGGATACCTGCCGACACGCCAAGGCAAGATTGCGTGAGTTGTGAAACTCTTGTTTCCAGTATAGACACTGATAATTGAGATCAATTCGCGGGTTGCGGGGGGAGTGGAAGTGGATGGAGAATTATCTAAGAGCTTCACCCTTGAACATTCCATGCCATCTGCCAACAATGTGAGTGTATAATTTTCGCCAATCAAGTAGTAAAACATCTCATTGGAGGGAAACCTCTCATAATCCCCGTTTTCTGTGGCCGATCCATGCTTAGATCATAAGCGAGCCCCGCAGAAGAGAAGGACGATCAGTTAGAAATACTCCGGTCGCTTGTTGAACTGAAGTTAGGGGAAGAATAGATCGATCAAAGGAACAGTAATCTATTTGATGTACAAAGAAAGACCCCCAGATCGGAACAATGGGTCTCGGGGCGATCAGTTTCCCAGTACCATGGCGCATCCGTGGACCTCCGACACCAGCAGTTCCACGACGTCAGCGACTTCATTTTTTTTTTTTTTCGTTTGCTCATAGGATATCGAACTCCACTAGAATCAATCCACTTAAGGAACTATAGATCAACGGCGTCACTAGGGCGCTATGGCTTGGCAGGGGAGAAAAGGAACTGCATTCGCGAATTTTCTACAGTGGAGAGGACCTTTCCCCCCCTCCTTTTTTAACCTTTCCCTTTTCTCATCTTTCCCCCTCCCCCTTTTGAACAAAGCAGGTACTTTCTTCTTGCTTTTGTCACTATGGCCGACGCTAAGCCCACCGTGCTGATTATTGGTGGCCTCGGTATGTGAAACACCCCCCCAATCCCTACACCCGCTCTAACCATCCTAGGCTTCATCGGCCGCCACTTGGCGCTCTACATCCATCAAAATAACCTGGCCTCCGAGGTCCGCTTGGTCGACAAAGTCCTCCCCCAGCTGGCTCGTCTGGCTCCCGAATTCGAAGAGGCATGCTCTCAAGACAAATTCGTGCAAGCCGACGCCAGTCGTGAACGTAAGTGGCGCTCTTCCTCACCCCGGAAATAGCAATTCAAACAACAAATCAAAGCAAGCAAACCGGTTTCTTATTTACCATAAACTTGTACAGAGCACTTACCGCGAATCTTCGACCGACCCAATGGTGAACAATTCGACTATGTGATCAACTGTGGCGGCGAGACCCGTCACTCCCAGCCCGACGACGTGTACGAAGCACGCAGCTGCGGCCTCAGTATTACCCTTGGCAAAGAGTGCGCCCGACGTGGTATCCGCGCTTTCGTTGAAACCTCCACCGCGCATGTCTACAAAAGCGGCTCGTCTCCGCGCAAGGAGACCGACAAGATGCAACCGTGGCACAAACTGGCCAAGTGGAAGCTGAAGGCCGCGGAGGAACTGCTCAAGATTCCGGACCTACAGTACTGCGCGCTGCGAATGCCCCACGTCTATGGTGAATACAACTCGGGCTACTTCGCCATGGCAATTTGCTTGGCCCGTGTGCATTTGGAATTGGGACAGGACCTCGAGCTGCTGTATTCCAAGGATGTGAAGGTGAACACACTGCATGTGCGCGATGCCGCCAGCGCGCTGTGGCGGGCGGCGGAATGGCGCGCGGAACTTGGCAAGCTGGACAGGAGCGACCCTAAGACGCCAGAATTGTTTCGGGACCCCAAGATACCGGTCGCATTCAACGTGGTGGACCGCAACGATACACAACAGGAGCATTTGGCCAATGCCTTGGCTGAGGTCTTCAACTTGAAGGTCAAGTTCCTTGGTTCGATCGTCTCGACTCTAGCCAAGATGAGCCTGGATGACGCAGTTGACGACATGAACGAGGTTAGTCTGCAAGAGTGGGCGGATCTGATCGAGAAGAGCAAGATTGAGCGCCCCGGTCCCATCGGTCCTTTCCTTGAGCTCGACGTTCTTAAGGACCAGGATATGTCTATCGACGGCACATTCTTCGAGAAGACAACAGGCTGGAAGCCTAAGTATGAGAAGTTTGACGCTGACAGCGTACGTGAGATGGTGGAAAGCTACAAGCGGATGGGCTGGTGGCCGTGAACTCGACCTTTCACAACATAAAAGGGAATCAGTCCCAATTTCTTCTTATTCATTTCTTCCTCAACCGATTGTCCACGGTTTTTTTGGAGCGCCGCTTCCCTGCTCCATTCTCGACATCTCATCGCATTACATTACCTGCTGCACAACCCAACGACCTCTGATGATTCCTTGAGTCTCCTATATACCTTTCTCCGAACTCTTCCCCTTCCTTTCTATCTCGCCATCTCTTGAGGTTTGACAGACCAATCCAGCCAGCATACTGGATCTGTTTCTGTACTGTAATAATCCTCTGGTCTTGGGCTTCTTCTTTTTTTCTTCCTATTCTTATGCATATATTCCCACCATTTCTTTCGTTCAATCGAGTCTGCATCTGATCTTGCATTATGAGCCCTTTTTATCCTCTTATTTTTCTAACCTTTCGTTGAATGGCATCGGCTTATGCTGGCACGTCCTAATGGATATGTATTCTAGACTTATAACTGGATTAATTTCTTTTACTTTGTAGCCCATCACTCATTAACTGGGAGATACATATAGTTAAATTGGCTGCGGAACCAGCTCACAGTGGCATCGACAGTACCAGCCGCTTACCTGGTTCTATAAGCACGCTAGTTGATAGCATTAGCCTTGGAAGCAGATGAAACTAGGGAAGCTCAAGAGATACATTATATCGAGAGGTCCATCCAGGAAACAAAAATAGATAAACAACCTCAATATATCCAGCATCCAAGTCCGATCCAATTTAATCAGCCTGGTACAAGGCCGGACCAGCAACAACATGATCATTGATCATACTCAAATTGAAAGGAGTCAAGAAGAGATCCGAGTCAGTGATAGCAATAAACATGGTGCCATTGACAGCCGGATCCCCCTCATAAGTCTCCATATCAGGCTGAATAGTGTACCCACTCGAACCATTAATCCCAAGCAACGGCGTATAGGTGATATTCAACTGCGAAGCCCAAGCGACATACTTCGCCGCTCCAGCCTGCGTCGAAGTGACATAGCTGTTATTAGGACCGACAGCCATCCCAGGCGCCTCCCACCTCAAATCAACCCGTCTGCCAGGGAAAGAAAGAGGAGAATATCCCGCAGGCGTGACACTCGCTCCAGTACCATTATTCTTCGAGTTAGGATTCTCCATACTAGAAGACTTCGCAACATTCGTACCAGCACTCAACGTATTATTGAACGCGGTTCCATTGTTAAGCTTCCCAGCATTAGCCAAAGTCGGCTGGTTCTCAATCCACAATGCAGGGAAATTCTGCCAAACCAAACGAGTCTGGTTAGCAGGACAAGAACTGATGTAAGGCGCGAGGAGAGTCCAAGCCCACGACTGTGGAACTGCAACCTCAAACCAAACAGGCATGGGGAATAATCCCTCGAACTGTCTGAAGATCATCTGCTGACGCGCCTCAGTGGTAATAGACTGCGTAAGCAGTGTAGCAGCCTCCCGGGAATCGAGATGCGCGAGGAACCCGTATACACCCGACTCGCCGAAGCGAGTAAGTTTCTGACAGAAGTCAAGGTATTCCTGGACATTGGTGTAAGGGTAGTCGTACTGGCATTGCTTAGGCGCTTCGGCACCGAGCATGTTGCTGATTAGAGTTGCGTGACCAACTTCCTGCTCTGCCATGAAGGCAATTAACTCGCGGTCTGCGGCATTGAGGCCTGCGTCCTCGAAGTCTTGGGCTGAGAAACGGCGGAGACCGTCTTGGAATAGATCGAGTTCGATCCATTCTTGGTAGAGGGCTAGTGCCTGGATTTAGTTAGCGTGGCTGTGGTGGCTGTGGATGGAGGGGGTGATGTTTACCAGGGACTCATAGTCGAAGTCGCTTTTAGCGTTGTATACTGGGATCTGGCCTTCGGTTCCGACGCCTCCAGCTGGGACGTACGGTGCTGGCTCGGCGTTTTGAAGCTGTCCGTTGCTTGCGTAGGTTGTTTCAGCCGGGGCGATGCTGGCGGATTCGACGATACCCGTTCCGATCGAGGAAGCTGTCAGAGCGCCGGTGGTTGTCGGTGTTCCGCTAAACGGGGTATGCGGAAGAGAGGCCGGGTGGCTGGCGGTTGGAGGAGCCGAAGGATCGGTTGAACCAAGTGGTGATGCAGAAGCCAAGGGCATAATGCCCAAGACTCCTAACCAGAGTGCAGAATTCCAATTCGTCATTGCGTATCACAAGTGGGATTTACTTGGGAACTTGGAAACTTGGAGTATAGCATCTTTTCCGTGGAACGAGAGCTGGTTTATATAAGTGCGTCTCCTGTGCTTGCACAGTTGACTGCTGATCGTACGATCATTGGTGCGCGATGCAGGTACGGCATAGCGCGGCATCAGCAATTAGTCAATTAGACACACCTGGCTATGAAAGTGGATTATGAGGTCAATTGAGCTGTGACAGATCAACTATGTAATTTCCATCGCTGGCAGGTGAACGGCAGTCAACAGGAAAGATTAATCACCAAGTGCCGTTCGCCTAGCCTGGAACCGACGGGATGACAAAACAGCAAGTTCATGAGGAGAAATGATTGTCATATTATGCTTTCTCCCCATCTTGTTCTGGTAGATCCCGCGAGTCGAAATGCTTGATTGCGGATCAATTCCCCCCAATGGGACGATTGTTTCCTTTCCTGTAGTGATCAGATAATCTAATTCCAGAATACAGGTATACTGCATACACAAATCCCTCCTTCGGATGACTTCCAAGCCGAATCATCTGATAAACCAGGTGGAGCTGAGAGATTATCTTGCTATGACGTCAACAAGAAAGGAGCTTATAATTGAGATCGCTAGGAAGCCGGGCTTGGCAATTATGCATGTTTGATCACGGATCTACGTAGGGATATTCTGCTTGGAAACTTGGTGCAATTTGGCCTGCAGAAGTTATCTAGATTCCTCATCGTGCGAAGCTGGGCAGCTAAAGCCGATATACCCGATACAGCCGCGCCACTGATTGATAATGACTCCATGCCCCTAGTCCTCATTCAAGGGTCCAGATCTTGGCCACGGATTTATTGTAACCCCTATCCCTGTTTTGTTTGAAATTTATTGGATTATTCATCTAACAGATACTTGATTTCATTGTCGAGGGCGGTGTACCGCCACCAGCCATTTGAAGCTTCAAGATTCCAAGGTTGTTGAACTGTCCAAGTTCTGAGCGAGCATTCTGCATATTAGTAGGCAATTGAATAAGGAAATGACGCATGCCATTTGCATAGCCTCGTTCTATGCCCAGTCTTGGTTTTTGCTCGTTTAAAACGATTGTAGTTTTGAGACGTACCACGAGAGGATAGACTCATAGAGACCATTTCCCGGGCCACAGGTATCTTTTTGCGTAGTATAATATCCTACATATGTGCGCAATACCTGTAGGCACATGTGCCTGCGAAATTCATGTTTACCTAAAACGAGCACCACTCAGTCACCCACCCGTGCCCGGGTATGTTCAACATATATTGTCGCCCGTAGCAGCATCGATCAATTTCAGGGTTAAAGTGTACTTAACTTTAGGACCTGGAAGCACCTGACAGCCTTGGAAGTTACCACTCAAGTGTCAAGACTAATTCTTCAAAGACCAATGACCTTTCTTCTGGCTCAGGTGATTTTTTGAACCTAAAGATTTCCGAGGTCGGAATGCTATCGCAATACTCAAGGTCCTGCCCAGGTGAGGGCACTAGGTACCTGATACATATATAGCCCTATTGGAAGGCTAGTGAGACCTTGGAAGATATGGAGTTGGACGTAAGATAGCATTAATTGATTTAGATAATAGGTGGACTTCTCGCATTACTCCAAGGATAGAAGTTTGCTCGAAGGTAGGTATCCCGAAGCTATAGCGACATCCAAATATCAATAATCTACTGACGGCCTGAAAGCATTGACTACGTACCAAAGCCTATGTGTAATCACAGACCAAAAAGTCACCTCTACCCCAGATCTAATGCAATGCCCTTTAGAATAACATTTTCAAGCTCACACTTATCTCCAGATTGACCCTTTTGTTGATTTGAATAGCCCCTGGCAGAGTCGATAGCATCGATTATGTTGAACAGGTCAGCATAAAAATTGGCCCCTAGCAGATTCCCCACAGAACGTACAATAGCAAACGGCTTGTTCTAAATATAAGACTCGTACAACAGAAGAGCTAATTTAGAGCCATCATACCCGCAGCAGGGGCCAGCCATGTTTAAATTCTGGTTGAACGGGGGTTACACAAGGATAGCTCAAGAGGAATCTCGGAATTTGACCAAAATACACATCATCCCCCCCCTGGTGGAGCGCATCGTTTTGAGTTAAATTTACATTTCTAATTTGAGTTCTCTTACTGTTCACACAAACCGGCCTACAGGGGTCAGATCAGACCTCGGATCACAATGTAACTGCAATCTCTAGGTCATGTCTCCTGAAATCCTAGTCCAAGTCTGCGGTGTGTTGATGTGTTGTTGGTGGAGTTGAAAGAGGGGCCTTTTGTTGACTAAATTCTTAGTTGACCCACGGCGGGCTGAAGATACTCACCCACGGGTCAGAGACCCATTCCCGTTCACAGTAGTGTGTACGTTCTCCATAGTCGCTTTGGCATTGAGAAAAACGCGACAAGAACTGTTGACTAGTTCCCATCATAGTATACGTTGTAACTTGTAGATCTACAGGATGGGTACCCGTGGCGTTCACGGGATCGCCGACCCACGGTGAAAATAGTTTAGGGAGAATGCCTCGGATCCCCGTGGCTGTTTCATCTTTGGGCTAGAGCCATTGTCGCATGGTGGTGCTTAGATGGGGTGGGTTGCAAGCAGCGGTGCGTGCAGGATGCTTGACTCTGGAAATTGCCGACCCATCGCCGAGGGATTAAGCGTGGCCATGATTTGGAGCCAAGTTCAAACGTCGGTGGCTGTTTCATCTTTTGGACCGATGATAGAAGCTCGAGTACAGCTTCTTTGACTGGTTGGGTGCATGTAGCGGGTTCGATTGTTGGATCCTTTCGCCCCCAAGTGAGGAGAAATTGTAAAATAACAAACGAATAAACATATTGGGGAGGAGCTAGATTCGGATACGCTGATTGGTTGATTAGTTGCCAAGACGTGCTTTGGTCAGGTATTTTTGGAAGCACTTGCATGTTTAGTTTACAACCAGATGAACGTTAAATTTGAAGAGACCTGGGGGCTGAAAGATGTGTTGTGAAGAACATCGATAATAGCTACCAACCGTTCCCCTCGTTCTTCACTGATTTCCTTGATTTTCTTTGAACCCGATACTTCTGCTGGTATAAATTTAAATCTTTATAGTACATTCAATGCAGGAAGTGATCTTGAAAGCATTTGCATAGGGTTGATCTCTCAAGCTGCTAATGACATAATAACTCCGGTCAAAAATGGTGAAGCGGAAGGTATGCACTACCACGTGTTATCGGGTAAGCCCGATCACTTCGGCTTAGTATACAATGCACCCCTTGTTTCAAACACCCCTGTTCTTCTAATTATGGTTCTGAGATCCTGCATTACTATCCCTGCTAGTATATGGATAATTATAATTCTCCATTCAGCCTCACCAACAGCGGGGTTACGGCCACCGTCCTACCGCTCTGCCGTTCTGCCGTGGCTACCCGGGCCCAGAAGTTATCAGAAAGCTGAGCGGGATGCAGCTTTACACATGCAATTCATATCTGGGCGTATACAACCAATAATACCCCAGTTGTGCACTATTTATGATAACGACGTTCTGTGCACAAACTGCCCTTTCTGGCCTAGTCTACGAGAAATTTCGAGCCATTCAAGCATGACAGATCGAAATCTCATTGCGCGGTGGCTTAAATGCGCTTTCTTATCTGCCTTAGTCGCACCAGCGAGGTCTTCCTTACATAAAAGGCTGAGATCCGGCTGACTGAGATGCAATCACTAGTAAAATTTCAAACCATAGGGATGTTTCAGGATACGGTTTTATCAACGTGTCTACCGTATAGAGAGTTTAATCTGCGCCTCAGGATCTGCTTATGTGGTATAATGTAAGCCAATTCGGGTTAATCATAGGTTAAAGCCGAATCACCAAGGTTCCTTGAGAGCGGCCAATGGTGACGAACTCTCGTAAATATTTCCACTGGGGTATCGTTTAGGGGGGCGGGATTGTGGGGGTGGAGTGTGGTGCTGATGCATTTCTGGCCCCAAGGATGACCCGTACTGTAACAACAGGATTCTTGCCCCACATTAGGGAGCCTGGACTTTGCCACTTTCTGCAGTTACATGGCAATAGCTCATGGGCCGAAAATGGGGGTTGAAGCTTCCAAGGGTCCATGTACATGGATTCACACCCTTGCGCATATGACATAGCTACAATATCATCATGTAGGGGCTGTCGTGAGACTTCACCAGTAACCGGTATAGATACGTCATGATCATAGACAGAGAAATCAAGATTTATTTAGGTTATTCTTAACTAGTCAGCGGGATCCTACAGAGGGGAATTTCATCCCTCCTGACGGTATGGGGTCGGAACAAACACATGTTAGCATCATGAACATGCTCGACTAAATATACATATGAGCTAAACGTGCTTAATATTATTTCCACCAAAAAAAACTCCGATAAATTCAACTGTTGGAATCCTCATGTGGGGGTTTGAGTGGATCTACAGTCAATGCATTCGGCCCCTAAGTAGTCGTAGTAGTCCAATGCTAGCGCCCCAAAGGCTTAGAATATACGGACAGGAAAGGGGTTGGTAATGGCGATCGCCGATCCACCTGCTCCCACGCGGTAGATTTGAGGTTTGTTTCTAATTATTGCTGGAATATAAGATCTCCCCATCTACCTCGCCGATCTCCAAATACGCTGATACGCACCTACACGCACCCTCACGCAAATACGGGAAACGAAGAACGAACTTCGTTCTACTGTTGCTTACTGCTATATCAAATAAGCATCCTTCTGTTCCACATTCGCCATGGCAAGGCAGCAACCGGGGCTGGCCTGTGAGGAATGTCGCCGACGGAAGGCACGATGTGATCGTGGGCGCCCTCAATGTGGGATCTGCGCTGATGCGGGTCGGGAATGTGTTTTTGTGGACAAGAGAGCCCCCAGAGGACCTAAGAAGGGTCAGTTGAAGGATTTGCGGTCTCGAGTGGGTAAGTCAGGCTCCCATCTCTATGCCAAGAGAGTATCCGTTGACATGTAGCGTCCAACGCAGCGGAAATCGAACAACGATTAATCAGCCAGGACCGACCTCTCGATGATGGCATGTCGACTCCAGAACTCGAAGATCCAAGCGAGCTCTCCTACGATGGCCCGATCGGGATTGACATGGATGCGTATCAAATGCCGCCACGGTCCGTTTCCATCGACAATATAACCGAGTTAAAACGACCGACAGATTGGACGCTGGCGTCCTGTCGGGCTAATTCTTGGACTGCAAGTGGAAGCTTTACACCCAACCCACAAAATATGCACGGCCTCGGGTTAGGCGTTCTGTCACCAATGTCACCTGCTCAGACGCCTATAAACCAAATGACTCTCGGAGAAGATTTGAACATGTCAGATCTTATGCTTGCCGATCTGTATGATGGGCCCAACAACTAAGACCGAAAAGGAGCAAAATGAAAGCTAACAGCCTACGCCAATAGGGACCTACTATATTTTGAGCGAGTGCATCCTATTGTTCCCATTATCCACAAGGAGCGGTATTTCTCATGGGCCAATAATGAAAATGTCTCACCTTCTCGTATCTGCTTGCGATCAGCTATGCGAACCATTGCTGCGGCAATGTCCTCTCAGTTCTGTACATTTACTGAGCCCCTATATGTGCGGACCCGCCGCATGCTCGAGATGCAGGAAGTACCTGGCGAGACTGGCTTCCCCTGGATGGCAATGCCCAGGGATTCCAGTAGCGGAGTGGATCACGAGGTGATTGCGGCATGGCTTCTTCTTGCCCATTGCGAGCTCATGCGCAAGTCAGAGCAGGAAGCTCTCCTCACAGCCGGTCATGCATTCACGCTTCTCCAGTTCTCCTCCATAATTGAGATTGATATGCCCAATGTCGAGGCCTCGCCGCCGAGTGATTATGCAAGCTCAAACCCCGGCGCATCTCCATATACTTCAAAGGCCATTGCAAATGAATCTTGGATGGAGACCGAGGAAAAGCGACGGACACTCTGGGCCGCATTCGTTTTCGACCGACTGTCCAGCATGCTGAACGACCGACCATCGATGCTGCATGAAGAAATAGTGAGTTGTCCTGACACACTAGGACCAAATTGAACACATCACTGATTGGCTGCCCCTAGATCCAAACTCGTCTCCCAATGCCTGAGACGGATTTCCAGAGTGGCCAATTCCCCGTTCCCATGGGATTCCTTTCCGAAACAATGAGCAACACCAACGAATATGCATCACTCCCATCTTTCGCCCAATGTGTCGTGCTTGCAAACCTATATGGCCACTGTCTATCGCACCGACGAATGGAACAATCAATTCCACCCCCAGGTTCAGAGCCGCAATCCCAAGACTTCTGGACAAGACACGAATGGCTAGCCTCAGCCGCCACAGCCGCAACAATGACACCTCTCCCAACACAATCTAGCAAACGCGACGCCTCGATAAAATGTGATGCCATGGATTTCTTTAACCACATCCTCGCCTATAGCGCATGCATTTCGCTAAGCGAAACAGCCGAGGAGAGACTCTGGCAAAACGTCAATGACCAAATGCTAGCATTGGCATATAAGCAAGCAGCATACCAGGCCGCAAACGACGTCGTCCATCTCGTCCAAAAGTTGCCTCGTGTTGCATTCTTCAAGATGCACCCCTTCCTTCCCAACTCAATCTGTCTGGTCGCTAAATTCTTGACTATCGCCACGTCTCAACTTACGAATCCGACGGGTCATAGACAGGATGGTGTTCAGAATTTGATGCTTGGATTAAGACAGCTTAGTGATGTCAACAACTTGGCTAGAGAGTCTTTGATGAAGTTAGAAGCTGGATTTGGCTGGTCCACGTCGGCAAGTGGGGAGTTGTGTTAGAATCACCACGGTAGATTGTGGTATGAAATTCCGCTGGAAAATGTGTGAACGAATCTTCAACTGTACATGATTAGCATTTAGAATCTGTCTTTAAATACCATTTTCCATTTGTTCAAATTTCCTTTCAGTGGTATTTACGTGTAGAGAGTAATGGCCAGAGCTAAACAAAAGCTTCAATGTTCAGCCGCAGCTCAGAATCTTTCTAAAGATGTCAAGTGCGGAGCTGAGGAGAGAAGTGATTAGAGAGTGGGAGAGGTGGCCAGAAGAACGGAGCGGTATAGAGGAGAACAAGAGAATGAGGCTGAAGATGTCCTAGTAGTAAGATGACTAGAGGGGTGGTCAGAAGGTTGGCGGGGTAAACAAGAGGCCATCATGACAACGAAAATAAAACAGACGAGATGCAGCACCGCGCGCTTAAGTACACAAGGAAGCCATATCACCCCGTAGTCCGTATCCCAAAGTGGATTCACTGCTAGTTCCAAGTCATAACATTCTTCTTCGTCTACTGTTTTAGGCGCTAATGATCGACCTAACCTGGCCCAGGTGGGCGGCCACTTCCTATTTAGGTATATACCTGAAAATAGTAAATATCCATTGCGTGAGTTTCGGACTTGAGGTAACCCCGCACTATAGCCATCGGTATTAAGATATCCTCGCGCCTTAAGGCTGAAAATCATCTGACAGAAGTTTATTTAAATGTATACTTCCTCTAGCCTTGAGCGAAGTGATTAGCCCTGTCCTGAAGATATCCCGTTGATAGTGAGCTACACAGTAGGGTAAATAGTCAATACCATCTACAGTAAAGTAGCTCAAATCCCCCCAAAGCCACCTGGTACTAGCCATGCATTTGCACCTCAATGAAGATGAATATGATCCAACACCACTGCAAGTAAGGCTTGCTGCAGAAGATCCATCATCTGGGACGCCTTTGTGGCGAAGCTCTGCTCCATCTTTCTAATTGAGGAAAACCAATCTATACCCACTTGAGTGATGGGGCAAATTAATGGCCTGAGATGTGTTAGCGAAGCGAACGTAATCTAAGCCTTAAGGAACCGAGGGGAACTATTCTACTCCGCGAAATATAGACCAGAGACACAACGTATACTCCGGAGTAACGTTTCTTCCGCCAGGTTTTCCCGAGAAAGATTATATTCATAGCTCGAAATTCTAAGGACCAAGTGAGGTCAATCAGTCACACAATAGGAGAGGGTAGCTCATTTTTCTCCTGAGAATGCTGACTTTTAAATTGAAGGCGGCTGAAATTATCAATATTGTGCATCAAATAGACCTTCAAACGGTAGTGGCCACTAGCCCTCAAAGCTTCACCAGGCAAAAACCCACCTTAGAAGATAATGTACATCTTACTATTTAGAATCAATTTCGAACCTTGAAAGCTATGAATTCCAATTCTCTCTAAAATGTAAATGTAGCCGGAGCTGGCCGAATAGAATACAGTGTGATCTTGCACTTCTTGTCTCGCGTCTATGTATCGACAATGTCAACACTAGATGTAAACAGAGTAGATCGCTAACGCAAATCAAAACGGTGAAAACAAATCATTCTCGCCATCTTGTGCATTATCTTTCTCTTGCTTTTCGTGTCTTTTCGGCGTACATGGGTTCCCCGCGAAAAGCTACGGGTCCCGGGGTTGCGCCATCTCCTATTCACGGATGCTTAAAAGCCCGCGCTGACTTAGGAGAAAAGTAAAAGTTTTGAAAACAGAAGCAGAAAATAAAAATGCCAAAAACGCAAAGCGGAACAGTACAAAGCGCAACTGTTCAGGTAATTTAGAAACGAAAGGCACGAAATTGTATCAAGCTGACATGTACGCTGATTGATGATGTGGATGAGCGGTAGGTCAATCAGAACTCCCAATCCTCCTCAACAGACTTGATAGCCCACTCGAACTTCTCACGCAGTGCCTTGGAGAAGAACTTCTCGATAGGGACATTGAACTTCTTACTGAAGACAACAGTAAGACGAGGGTCGATGTAGTTCTGGATATCACTGTCAGCATGTGTACAACTGTGCTTTTGAGTGGAAGACTTACGATCTTTGAGGTTCCAAGAGCCACCTCCTTGTTGTCTTCCTTGTCCTGAGCCTGGAGGGACATCGTCTCAACGCGCTGCTCGAGTTTCACAATGGCGGCCTCGATCTTCTCTACGGTTGGACCTTTTCCTTCAGCTTCAACCTTGCCAGTCTTGTTTTCCTTGTTAAACTTCTTCTCCATCTCTTTGACGGGCTCAAGGCGCTCGTTGAGCTCAGTGACCTTCATCTCTTTCTCACCGTCGGCAACGCGTTTTTCGTTGTCCTTCTCGAACTTCTTCTTGATCTTCTGAGTCTGCTCCTCCAGTAGATAGGCCTGGTGCTCCTTAATCCATTCCATGGTAAGGTCCTCGTCTATCTCAAAGAAGGAGGCATCCTTCTTCTTTTTCAGGCTGGGATCCAAGTCAAGCATCTGCTGTCTCAACCGCCACTTCTGATAGCGAAGTCCCTTGATCTGTGGTATGAAACAAGGTCAGCTTTTGTGTACCCCAATTTAGATGTGGTGGAACCTACCCGTTCACCCAACTTCTCCATCTGATTAGCATGGCCAGCGGTGACCGTTCGCTTATGGTTACACAGGATAGCCACCTTGCGGTTGGCATCATTGTAGGCCTTGATCTTTTCTGGGATTGTACCAGTGGCCTTCATTTCCTTAAGCACCTCGCTCATGGTGAAAGAGGCGTTGTAGGTACGGAAGACCTTGGCAGTAAGACCGTTCATGTAGTTCTGCAAGTGCTTGTTGAGAGCAGAGGTCTGTTGCCTGTTAGCTAGGTAATTTTTCACGAAGAGGAATATTTCCATACAGTCAATCGGTCGAAAACCTCATCACCATTCTTCTTGGGTGCCTTCTTGAAAATCTTCAGGTTCTTGAAGACCTGAGGATCAACCTTGACTTCGTCGTAGAACCGAATACTATCTTTACCCAAGAAATCGAAGACAACGGTGTTCGGGGGCTTCAGACTAATGTTCTCGTATTTGAGTGAGCAACAACCGACAGTCTCGGCCTCATCCTCGCCTTTTTCGTTTCCAGCACGCAGAGCGAACTGATCGATCAGGTAGACGGCCGTAGCCTTCTGGCGCTCCACCATCAGGTCGTGCTTCAAGGCCTTCTGGTAATCCTTACGGATCTTCTCAATATACTTCTTGAGCTCACGAGCCTTTTCAAACTTCTTGTAATCGCTCTGACCCTTGACATCGGAATTGGCGGCCAGCATCACATACTTGTAATTGCCGTTAATGTTCTCTTGCCACATGGCAAGCCATGTTCCTTCTTGATCATGCTTCACCTCCTTCCACTGGTGACCAGGCGGAGGCGGCGGTACGGTGGCATCCTTGCCAATGTTGATGGTGATTTGTTCTGGCTGTACACGAGTCTTAACGCGACCAGTCTTAGGATGCTCGCCTCGTCCACGGAAAAGTGAAGGGGGTTCGACGCGGAAGTTGCCGACTTTCTGTTTGCGACCATCCCACATGCAGTACTGATAAGGGGCTTCTAGCGCATCTTTCTCGGCCTTTAGCGCCTTCTTTTCGGCGGGAGTGGCGCTCTTTTTCTCCTCGCGTTGAGCATCGTAGTATTCAAAGATGGGCTTGAAATCGCACTTGGTGAAATCCTTGATGTCCACCTTCTTGCCTTGAGCATCCTTCGCACCACCAGTCTTCTTGAGAATTTCCTTGAAGTCCGTGAAGAAGTTCTTCTGGAAGACGGGGTTTTCGACATTGTGAGTGGAGTTGAGCATACCACCAAAAAACCCGGCAACTTCTTCAGCATCCGGGTGTAGTGTCACCGGTACTCCGTCGTACTTGAGCTTGACGTTCTTTGGCAAGGGCTCATATGGTGGCGGGAAGACAACGCCGTTGTGCTCCAAGGTTGTCCATTTCTTAGTACCGTCGCCCTTGGTAGGGTCCTCCCACCACTTGTATTCTTCCTCATCCTCGTCCTTCCCCTCAGCATCCTCACTTTCCGCCTTTGCCTTAGTACCCTTCTTAGGAGTGGTAGATTCAGCCTTCACCTTCTTGACGGCAGACTTGTCATCGGCCGGCTCCTTCTTGACACCGTTAGTCTGCTTCTTGGCTGCTGCTGCAGGCTTGGTTTCCTTTTTCGGAGCCGGCTTGCGGGCCGTGCGAGCCTCTTTGATGGCTTTTTGTTCAATCTTCTTCTTCTGTGCAGAGAGTTTCCTCTCAATCGGGACATCGGAGTCGGACTCCTCTCCGATGGCGGTTTCCGAAGCTTTAGGAAGTTTCCTTCCATTTAAAGCCAAAGGAACATCGTCATCGGACTCGGGGTCCTCGTGTTTCACTGATGTTCGCCGGCGTTTGCTCTGTCGAGTGGTCAGTCGCTGAAACCAAATGCGAAAAGAAAGTCGTGATCCAAACGTGCTCATCGGAGCAGGGTATGGCGTACCAGGGGCTCGTCCTCTTCTTCACTGCTTTCCGGCTCGACATATGACTTTTTATTGTCAATGCTAGCACGAGATTTGCGCTTCCCCGCGCCGTGCGCCGCATCCGCATCTTCCATCTCGACGTCCTTATCCTGCACTGCACCGAATCGAACCGAAATGCCAGGCGCAAGATCACCGTTACCGTTTGTATTCGGGGTAGTCGAGGCGGAATTTGCTAGGACAATCCGATGTTAGATAAGCGCGAGATAGAGACGACAAGGAGAGAGGCAAGCACAATGCGAAAGCTATGGAAATAGAAAGATGGGATTGAAGGGGGAATGGAGAAGTGAAAGCAAGAGGATCAGAGCAAAGTACAGAGTCCTCGACTGAGAGAATAAGAGCCGAGGGCGTAGTACATTGAACCGAATTACCCGGGAGCTGACTTACCCTTTGCGCGCCCATTTGCGCGAGCCAGAGGCATATCGTCCTCCGAGGAGCTCATCGTGGTTTGAAGTACTGGAAGTGGAGTACGGGGGCGAGAATGAAAGAAACGAGGGATGATCGAGGGCAGGTGTCCTCGTGCGCCGAGTCGGACAAAACGAGCCGCTTGATAGAACGACGAAGTCAAAGCAATTCTGACCAATGAACTGAGGGCTCACAAATGTTAAGAGAAATGATGCACCAGTGATGCGAGAGATAAAGTGAGGCTTAAATGGGGTGAATGGACAGGTAAGAAGATTGGGGGGAACAAGAAACCAGAGGCACCTAAGTTCACGAGTGTAAGTTTGGGGGAATGGAGGGAATGGAATGGAAAACGAGATTCGTTAGTTACCTCATGGACTGCCTGAGGCTGGGAATGGCTGTGTTGTGCCCCATAATCCAGGCACCAAGGCATCAAAGTGCGCCGGAAGCCGGAATGGCACGCCGTAGATTCTTCCCCATTACGGTTTAGCGCGCATGGCACGGCCAGGAGTTCAACTTCGCACTTCCCGACCATCGCAACTCCCAGCAACCAGTGAGGTCTTCTGGCATACCCTGCTCCTTTCTGCATCTCCTCTTCCGTTTCGAACTTCTCCGTTCGTAACCCCCCTAATCCTACTCTCGCAATGTTCTCCCGTGCCGCCCGCCCGGTCCTCAGGGCTGGCAGTGCTGCTGTCACCCGGTAAGTCTTCTTCCGATGCCCGCTCAGGTGTTTCGGTCCTTTCACCCGCCGAATTCAACATCACCACCACGAATACTAGTCCTGCCCCCAAGAGGAACCAAGCTCAATCGCCTCGATAATCAATCAATTCGTCGTCCATTGCTGACTCCCACCCAAGCACTGCCCCGCCCAATGCCGCCAACTTCGCGACTCTGCGTGAGATTGAGGGCCGCCTCAAGTCCATCAAGAACATCCAGAAGATCACCAACACCATGAAGGTCGTTGCCTCCACCCGTCTCACTCGCGCCCAGAGAGCTATGGACGAGTCTCGCGTCTACGGTGAGACCTCCAACACTGTCTTCGAGCAGGCCGAGACCAAGCCTCTGGAGGGCAAGAAGACTCTGTACGTCGTCGCTAGCTCCGACAAGGGTCTTTGCGGTGGTATCCACTCCAGCTTGAGCAAGGCTACTCGCCGTATGTTGGCCGCCGACCCTAACGCCGATCTTGTCATTCTTGGTGAAAAGGGCAAGGCCCAGCTTTCGCGTGCCGCTCCCGAGAAGATCCTCCTCTCCTTCTCGAACGTCTGCAAGGACATCCCCACCTTCGCCGATGCTCAGGCTGTTGCCGACCAGATCGCTCTGCTGCCTACCGACTACAGCAGCATCAAGGTCGTCTTCAACAAGTTCGTCAACGCCCAGACCTACGAGGCTACCGTCATTGAGGCCTACTCCGTGGAGGCTATCACTCAGTCCGGTACGATTATACCCGTCCTTAGGAAGAATTTCAACACCGGCAATACTAATAGTATCTCTAGCCAACATCTCCGCTTTCGAGATTGACGACGAGGCTCTGGTTAGTCTCCGCGAGTACGCTCTTGCCAACAACATCTTCTGGGCCATGGCTGAGGGCCACGCTTGTGAGATCTCTGTATGATTATCACCATCCCATCTTGCAAAGAGTTATATTTTCCTTGTACTAACGCAGTTCCCAGGCTCGTCGCAACGCCATGGAGAACGCCTCCAAGAACGCTGGTGAGATGATCAACAAGTAAGTGTTTCCGTTACATTCATGTTTCCGGCTATTTCAATTCTAACACTTTCAACAGGTTCCAGATTCTGTACAACCGTCAGCGTCAAGCTACCATTACTGGTGAGCTGGTTGAGATTATCACCGGTGCCACCGCCTCCGCCGACATGTAAGAGCCTTCTCACGGGCTTTCACGGGATGAAGTCTCCCTCGGCGTAGACTTTGTTGATATTTAGATCGACCTCCGTTTTTTGTAAAATCAGTGTCAATCCATTCCATTTTCCTATGTGGTTCCGGTATAACTGGCTTCACTTACTATGTATCGTTGCTCTAATACTCGTAGTCCGTCCTTATTGAACGTGATCACCGGAGAATTTCGCCAAATCCACTTTCAGTCTTTTTCAAAAACTTCCTCCTTGCTCTTTCTATGTTAGCTGGTCTTCTATACCTACAGTACAAACTTGATGACGAAGACGTATCAGGACAGTGAAGCTGTTCCTTCACTTAGATCAATTCTGCTTCACCACCCCGACATCACAGCCAACCACTGAAGTCTAGAAATCACTCTTCACCTTCTTCCACATTCAAATTCCTACCTCTATTCATCTATTACTTCTTACCTTCGCCAACTCTTCGACTGACTATTTGAGTTGCTTCAACGCCCCAATACCCCAGCCAACGACCGAAGCTCAGAATTTACTTCTAGAAATTCTTCCAAGGTCTACACTCAATCTCCTACATCAATTCATCCATCTTTTCTTACAATCATCAACTTCTCGGTATCAAGCTATCTGACCTGTTCCGACACCTCCATATCGCAGCCATCGACCAAAGTCAGCATTTACTTTTAACTTTCTTCTCGAGATCTATATTCACTTCCTGCGTTAATTCATTTATCTTCTCATTCATCAACTCCTCGACGAGCCAAGAAGTTGAATTGCTTCAGCACCTCAATATTCCTCCCAACAACCGAAGCTCAAAATTCATTTCTACCCTTCTTAAGGTTTACATTCAACTTCCTTTGTCAATTCATCATTTTCTTCTCGCATTCACTGGCTCCTCGACGAATCAAGAAGTTGACCTACTTCAGCATCCCAATAGCCTAGCCAACGACTGAAGTCCACAAACCCCTTCTGACCTCCATCTGCACTCCACTCCTGACATCTATTTGCCTTTCCCTTCTTACACTCGCCACCTCTTCGACAACTCCACTGTTTGGACTGCGGCAATTTGCTCTTGTTGTGCCCATCATCTTGAATCC
The DNA here is from genome assembly GCA_023626355.1 of Penicillium sp. S1602. Taxonomy (NCBI): domain Eukaryota; kingdom Fungi; phylum Ascomycota; class Eurotiomycetes; order Eurotiales; family Aspergillaceae; genus Penicillium; species Penicillium sp. S1602. Next base: position 776,736 of record JAMAGW010000008.1, on the reverse strand, counting down.
CGACACATTCGCGTCGAACCGCCAGAATGACGTCTAAGAAAGACACGACAGACCACTACAGAGCCCTCGAGCTTCCGCGCGATTGCACGCAGAAGGAGATTAGTGCTTCCTATAGGAGGTTAGCACTCCTGCATCATCCTGACAAGACAGGCGGCGACAAATCCGTCACCGATCATTTCCAGCAGGTACGGTATTAATTTCACTGTAGCTGTGAATCTATACTTACCTGAAGAATTGTACTCTTACTAATTGGCATATACAGATTCAGGAAGCGGGTGAAATTCTCCGTGATCCAAAATGCCGCCGTCTCTATGACAAGACATTGGGTCCGCAGTCGACCTCAACCTTACGTGCCTACCGTAAACGATACGAGCCATATGATATCCCGCGAAACAGGAATAAAAGTGAGACTCCCGAGCAGGAAAGCGATACACCTTGGAATTCTAAGCCCCCGCCGGAAGAGTACATGTACACATGGGGATCGTCAGTCCACATGAACCTGGACTCCGACTGGGCGCAGGCAGAGATGGCACGGCGCGCGAAGGAGATGGATGAATGGGAGGGTGTATATGCAGGAATCGATCCTGAGGTCCAGAAGGCAGAAAATGAGTACCCCAAAAAGTTTGACGAAGGCCAAGTATCACCAGAAGGGGAAGCGATGATCAACGACGGTGCAGATGAAGGCGGCAGCCTAGGACCAAGCTCGTGGAAACAGACTGAAGAGGCCTATGAAGATGGGCGAGAGCATAGCCATACTGATCCTGAAGTGCAAAGGTCTAACGAAAGGCTTTATGCATATGGTATGAAAGGTGGAGTGCCTTCAGATGATGAAGACTCCCTACCCGAGGGACCATCTGGAGATACAGGTGATCTTTGGTGGGGAAACCATAACGACGGAGATGATTCTTGGAAGACGAAATACAAAGACTACCTATATGACGCTGAAAGCGAGGCAGGCTCAGAATATCACTCACCGACAAGCAATGCCGGCCCCCTCATTGACCTGAGTGATGACGAGCAGGACTACAAAGCCAGACCCGATATCTCCAAGGAGAATGAAGCCGAGCCTAACGATATTTCCAAGCCTGCCACCGACAATGAAGATTCTTCCAAGGATGCTGAAATAGCCAATGTCATTGCAACCGATGATCAGGATGCAGACTCGACAACTGGCACTATTAGCTGCTTTATAAATCTAAACCATGATGAGCAGGACTATGAAGCCAACCCCAAATCCTCCAAGGGGAACGAAGCCGAGCCTGCCGAGAATTTCAAGCCCGCCACCATCAATAATGATACCTCTAAGGCTACTGTAATGGCCCATATTACTGCAGCCGATGAGCAGGATGCAGGCTCGACAACTGGCAGCATTGGCTGCTTTATAGATCTCAGTGATGACGAGCATAACACTAAAGCTATCGAGAAAAAAGCCAATGTCTTGGGGTGAATGAAGTCTCCCCTTGTTACACTTGTAAGTATTTCATTATCTTTACCTATAATGGCTTTCTCAGCATGATAGTTTTCAGGACGCTTTTTTCCGAGCTGTAAACGCCTTTCCTAGGGTGTCGCCATGGACCTTCTCATTTGTTGACGAAGACACCTTCCAAGGTTATCGATCAAACCTATAGATAACTAGTTCACGGTTACGATTCTCGCCTATTAGATATCTCTCGCAACCACTGATCTTCCCTCGGCCTGTAAAATCCTGATTCTCCCTTGTCACCTGCGAATTCATGGTCTGGATCGACAAATATATTGTCTGATCCTTATTTTCATTATCTCTGCCATCTGAATCCCACTGAACTGGATCAAAATGCAAGCAAAAACTGAGCTCAGCATTCGGATCCGTCACCTGTGCAATAATACCATACCAGCTGTCAACAAACAGAGCCCTAGTGCTCACTGCTGGTGTCTGTAGGCTGCAGTTACCACGGTAGGGCGGTAGGAGGAGGTTACTTTCTTGTCGCCGATGGGGACCATGGCCTTGCAATGGAATGCTCGTGCTTATGGCCAGAGGCAGGCCAAGAGGGTCAGGGGCTGTTAGCCATGTGTTGAGGTTCTCTGTTATTATGATTGATTCACCGTCGTCGGTAACTTCGAGTCGCTGGATGCTTGGGCAACCACGTTGGCGCACGCCGAAGAATTCGAGGTCCCGGAAGCCGAACCGAGCCACGATGGATGGAGACTGGTCGACGTCTGGGCCTGTTTGGCGACCAGTGGGATCTAGTGATGGTTGATATGAAGATGGCTTGGAAATATCCCATACAAACATTGATTCAATGGGCGCGTCTTCGTCAGCGGTATATAAGCTGCGATTGGGTTGCCAGATATAGATCACATAGTAGGTGTCACTATGTGCGGAGAAGAATCGATCGCGTTCACTGAGTGGATGTCCTAGAAACATGATTTTCCATTGGTTTCGTGGAACGATACTCCATCCATTATCTGGTTTTCGCTTCAGGTCGAATGATGAAGCAAAATGGCGATGCACACCATCGCTATCATTGAGCCAGTGGAAAGCTTTCGGTTCTGCCCATTCGACAACCAGTAGTCGCTTCTGCAACCGTACCCTACGAACGATCTTGCCGCGAACAATGAAAGGAACCATAAAGTGCCGGTCATTGCTCAGGTCCATCAACACCAGACATTGGTGATGGGCACTAGGGTAGACTAGCAGCCCATCTTCGTGCGTCCATAACGCCTCGGAGAATTGGCGATCCACAGTCTGCCGGACATGGCTTGCGTGCGATTCCCACGGCCGCACCTGGTACCATTCTCGGTCTCCTGCACCTCCGAAGTCGTCACACAGGCGGTACTTTTGTACAGAGCGGGGTTTCCCGTGTTCCAGATGGTGATATCGCGCCGTGACTTGATCAAAGAGACGGCGAGCCCCGCAATCCTCGGAATCTACGAGTCCAGAGGGTATTGATTTGACTTCTTCCGTCCAAGGGAAGTGTCTTTTCATGAGCGGAACCAGGATGGCCGGGTTGTCGAACGCCTCGTTCCATGATCGAGAGACACGGCGACAACGGACGAGATCCCTTGGGGCCAAGTAGCCTAGAATTAACCAGAAAATGTCACGAGGCAAAAAGGCCAGGTCATTATTATTTTGAGTACGAGTGCAAGGCTGGATCATAACTGTGCTGCGGCGAAAGGGAATAAAGAGTCGGAAGCTTATTGGAGTAGCTTTTCCCTCCGCATGCCAAGAGCTTCAGGACACCTTGCGTAATTGTCTTTCAATCAATCTGGCTTCTTCCTCCCTACTTATTTGATGAAGCTCTACTGAGCGCCTTGCTCTTCGATTAACATTCTATCATCTTCGCCATGTTGCCTCCGAGCTCCTTCCTGCTTGTTGCCTCGTTGCTGGCAGCTGTGCCAGCCAACGCCGATGGCATCTACACCAAAAAGTCACCGGTGCTCCAGCTAAACGCAAAGACTTACGGATCGCTTATTGCGAACTCAAATCACACTTCGGTGAGATGACAGTTTCCTGCGAAGCTATTAAAATGATGTTTTCTGTTGAATGCGCTAACATTCTTCTAGATCGTCGAGTAAGCCCTCCCCGCACCGTCAACAAACTTCTCCAAGACCGTCACGCTGACCTTTAACGCTCCTCAGATTCTATGCTCCCTGGTGCGGTCACTGCCAGAACCTCAAACCCGCCTACGAGAAGGCCGCACAAAACCTAAATGGCCTGGCCAAGGTTGCCGCGATCAACTGTGATGAAGACGAGAACAAGCCATTCTGCGGACAAATGGGTGTCCAAGGCTTCCCGACCCTCAAGATCGTGACCCCCTCGAAGAAACCCGGAAAGCCACGCGTGGAGGACTATCAGGGCGCGCGTACCGCGAAGGGCATTGTCGACGCGGTGGTCGATCGCATCCCCAACCACGTGAAGCGCGCCACGGACAAGGACTTGGACAACTGGCTGGGACAAAATGAGGAGCGCCCCAAGGCCATCCTCTTCACAGAGAAAGGCACAACCAGCTCGCTTATCCGTGCGCTGGCGATTGACTTCCTCGGCGCGATCGATGTCGCCCAGGTCCGCAACAAGGAAACCAGCTCTGTGGAGAAGTTCGGCGTGGAGCAGTTCCCAACATTGGTCGTGGTTCCTGGCGGCGACGCAGAGCCTACGGTGTACGATGGTGAGCTTAAGAAGCAGCCCATGCTCGAGTTCTTGAGTCAATTCGCCGAGGCCAACCCAGACGCTACTGGAAAGGCCGCCCCGGCCGACTCTAAGTCGAAGTCTAAGCCCAAGCCCAAGGCCAAGCCGACATCTGTCGCCGAGGAGGCAGAGGAACCCATCGCTACTCCCGAATCTAAGCCTGTCGAGGCACCCGTCGCACCCCCGGCACCTACCCTCGCCACCCCCGAATCTCTCGAGTCTGCCTGTCTAGAGCCCAAGTCCAATACCTGTGTGCTCGCCCTCCTCCCCGAGACTGGCGCGGACGAAGCACTTCCCTCCACTGCCACCGACGCGCTATCCAGTCTCGCCGAGATCGCGCACAAGCACTCCCTTCGCGGTGTGAACATGTTCCCCGTGTATGCCGTCCCCGAAACAAACACCGCGTCCAAGACCCTGCGCAGCGCATTGGGTTTCGAGGGTAGCCAGGATGTCGAAATCATTGCTGTCAATGCTCGTCGCGGCTGGTGGCGTCGGTACAGCGCTGAAGGGGAGTTCGGCATCACCGCAGTCGAGTCTTGGATTGATGCTATCCGACTTGGCGAGGGTGCTAAGGAGAAGCTGCCCGAGGGTATTGTCGGTGGAACCGAGCCCGAGGCCGAGGCTGAGAAGCCCGAAGGAGTCGAGCATGATGAGCTGTAAGATTCGGAGATTTGAATGTTCGGGATCCTTTACATTTTTCTATTCCGACAGTCATTGCACCTTGCAGCTATGTATTTCATATTTTGGATTGAATTTGTCCGTCAGCCTTGAAAGGGTTGATTGTACACCTTTTCGATGAGTGTGCAGTACAAGTATCCGCCGCTCTAACTCATAGTAGATCTTCGTACATGGCCTGGTCCATTCTGATCATTGCCTACCACCCTGCCTCAATTTGCCCTAATCGCCTTTTCAGAAGTGATAGGCATCATCAGTATGCCTGTTCATTCCGGTATGATTAGAACATTCCAAATAGCGGGGGAATGGGTCCGACTGCCAGGTATGATCAGCCTAGATGGTAGATATCGAATTCTTTGTCTTAACATTGCGCTTTATACTGAACATGGTTTTACAGTCTAGACGCGAGAGCAGCTGTTTAGGTCCGTAACTCAAAGTTGACCGCTTCATGCAGTGCAACCCGAGGAAGCTTGGTAGTTGAGACTGCGGGGATTGCGACGGTGTCTCAAGACCTGAGCCTGAGCACAATTTCATCTTGCTGAGACTACCATGCTTAACGGGGGTATCTCACCTCGCTCGCACCAGTCTGTTTTCCGAACACCCCAGAGCTTTGAATGAGCTAAATGAAGCGGTATTCCATGTCTCAATGTTGGGACTTTGGCGAAAACCGCAAGTTCTCGCACACAAAGGCCATGTTCCATGATGGCGACTATTACTTTTTGGTCCAGCTGCCCGATCGCTACAGCAAGGCAGAGAACGATGTTCCCAAGGATGGCCTAACCAAAACTCCCAGGGGAGCATATCTGGCCTTTATATGAAGATGATCTCAGAATATGCCCTCATCCTGACAGGCCAGACATCTACGTCAAAAAACCCAACTGGCCGGCTACTCGGATTCACCCGCGACCAGCATTGATATCCTCAGAGAAGCGAAGATTTGCGAGGTTCTCATGAAAAATCCACATTAACATGCTGCCCGCTATTACGGATGCCTGGTCAATGATGGCTGAATCACCGAACTTTGTTTTGAAAAGTGCGCGGAATTGCTCACAGAGCGTGAAGCGGCCGGTTGTCTTCTCGCTATTGACGACTGTTACCAACAGATTGAGGCGGGTCATACCCATCTTCATTTACTCAATCTCGTCCATAACAATATTCGTAACTGCAACGTCATGTTCAAGACCCAAGAGGGTGAGGAGGCAGTCATCATTGATTTCCACGCATGTGGTCTACAAGGACATCCAATTGAGGGGGAATTTGGACCAACGCCCGAGGATATTCATACCATGGAGTTTAAGAACGACGATTATGCTTTGAAGGTTCTCCGCAAAGAATTTGAAGTTGCCAGTGACCAGAAAGACCGTTGCGCATGTGAAGGCTGCATACCTCCAGAGAAATTACTGGACTTTCCCGCGGCCCCTCACAGGGCGTAACTGGAGATGCCAGGAACCAGCCCGGCAAGGCTGCATATTCGTCAATATTTGCACGTTTTCTTGTTATTTGGCCTAGCCTTTTTAGGTAAATGATAATGTTGACCTAAACTCTTATAGGTAGGCGTTTCCGCCCTAAAGCACCGAGACTTGTAAGTAACACGAGCGCCAGTCGTTGATGTCTCTTATCGGGAGCCAATAGCATTCGTAGTCTGCGAGTTTGGTCTGAGATGCCTTTCCATCAGCTTGGCACCACGGCAAGAATCATAATTAGAAATTTTCATAGGATGAAAAGTATAATAGGGCCGAATGCTCCACTCAGTATGGACTTAAGCGAGGGATGGGTGCCTAAGTTGATAGATTGTTTTTACTCAGTGTATACGAGCAGCCAATCGCATTCCTCAGGCCCCGGGCCCTTATTGGCCCGAGGTCAGTCTCGCGGATATTGGGGTTCCTGCATGTGGTAAACCTTGGAAGCTGGATTCCATGGAAAATGGCGCTAGTAATGCCATGTAGCAGGGCGCTCCTGGCGCCGGAAAATAAACTACAGAGTCATCCACTAGATTTACGAGTAATCACATAGGCCTTGCATATCTGCATGCAATTGAAGCTTATGGGGAATCGCAGAATAGTCGTCAAACTGTTTGGATCTTGAATTTAAATAAGAGCCGCATATGGGGCAAAAGAGATCTGACAGCGATCATCGGGCCGGACCTCCCGATAAGGAAGGACTCAACAATTTGCAATGCATGCCTAGCGAGGTCAATATTGTTGACCCCACCCCTATCAAACTACTGGAGCTTATATGTAGATGGGCTCACCTGAAAGGGTCAGGTGCATGCCCATAGATTCCGGTGACTCAACGTAGCATGGAAGCGAGAGTATGATAGGACGTAATAAGCACTGGCTTGCAGCTGGTGGAGAAGCCACATAAATCTCAGCCGGAAGATTCCTAAGGCTCCGGTACTGAGATTCCAAATCCTTCAACGACAATGCCCGAGGAATATGGACTGGGTTGAATTAGGAAGCGCATTATAGCCATGGATATTCGAAACATGAATGATTCCGGACGCTACAGGACAAGGCACTGTCCCGCTAATGTTGAATCCGTTACTCCCGTATGATCTGGGTCCATTTATTTGAAGGAACCGGTAAGCCTTGCTGCGGAAGTATTGGCAATGCGCTACCAATACTATTTTGGCTTTCTGTGCATGGAAATGGAAGTGAGGCTGACGCCAACATGACACATGGGCAGGAATATGGCGTATGTGGAGATCTTAAGTGCCAGACTAGATTACAGCTGGGGACGTCTGGAACCTGAGAAGTCGGCGCAGCAATTGAGCTCGGAAACTTCACTGGGCTGATGTACCTTAATAGGCACCTGGATGGTACCTGGGTACCTGGGCAGTTTGCCTAGATACAAGTATATATAGCGCTTGAATTCCACTCAGAGCTCTCATCATCTCGAGGTTCATTTCTAGTATCCATCCGAGTCCGAGTACCTTTCTTCATTACATAATTCCAAAAGAATGGGGTTTGATTTGATACCAGTGTTTATAGCCTCGGCCTGTGTCTCAATCAACATTTGGGAACTCGCTACCCTGGCTGCTACAGCCCTCTTCCTACTCGCTTTTTCATATCCGGCTTCAATATGGAATGGAAAGGTATTCCGCACCTACGAAGATGAGAAACAAGTTCCGAATCTCGAACTTTCAAAAGCACAAACTGTAAAATCATTTTACAGGAACCGTGTTGACTTTCTACGAGACGGCTTCAAACAGACAGGGTCGTGGGCGTTTCAGTTTGAATTGCTCAAGAACCGTGTTGTCGCCGTTTCTGGTGAAGAAGGGAGACAGATGCTTTTGCGAGAGTCAGGTCTTGATCTCTATGAAGGTTTCCAGATTGTTCTAGAGTCTGTAAGTTATCTGAGCTCTGCCCGCTTTGAGCACTGACTCTAAACCCTAAACTGTGTCAGATTCCTAAAGGTTATGACCACCATCAAGTCAATTCATTTTATAAACGCCTCCTATCTCTCCAGAAAACCGATAATCTGAGCTCTAGTGAGTCAACAGAACTTTCCAAGAAAACTCACATTTCTTTTTTAATACATGCCTAGTGATCCCATACCTTTTATCCGATTGTCAGCGCAAGATAGACACATGGGGCAGTCAGGGTCTATTGGATCCCAACTCAGCCATCTATGATGTGGGTAATAGGCTTTCTTGATCTCTCTATGAATTCAATTGCTACTGATATAAAGCTAACGCCATCCGTTGAGATTACATTTGTTATGGTTATGCGGGTCCTAAATTCGTTCGATATCACCGACGATTTAGCCCTTCTGTCTCGCCTACAGGGGTGGTTCGATGTTCTTGATACCTTTACCGAGCCAGCGTCGGTCTATTTTCCATGGATATATGGCCCTGCTTCGATTCGACGACTTTGGGCTGCAACGAATCTCTATCTGACCTTCAAAAGCTTTGTTCGCAAGAGAATTAATGGTGGGACTGCAAGACCAGATGCGCTTCAGAAGCTTATAGACAGCAACCAGACTGAAGAATATATAACCAGGGTAAGACCGTCCCTTTTTTGATGGCGTGGGTCTTACAAAATAAGACATACATGCTAATTTTTTCAAAGTTCATGATAGCTCTTCCTTTGGCAGGGGCTCGTTCCACAGGAACAATTGGTGCGTGTCGAATTTCACTTCATAGCCATGCTGATAACTGCTAAATCCATTTGCAGGAAAATGGCTCATCATGTTCCTCTCATCTGACCCAATCTGGGCTTCGGCTGTTCGCCGAGAAGTCGAAGGCCTTTTATCAACCTACAACATCGCTTTACCGCACACCCCATGCCACGCAGATCTCACCAACGCACTATCCCAAATTCCCCTCACAGCCTGGGAAACCAAACTGCCTTCTCTCGACTTGTGTATCCGGGAGACCATGCGAATCGCCCAACCACACACAGCCCTTCGCAAAAATACAGGTCCAGACTTTTCTGCTGGAGAATTCACTATCCCCTCCGGGGCCTTTGTTGCGTATTCATTTTTGGATACAACTTTGAATCCTTCTCACTATGCCGATCCAACTCGCTGGGATCCCTCCCGACTACTTCAGAAAGACATACCATCCATAGGGTGGGGCATGGGCAATCATCTTTGCAAAGGGCAGAGACTTGCTATATTGACGATGAAGCTTTTGAATGCTTCTCTGCTTCTGAGGTTCGACTTGTCAATGGTTGATGAGCAACTTGAAAAGATGGAGGCACCCCCCGTGCCGAATTATAACGACCAGCTTACCTGTCAGCCCAAAGATAAATGCAGCATCAAATTTACTGATAGAGTATCTTGAACAAAGATATGGATAGATTCTTGTGGATTGTGAATATACGAGAACGATGTGAGAACAAATTTCATTCACTAAACGTAACCTAGAGAGAATTGGTCATTGAGGCGATCGGTTTACAAAATGGACTTTATATTGACTAGAGCCGTGATTCCAAGTACAATCTGAAGCATTAATTTTCAATGCAGAAGGTCGAGCATTCACATATATCGGCTACTCGAATGACCTCAGGAATTCTCAACTTCCAAAGCTCAATTTGAAAAAACAATGGCTGTGGCACTGTGACACCCTTCCAACTAGGTATTTGTTCATACTGTGCAATGCAAAACCTCGGAAAAGGGCTAGCCCTCGTGAATACCTCCCGAGTCCATAGCAAGGTCTACGATGATGCAATAGGGTACACTAGGTAGTACTCATTCACAGCGGGATTTCCATGGCTTCATAATACCTTTGCACACAAGACCCAGGCTGGTCATATTGGTACAACTGAATATATACAAGGGTCAAGCATTGCACATGAATTTTAAAAAGAACGAAACCACCTTGGAAAAGCCCGCAGAAACACCGTATAAAATGCCAAGTAACGCCACCGTACAGTCAGAGCCTCAGCTCTATTTTTTGCGGCCCTCAGTGCCCTTCTTGATCATCTTCTGTCTCTTAGCATCAACCTCCTTGTCGAAGATCTCACGAGCAGTCTCGCCCTTCTTCCGCTTCGACGGCTTAGACTTTACGCTAACAGTAGCAGCACCGCCATTGCGGATTTGTTTTTCAGCGTCTTCCCAAGCTGCGGAGCCGCTATCAATTGCGTATCTGGAGGCTGAAAATCAGTTATTGTTCATTCGGACCTCGCAAGGGTGGAAATAAACACAGATATAGACTTACTTGTCCAGGGGGAGAGAATCAATCAACGCACGCTGCTTCTCGCGCATCTCGTCGTCGATCTGCTGGCCACCCTCCTTGAGCTCCTCATCCAGGCCGGTATCCAGCGGCTTGAAACGGTCCTCGATGATATCATCGTCATGGGCACCACCTGCAGGCTCAGCAGGCCTTTGCTCTGCGGGCATGGACTCGGCAACGGCACCCTCAATGATACCACGGAAATGCTTGGAAAACTTGCGCATGGTCTTGAGGAAAATGGCAAGGAGCTGCGAGGCGGGAAGATCCAGCTCCTTCTCGAGATCATCCATAGTCTTGCGTTGCAAACCAAGAGCAAGCAGGATTGGCAGCTGCAAACTTTTGAGTTCAAGCTTGCCACCCAGACGATTGGAGAAGTAGTATTCAGCAATGCGGGGAATCATATCCATAATGACATGGTAGTCCAGGAGGTTGTTTGCGTAGCTATCCAGGCGCTTCAAGTCAAAGGGCGAGAAATCGGCATCAAGGTCGGCTTTCTTCAAGGTGCGCAGAACGGCTGCTGTGTCGAGCTTGGCACCGGCGGTGGCAGACTCACAGATGCTCAGAGACAGGACCGCGGGGAAATGGCGGAACTGGTAAGAGAGCAGAGCAAGGAATCGGCGGTGGAAGTCACGGGAGAAAGATCCCAACCAACCGGCATCGTTGGCACCAGTAGCCAGAGTGCGAAGCATCACGCATGAGTGCTCTCCGGTCAGCTCATTAGGCGTTTGACGCAGGTAAACTGGGTGGAAGGAAGAATTTTTCCAAAATTTGTGGAGAGCGGGTGTAAGACCATAGCTGACACCAATATAGTCAAGGGCATCAGGGCGACGCTCTGTCAGCCTACTGAACAGAGGGGGCATGGTGTGGATATTGCGAACGCGCACATCGTCGTCCAGAAGGTTCGCGTTGGCGAGCTCTTCATCCGTAACACGGACCATCTCTTCCTGAGGAGCAACCATGTCCTCATCCAGGCTAGTGAATTTGCCCTCGAAGAAATCGACCAGGAGCTTCAGAGCATGCTTGCCGTATCCCATGCCTTGATGCTCGGGGTTTGTGGCAATACGAACAATTCGAGCTCCAGAGAGGCTGGCAAAGTCTTCATCCTGGAACTGTTGGCTAACCAACCAGGGGATCAGATCACCACCAGCGCGCTGGCCACGGCTAAGGCTGTTAAGGACACTCTGTCTGCTGATACGACCCTCAAGAGCAACTTGAATAACACAAAGTGGATCGGGCAGCTCCTTAGCTTTCTCGTCAATTGGAGGGAGAAGCACATAGAGCTGGTGCGCGGGTGCGTCACTCATGAGCTGGAGATCATTGGGGGTATTCTTATAGTGACTGGCGGAATAAAGCGACATCATCTGCTGCAAGAAACCCTCGGAAATAGGGTTGAACGAGAACAGGGTGTCTCGATTGACCTGGAGCAGCTGACACTTGTCGGGAGTGGTGAAATTTTGCAGTCTCGTGCTCGACTTTTCGGGGATATTCAGGCACAGGACGTTGTTCAACCACTTCTCGACATGATCTTTCGGGGCGTAACGAATGGGCTCTTGGAGCTCGATCTCTACAAGCTTTCGGCCACCGAGATTCATGCCCGAGTTCTTTGAGGCTTTACCAGTGCTGCGGTCTGCTACATCGGTGTCTTTGCTCTTGCTACCATTTCGGGATTGCTCACGAAGCTGTTCAATCAACTTCAGAGAGAGTGAACGACCGGTTCCTTCGTAACCGTTGATAGTGGAGGCCATGAAGATCAAGTAAGGTCCCATCAACTTGCGAACCAGGGGCAGGGGGATAGCAGCAGCCTCATCGATAACCAATAGCTCAGCCTGTCCGAGGACATGTGCGTCCTGCGGCTGAATGTATTGGATAGTCTGACGGTGGTTGCGGTGAATGTTAACTCTGACGATGGCCTTGTTGAAGTCAGGGTTGGTCGATTGGAGAATGGTGTAGTCGAGGTGGTCAGTGTAGCCAAGCGTATCGAATCCCTTGAACACGAACTCGAACAGGGTCTTCAAATTCTCGGGGCTCGGTGAGGTGATGAAGATGTTGCTATATCCGTGGTAAATGGCTGTTGCGATCGCAAGACCAAGAGCAGCCGACTTTCCTCGTCCACGACCGGCAGTCATGGCAACTGTGCTCTTCAATGTCTTCTCGGTGATTGTGTCGGTAAAGGCCAAGAGCGCCTTCGCTTGATCCGCCGTCTTAGCAAGATTCACAAACGAGCAAAGGGGCTCCGTGCCCTGCACGCTCTCTTTAATTTCCGGCAGGCTAGGCCCATCGTCCTTCGATTTTTTCTTTTTGTCCGAGCTAGACTCATCGGTGGATCCGGGGGGAGGAAGCGGCTTGACGTTTTTGCCGCCGGAGATAGGCAGCACGTTCAACTCGTCATCCACAACCAAGCAGGAAGCACAGCTTCCCAGAGACAAAATGAAGCGCTCATTGAATCGAGCAACAACATCATCGTGCGCCTCTGTTCGGTACCGGGAGTGAATATCCATGGACATAGTGTACAGCTGTTTCAAACTGGTCATGCTTTTGAGCAGCAGCAACACTATACCGCCGCCCTCGACCGTCTCGACTGTGCGCGCCAAAAGATTCGGGGTCATGGCTTCGAAGTCCTGCAGAATACACATGCCGTAGGTGTTACCCAGAATCTTCTCTGTTTCCTTGTAGTAGACATAGCGGATTTGGTTAAGGGTGATGAACAACTCGAAGGGATCCTCCTGGTTGGCTTCACGAATACCGTACTTGACTTCCTTCTTGATCTTTGCTTCACGCTTCTTGCGGTGACTGGTGAAGCCCAGCAGGTCCTTCTTGTAGGCCCACAGCACAGATTTGTTCTGCTTCACATCGACACTGGACATGATGTAGTGGAGATTCACGATCACATCTTTTGCGCGGTCACCAACCACCACGAAGAAGCTGCGCTTCTTCTCCTGGATACCATTTCGGATCAGGGCAGGAATTCGCGAGTCAATCGCCTTGCGCGGCATGATGAGGGTGCGGAGCTGGCCGCGAGGAAACGGGAGGTTTGGCTTGCTGTTGATTACCCGTGGAGGAAAGATGGGCAATCTGTGGAATTTATATTAAAAGTGAAATTCTTTAGTCCCTCGATGAATGGTCCGATATATTGGGACGTTGATCAGAGGCAAAAAGAACCCTCCAAGTCGCTAACATTCCCAATTCGGACGGCAACGAGAAAAAAAAATCATATTGCTAGCCTATACCGCCTACCTTATTTTTCTGGCCACCGTCACCGCCTGAAGCTCATTTCCCAGATATCACATGACCTAAAATCAGGCAGCACCACATCACATGACCCTGAGCCCTGTCGATTCCTTCCGAAAGTGGAACCAAGAAGGGAGAGACTTGTTCCGCTTCGAGAAGCCAAACGACTCCACCTGGCCGAGTATGATGAGCACTTTCTGTATGGCGTTACGTTGTGATGTCTCATTTGCTTTGTTCAAAATACAATTATGGGTGAAGTATCGTACAGTATACTAGAACTATGGAGCTACGCTTAGAATCAGGGAAAATCGCAAGGGCTATGACAGTGCTCAGCACTAAGTGGAGCGCGCGGGAGCCAAGTCCTGCTTCTGGGCGCCGATCGCCCGGCATATCTTGTGTCTTGGAGGCATGCCTGTGGACTGCAATCAAGGGCGTCAGAGGCCCAAGGCGGATATTACTCGGATTATGTCTCGTCTCATTGGTCAGGCGGGAGAGAAATGCACATCGTACACGAAGGGGTCCATGGTTGCGTGCTCAACCAAAATCCAACCACCCACTGTTGACGCAACTTGATAGCCAGTGAGCTCCATTCTGACTGGCCGCGCGTCTCTTACTGGCCACGAGTCCGGCGCTTCCTGCCTCAGCCTGATTCAGGCCGTGGCTGGACTGTCAATCCCCTGATGTCTCCACCCACCGGAGCTCCACCGGAGACTCAGGGATCCTGGGGCTTCTGGGTTCCTTTGCCTTGCCTTGGTCGGACCCTCCTCCCGGTGTCCGTGTTTCTGTGCGCGCAAAACTGCTTCCCCTGCGATCCGACCTACATTTTCGAAACGGCGCGATGGGCAGTATTACTGTACGAGTATAAATTAACGTTTTGGACGCACGATGCTCCAGCTCTCAGCTGATACTGGGCTCAAGGTTTCGGTGGGGTAAGTAGCTTGCCATCGACGCCATCCCATACCGATTCATGTGGAAAGGGGAATCAAAATCTAACAGCGGCATTCTATCTAGGGTCTTCTTTCTGTGCTCCTTTTTCCTGCACGCGACCTACAATACGACCTTTGCCTTTGGTAGGTTGCCTTTCCAAGCGGGGTAATTCGCGCGCTGACTTCGACCTCAAGATCGCCCGGTCAATACGGCTGTCTTGACCTGCTTCCTCACAGGAGCAGTTTTCCTGATTCTAGGTCGCTTCGTTCCGTCGGCATCGCGACCCTCGTCGCCAATATCGAAACGATCTAGAGTTCCACTTGCCGACCAATTCGAACTTGCATCGCCATCCTCGTCGCGCTCCTCACTTTCGCGCTCCTCACTTTCACGCTCTTCAATTTCATCCCCAATATTGGCATTTGATGAACCAGCACGGCCAGCTACATCCGGATATTGGTATAAGCTTGGTCTCTTGTTGAGCATCTGCGGTCTGCGAGTTGAATTGTTCCGCCGAATCAGCCTCAACAGCGAATGTGTGCCCGCCGGATATTCGGTAAGATGACGTCGCCCTTGCTCTGATCAGATCCATTATGGTTGACCACCTGGCCTGATAGTATGCCATTCCATTCATTGTTTCCATCTATGACTATTGGCGCTATCGGCGATTACAGCCGACGGAGGAATATGTCTCTTCCCACCGATTTCAGAGCGTACCTATCCAGGTGGCTGAGTCAGTCTATCGACGATGCTTCTATTATATGACAAAGAGCGGTCTCAGAGGCATTATCGCCGCTGCCTTGGTCTCTATCGGCGGGTACTCAGCCTCGTCCTTTTTGGCTGGGAGTCAATCCACGTATATCTGCCCCATCATTCTGAATACTGCATTCTGGATGCGAATTATTGGATTGATCAGTCTGGTCTTTGACTCGCTCATTTTAATGGGAGTTGCTGAGCTATTTGAATTTGGTGGCGAAAGAAGTGAAACGCGGAGGCATCAGCGAGCGCTCATGTCTTTAGGAGCTGGCCTCCTTGTAAGTGGCGTGCCCCTGAACGCTGGGAACGACTTTCTGACAATTATTTATCAGGTCATTGCATTGATTTGGACAATCATCGGCATATTTGTTGAACAGAGCCGCCCTGAGCATAGGGGCCAGCTGTTCTTGGACGCAGAGTACACACGAAGTGCTTTTGGCCAAGCCCTACTGGTTCTGTTCTTCATTCTATCGGCTTGGCAGATGGTGTGTAATAATTACATAGTCTTCCGTAACATATTGATGTTTACTGACAGCTACAGTTGCCAACATACGGGGTGTTGGGAATATCTATTATAGCCGGGTTCATGTTTATCTACTTCCCAGCCGTATCGACCTTGCTTTTTCGACAGTTGCCCTTCCCCTTTATCTCCTTGGATCATGCCGTTTTACCCTTCGCAACATCTACGGCAGGTGCGGTGCTCTTCCTCTTGGCACGCATAGTCTCGCAGGAAGAGTCGAAGTCATTGTATCGTGCCAATATTACCTTGCAGGTTACATTCATTACCCTTTGCAGCATCGGCCTCATATTCGCCTCGACCAAGCACCATTTCTCACATACCCATCCTATCGACCTATTGGTTCACAAAGCGACGATCCAATTCGATCATTTTTCTGAACAAGCTGCCAAGAGCAGATCTCTGGAAGAAGCCGTTTTTGAATATCGAAACCGGTATCATCAGCATCCACCTCCGTAAGAATTGAATTGCCTAGCACTTGGTTATGTTGTGTTTACCTAATTCTTGTTCAGTGGTTTCGACAAGTGGTACGAGTATGCCACGCATCGATCATCGGTGATCATCGACGATTTTGATGAACTTCACAAAAATCTTCTTCCTTTTCGATCCGTCCCGCCCCAAGAGCTGCGCGAAGCAACCCAGAAATTAGCAACTAATCCTTTCAACGACCTGGGGGGCTTAAGTATTCGTGATGGCAAGCCAAGGGTCCAGGAAGGAATCAAGCCAACGCATGCGTGGATGGTACAAGGCGCTGCTCAAATGATTGAAAAGTTTTCTGAGCACCTACCAGACATGGATCTTGTTTTCAACTTGAATGATGAGCCCCGTGTCGCAGTTCCGTGGGAAAGAATATGGCCACATAAGCGCATGGCAAAGGAAATGGAGTATAATTTCAATCCTGAATCAGATGTGATCAGCACTTGGTCTGTGAGCCGAAAAGATGGCTGGGGACCCATTGAGCCAGCTGATCAAACGAATGAAACCGTTTTTACCGATGGCGCTTGGCGGGGTGTTTTTGATCCATATGTGAGCGCCATTTGTCCAGCTTCATCCAAAGCACGCACACGTCGAGTTTGGAATCGGCACGACATTTGTTTGGACTGCACAGATCCCCATAGTATGGGTCAATTCCCAAAGCACTTTGATGTTGCGACGGATATCTGTCACCAGCCTGATCTTGCTTTCCTTCATGGGCTTTTGATCTCCCCTGCGTCTTTCAAAGTGTCTCAGGAGTTGGTACCGATTTTCAGTCAAAGCGCACTGAAGGGATTCAGCGATATTCTCTTCCCCAGTCCCTGGAACTATGTTGACAAAGTGAAGTATGAGCCAACTCATGAGCACCCTGATCCGGAGTATAATGACAAAGACAATTCCCTGTACTGGATTGGTGGCACGTCCGAAGGTATGAGCCGCTTTGGAGAATGGAAGGGCATGCCACGACAGCGGTTCGCACATCTGGTCAACAACAATACCGATAATAAAGTTTCTGTCCTCCTGGAAAATGGTCCAAGATCTTACAAGTACGAGATCATGAATGGAAACGAACCCTCAGAACAGCTTGGTCTTCGTGCTGATGTCCATCTCGCCGACCAAATCACCCGCTGCGGGGACTGTGATGAGCAACAAGAAGAACTAGGCCTCAGTGAAAAGGTCGATTTTCAAGAACACTGGTCCCATCGATTCCTCTTCGACCTTGATGGTGCCGGCTTCAGCGGTCGATTCCTGCCGTTCCTGCAGAGCCACAGCGTACCATTTAAGACCGGCCTTTTCCGTCAATGGTTCGACTCCCGGATGGTCTCGTGGTTTCATTTTGTACCTATCGACATCCGTCTCCATGGCTTCTGGAGCACGATGGCATATTTTGCAGGCGTGTCAGGCCCTCTCACTGATGACCATGATCCCCATGCCAATTCAATGAGAATGAAGGCCCATGACGAGGACGGTATGTGGATTGCCGAGCAAGGGCGAAAGTGGGCTGGAATCGCCCTCCGCAAAGAAGACATGGAAATCTATTTCTTCCGCCTTCTACTCGAATGGGGTCGTCTGACCGATGATCGAAGAGAAGAACTAGGATTTAAGCCATGATTTAGGTGTTAACTACCTACCTATATGATAATGTTTTGTAAAATAATCGACGATCTATGAATTTCATTAAGATTTTTCGGCGCGGAAGGCCCATTTCAAATCCAAATCTGTTAAACTGCATTGTCCAATTGAACACCGATGATCTACTGGAAAGGGGAGACTGGACGCGCGAAATACACCTCTTTCATGAAGACTAGCGAATGTATATGAGACAATTTATAGGTACGACATTTGAAGCCCTGCGGCGCCTCGACCATGACAGCTCTTTAGTATGAACCTTGGAATGAGAATGAAACCCTTCCTAAATTTCTGTGGGTTTCATACGCTTTTGTGTTCCATACCCGTGGTGGGCTCTACCTGGAATAGTAGTGATTGTCTTACAGATAAACATTCAAAGGTGGCAGCTTCGGCGCAAACTCTATAGGTCTTCCCAAAGGCGAGTTTCACAGATCAATTTTCATGGAAAATGATGTCAACTCTCATAAATGTCGTATTAATATCATTCAGAAGCTAAATCACGCATAATGGTATATAAGAAACCTGGCAGAAAACCTCTGAATAGATATTAGATGGCCATATTAGCACAGGTAAAAGCGGGCGTCACGCTTCCCGAGTAATCCGTAATGATAGCCTCGACGGCAGCATAAAGACCAGGTCCCAGCATGAACAGTCCCACAAACAGGATGAAGACGTTGATCAAAGTCATAGTCGTCTGTTTCAGGCCAGCAAAAAGCCTTCCCCGGTTCAATTGCCAATAAGCGACGGCGAAAAAGATATATCCGAAGAACGAATCGAATGCCGCGCTTAGCAGGGAGAGGAAATCACCCATACTAGGCACAACCTCGGAGAAGATAAATGCGATAAGCCAAATGACAATCATGACGAGGACCCATACACCCCAGCCGATAACGGTATTGCTGTGCGCATGTCTGGAATTTCCCATTAAGCGGAGGTAGATAAATTTCGCCGAGACATTAGCATAGATCACGCCAATGATGAGTGTCGGGACGATCACAAAGCCGAAAGACGCTTTTTTGTACGACACAACGCCCAGACTGCCAAATGCCGGAGCTGTGGCGTATTGGCCTAGATACCGGAATCCGATGGCCGGGGGGACAATAAATAGAATGGCTGAGATCACTGCAAGCACAGCCAGGGCTTTAGGGAAGTCCTGGGGCCGTTTCATCTCGGCGATGAAGGTTGGAAAGAGAATCTGTGGAACCCAGAGGAAGGTGATGTTCAACACAGCATTCATGCAATTGACGAATGTGGTACCCGGGAGGGGAAACGCGTAAGTTTTAACAACTCCATCCGTCGGGTAGTCACCAAAGTATCCGTATAGGGGAGCCGTTTCGATGCCGGCGAAAATGAGGAAGAGGAGTATTGCAATTCCCATGCAGGCAGCTACAATGTAAGTTTAGCCAAAAGACCCAAAAAAGGTGAGATAAAGCTAGAGAGGACTCACAGGAGAACATAGACATAAAGCTGACATGGTGCAGAGTCCGCGGAGTAGACATGATGATACCCATGATGGTCGTAATCACAGAAAAGACTGCCGTGCACAAAGAATGGTCGGACAAGGTATTTAGAACCTTAGCACCAGTAAGGACATGGAATCCAATCAGGAGAATATTGTTCGCGAGCAGCATGAATGCTGAGAAGACGTAGGCGGCTTTGCTCTGTCCGAATACATAGTATCCAAAGTCACCTGCGCAGAGTCAATGAATAAGGATATGTCTTGTACGTGAGGTGGGCACGCTTCACCTACAGATGTCCTTGATTTGAGGGTTCTTCATGATATACTTGTGCATTGTGATCGAAGTAATCCAGAACAAAATACCGGAAAGGACCATTGTGATGATGCCAGGGACCCAACCAAGCACACTAAGAGACCACGATTGCGCCATAATGGCCAAGCATACCTGATCTCCGGCCAGCAAAACGGCTGTTTTCTGCCAGGACATGGTGCGCAGCTTGATGTCATGTTCATGATCTATTATCGCTGTTAGTCCCGTCGCGGGCTATCTGGGTGGATTTCAAGGACGAGGTGCGGCGCATACCTTCAGCAACTAGTGCATTGATCGTGTCAAACGAGGTTGACGGATCCACCTCTGTTCCCAGAGCGTAACCACCCTGCTTTTTCTCATCTGCTTCATCCATCCTGGTCGCCATTATGAGACTTCGTGTGAAGAGATAGCAGGGGCGACGGAGCTGATATAGACTGTGGGGGGGAAAGATATGAAGATAAGGGAAAGAGTGAGATAAACCCTGCAGGGTAAAGGAAAGTTACGTCCGAAAAGCACGGTGAAAGAGAGGTCCGAGTCCTTGGAAGATTTCTGACATTTTAACCTAAATGAATTATAGATTTTCGATTGTCACCATGTACGTTGTTAATGGCGCCATAATTAAGAAAATCGCGATTGGAATTAATACGGCACTAGTGCTCTTCCTTATCGGTCAGCCCGTGGGTCTGGGCCTGTCACAGAGGCTACGCAGATAGTTTCCTGTCTATGAATATTCCCATTGGTCCAAGGCAATCACAACAAGAGCTGGATTTCATCCGTGCGCCGCTAAAGTCTTGGAGGGACCGAGGAACTAACGCAAGTGAGATCGTGAAATTGCTGCCGATGGATGAGCCAATACGATTGGAGTATTTGATTGGTCGTTAAGCATGCAAAAAAATCTATTCTCGCATGAATCCAGGTCCCTATACCTTCTCATTCCTAGGTATGAGACGGGATAACTAGGTACAAAGTCAATGGGTACGTGGTATACCCCACAAAAGATCCATGGACTACGCGGCTGGCTCCCGTGGACGTGGTTCCGGTGCTCTCCTTGCATAAGGTTAATTGAGTACAGAGCATTGGCATGTCACACTTTGTCTCAAGAGTTATATGGTTTGAAAGCATAAGAGGCATCTATACATTCTCTAAAATGGTTATAGGCAATTAGCAATGGACAAGAGTACAGAAATCCGCGGGGGTTAGCTGGTGTTTCCCCTTACGGTAATTTACGTAACAAACTTCTGTCTGTGCCATTGATCGATATATTACATGAAACTTTAATACATTCCTACGTCTGGAGCTGCATTCGATAACCATGGTCTAAACCAGGTGCAAGCGATGATAGTACACGTCGAATATCGTGCCACTTTGACCTTCGAGTCCTCCTTTTACAAGCATTTTCAGAGTATAGGAGTGTGAAAGATGTCATCCCAAATTATATGCCTCCTCTAAAGGGAATCGGGTGCCTCAGGGGATCAAAGGTAAGCAATAGCATCCGCCCCGTATGACAACCAAGACATATTGTCGATAATGACATGGTGAAGCTACTTGGGCGGTACTCAGGTGGTAACCACAGCAAGTTCTCCGAATTCCAAGTGATCCATGTACAATCGGAGGTTATACTGTATCCTTGAAATCGCAGCGCTTCCCGGTCAGTATTGGTCGGTCCTCCTTTCGAAAATGAGGGTAAGCAAATGGTACCAATATCAGTGTTGAGAAATGAGTTGGTGAGGTCGAATGATTTCACGTAAATGGGTCTGTCAGTATGGAGGGTCTGTAGGCACTGGCCGGTGCTGATATCCCACACCTTAATTCTTCCATCGAGCGAAGCTGAGGCGAGGCGCTTAGAGTCATAAGAAAAGGTGACTGATTCAACCCTGCCACTATCCCCGCCTTCTTGGTTCTCGAGGGTCCGTACGCATCGGCCACTGCTGACATCCCAAACCTTGACAGAGTGATATCCTAATAAATCACCCGAAGCTGAGGCGATGCGCTTAGAACCAGAGGAAAAGGTGACCGAATGAACCCTGCCATCATGACCCTTGAAGTTCTGTAGGCATTGGCCACTCTTGGTATCCCACACCTTGATAGTTCTATCATCCGAAGCCGAGGCGAGAAGCTTAGAATCATGGGAAAATTTGAACGAGTTGATTATACCATCATGGCCATTGGGAGCCCGTCTGTATATGCCACTATTGGCATCCCAAACATTGATATAGTGGCCTCTCAAAGAAAACGTGCCTGGGAAAATAACATCTGAAGCAAAGGCGAGGAGCTTAGAATCATGGGAAAAGGTGATCGGTTCATGGCCCTCGAGGTTCTGTAGGCATTGGCCACTTTTCGCATCCCAAACGACGGTTCTATTTTGCAAAGCAAAGGCGAGTAGCCTGGAATCAGGAGAAAAGATGGCCGATTCAACCTGCTCTTGGCCCTTGAAAGTCTTTAGGCATTGGCCACTGCTGACATCCCAAAGCTTGATAGAGTGATCTTTTGAATGAAGAGAACCCGAAGCTGAGGCGAGGCGCTTAGAATCATAGGAAATGACTACTGATTTAACCGCATCACTATGGCCTTCGAAGGAAGTCTGCAGATATTGACCCTTCTTGCTGGTATCCCAAATCTTAATGGTTCTATCGCGCGAAGCTGAGACGAGGCGCTGAGAATCATGGGAAAAGGCTACCGAGTTAACCTGAGCACTATGACCATCGAGTGTCTGTAGGCATTGGCCACTGCTGGCATCCCAAATCTTGATGGAGCTATCGGGCGAAGAACGAGCACCGGAAGCTGAGGCGAGGCGCTTGGAATCACAGGAAAAGGTGACCGAGTTAACCTGGGCACTATGACCCTTGAGGGTCTGCAGATTTTGACCACTGCTGGTATCCCAAATCTTGACTGTTTTATCGTGCGAAGCTGAGGCTAGGCGTTTAGAGTCATTTGAGAAGACTACCGAGTTAACCTGGGCAGTATGACCATCAAGTGTCTGTAGGCATTGGCCACTGCTGGCTAACCAAACTTTTATGGTTTTATCATCTGAGCCTGAGGCGAGCAGTTTAGAATCATGAGAATATGCGACAGAGTTGATTCTAGCTTTATGGCGGCCGCCCAGTTCGTCTAGGTCTTCGCCACTGCTGGTATCCCATACCATGATAGTTTTATCGTCGGAAGCCGAGGCAAGGAACGTGGAATCATGGGAAAAGGTGACTGAGGTCACCCAGTCGAAATGGCCATAGAGCGTCTGTAGGCATTGGCCACTATTGGTATCCCAGACTTTAGGAGTGCATATCCTGTAAGGAGTGCTATCCCTATTATTGCGCGATCCTGAGGCGAGAAGTGTGGAATCATGAGAAAAGACGACCGAGTACACTGCTTCACCATGGCCCTCGATGGTCTTTAAGCATTGGCCACTGCTGGCATCCCACACCATGATAGTTTCATCGTCGGATGCTGAGGCAAGGAGCGTGGAATCATGGGAAAAGCTGACCGAGTTAACCGCGTCAGTATGGCCCTCGAGAGTCTGCAGGCATGCGCTCCAATTCCCCTCCACTATTGGTTTTCTAATTATCCACGCTGGCCCTTGCGTTTCAAATTGAATCCTTGTGATACTCCAAATTGGGCTAAATATAAGGCCCGAGGCGTATACTTGAAGTGGGTAATGCTCGATCGCTGCTCTATGATATAAGAGAAAGCGGTATGCATCTCGGACTCTTTCAAATAGCTGCGAGTTCTCTGCTGTTGTCTAGAATAAATTTCCAAATCAAATTAGGTCCCCAATGAGTGGCTTAGGTAGATACAGACCTTAAGTAAACTCTCCAGCTTTACTATCGAAGCCACACCCTTTGATATAATTTTCAGTAGGCTAAGAGCCTCGAGCCATTGAAGGTAGTTATTGCGAAAGAAAGCGTCGACTAAGCCACTAGCCTGAAGGTCTTTATTTTCGGTCTTGATAGGAGAGCACGAGTCTAGGTGATCAACCCAGAATTCACAAGCGTACTGGATAGCAGCTAGCGGGTTTGGATCAGGCTGGGGATCTGATTGGATCGAGTACCCGGGTGAAACTAAGTCGTATATATCGCATCTTAGCGTCCTCGACATTGCCTGTAAAGATTTTGAAAAAATGGCATAGTGTACACTGTCTTTTCCGTCGGAAAAAATGTGATCGACTGCTCGTCGATGCAGAAAGTCCTTGGCTGATTGATGTACTAGATAAATTTTGCGTTCTCGGAGCGTCAAGAAAGAGCCACAAAGCCCTATCAGGTCTGCTAGATCGGGATCGTCCATAATTTCTCCAGATAGGTCGATGTAGAGTGCTAATTCTTCCATTGTGATGGGGCGGTAAACGGTCATCATGACACTGAGAATAGACTTGCAAAGTTCGGCATCATCCGAGTCGCTAATCTGATCCAACATTCGCTCATAAAGCTTGTCAAGACCAGGAGGGAATTCTTCCAACTTCTTCCGAACGTTTCTTTTGGGAACATCAGCGAGCATTTCGCAAACCAACGCTACCCAGAGGAAGGTACCATTTGCGTTTAACAATAAGTGGTGGGAAACAGCATCACGGATTTCATCGTTGTATTTCTTTCTCTTCGTCAATCTCTGGACTTCAATGTTAATAAAGGTGGCGACAGCCGTAGATATAGACTCCTTAATATCTTCATTCATTTCCAGCCAAAGATTTGTTTTTTGGGCCGCGGCGTCAAGT
This sequence comes from Penicillium sp. S1602, assembly GCA_023626355.1. Classification (NCBI taxonomy): domain Eukaryota; kingdom Fungi; phylum Ascomycota; class Eurotiomycetes; order Eurotiales; family Aspergillaceae; genus Penicillium; species Penicillium sp. S1602. The sequence continues at coordinate 752,223 of JAMAGW010000008.1, read as the reverse complement.
GCCTCTTCTATGCCTGGCCAGTTGCGGCTCGAGACGATCCATTTAACGTGTGGATATGCTGATGAGTGCTGGGCGATAAGTCTAAGAAGTTTGTTCCGATCCGTTATACATTCATCAAGAGCGTCGATGATCAAATAGGTGGTTTTGAAAAGCGGGTCCTTGAGGATGCAAGTAAGCATTTCTGACAAAGCTTCCCACGCATTCACGTTCTCAAAGATCTGTTTTCCAGTCTTGTCGTACAATCGCCGTACATGGGAGATAAGAGATGGCTGCTTGTCAACCAGCATAAAGATCAGGCCGCGAAGGACCGCAGTAGCGTGATTAATCCGTGCATCGGTGCCTTGGCAGAAAAAGAAGGAGATTGTAGTGGTCTCCAGAGCAGACTTGGTCAGCTCATCAATAATGCCACAAAGGAGCATTGTTTTGCCCTTCCCGGGGTCCCCTTTGATCCAAAGTAGCCGACTCTCTCGCCCATAACGCCATTGGTTGAAATCGGCATGTTCGAGAATCCATTTATACACGTCTCTTAGTAGCCCTCCTTTGGCTGTCTCGATACGATCCTTGTCGTGGCGAGGATTAGTTGTCTGTAAATCCTGTATGCATGCTTGATCCGCCGAAATATTTTCTGAGACAAGAAGTTAGTCCACAATTTCTCTATATAGCATAGCTTCTTCTTGCCTGAGATGGTGATTTGGCCATGATTGTCCCCCACTTGAATTCCAGAGTTTGAGCCACTAAACCATATCACAGGTGCCATAACGGCAGTGTGCTAACTTTGTACAGTGAATATTGACATGGGGAAGCAAAAGTTTTACGCCCAACCCCTCACAGCCAAAGTACGATGATTTTCAAGGCGGGGTAGTGAAGTGCGCTAAGTATCAATGATACAAGTGAAAACACCATACAGTTACAGTGGAGAAACTTTTCTATTTGAATGTAATTGAATATCAACTGGGGTGCAAAAACTAAACGAGTGAAAAGGGTATATTCCAAAAACGCAAACGTCACAACATCAACATAAACATGCCAGATCTCATCAAACATCAAAAGGAACGCCCTGAGGCGCCATGCAAAACCGATTCCAGCGGAGAAGAAAATATAAAACAAGAAGATCTCAGATCCCAATCTCTTAGATACAGATCAGATACAGTCCATCGATCAAGATGGTCATTCATATCCTACGATTCTATTCAAATCAATTGAACCGAATCGGATCAATCCCAAGCCTTTCAGATGGCAACATCTAGAAGCTAGATCCGTGCTTGTATCCCGCACGGCGGTGCTTCCAGGCCGGACGGGGAGCAGGGCGGATGTGGTTCGCTGTGCGACGGGAGTTGGCATGGGCAGCAGCGTGGGCGTGGGGAACTTCATCGCGCTTGGAAGAGCTCGAGCTTGCCTGGTAGACCTTGAGGGAGTTGATGCTCCAGTGCGTACCCTCGAAGGCAGAAGGGTTGTTCTGGACGTAAGAGTCGCAGGTGCTAGCGTAGGAAGAGCAGGAGCTGCTGGACCAGACGGAGCTGTCGCCGGCCCAGTCGCCGCAGAAAGTGATGTCGAAGACCTGGATGATGCAATGTTAGTATTGTTTCGCGGTATCAGTTTGTTGGAGAAAACTTACGATCTGGAGGCTCTGGAAGTGCGAGCTGATGTCGCAGTCTCCGGAGAAACTAGCGGCGGGGGTACCCCAGCCCGAAGGATCGGGGCTACCGCTGCTAATGTCGGAGGGGATGCTTGCATTGGCGAAGTACCAGACGCTAATAGCATCACTGGTCCACTCAGTCGCATAGACACCGCCACCAGCATTGTTGAAACCGTCGCCGTAAGACGAATCGTCGGTATTGACGATAGCGCAGCCGGAGTTGGCGGATTGGCCCGAAGCCTCAACATAGCAGTTGTCAGTGTCGAGGGTACCGGTGAAGCCTGAGTTGGAGATTGAGCAGCCGTCGCTGGTGTGCAGGGTCATCTGGTTGGTGGTATCCTGGTTGACACCCTCAATGATATCAATTTCGCCATGGTTAGGCCAGTCGGAGCCGAGCATCCAGAATGCGGGCCAAGTTCCGCAGGTGCTAGCGGGCATGTGTGCCAGATCCAGGATCACCAGGCCCTCGGTGTAGGTGTTTTTGCTGGTCAGACGGACGCTGTTGCGACCGTTACCGCTGGCGACATTGCTGTAGTCTACACCAATGTAGACGGAGCTACCGTTGGCACTGATCAAACCGTCGGAAGAGGCGGTGGAGTTATCGACATAGTTCACGTAGCCGTTGGTGGGGTCGGTTTCCTGAAACATTAAATTAGCGCCCGTCCCCCCAATCGGATGTATGGCGGTTAGACGTACCGTGTAGAAGTCGAAGTTGTCGAAAAACGACGAGTCGGTGCCATAGTCATCCAGCAGAGTGTATCCTGCGGTGCTAAGCTGGGCGAAAAGACCCAAAGCCGGAAGGAGTGTAGAAGCGTGCATGGTTGCCGTGATTTCTATAAAAATAAATCGATACAAGGATTGCAAGTCTGTCAAAGACGGTCGAGATATGATCTGATAGTTCCGAAGTAAATCAAATCAAGATCAAAAGGAATGAAATGCAGGGAAAGACAATGTTCTAGCCTGTAGAAGGATTGTATTTTGGCCTGCAAAAAGAATGTAGAGAAAGTCACGGCGATTTAACGCACAGGAAGGAAAGACTGGGGATGAAAGAGAGTAAGAGAGAAAGAGAGACAAGGCGAGACACAATGCATGATTTATATCCCTGGGGGCTTGAAAAAAAAAGTGATCCACGGGGTGGCGGGCCTGCATCCACCCGACCCGATCTTGAGACTCCAGGCATGACAGCGCCCATGTGAGAGATTCGAAACGGGGTTAGAAAGGATCAGGGGCGAACGACGGGTCCTCAAGAGGATGAGACCTTATCCACCGCATTGTTAGACTGGTTAGACTGGGAGGAATTGATAACCGTAGGTACCAAGAAACAGGGTGGAGACACGGAACCAACCCGATCAAGGGTTCGATGTTCCAGGCTCAACTTTCAGCTTTGTCTGGTTCTTTGACAGAAATCCACGATTTGAAGAAAAAGAGAGTCTGGATCGTCCACGCGGCGACAGCTCATACATCGTCGTGTCGGAGTCTTCAACCGCTGGAATATTGACCAGGGTTAGTTGACCAGACTATACTTAGTCACGGAGTATCTGTTCTTTGGTTGGAGGTCCTTTGTCCTCCGTACTATGCGCTTTGTGCTTTGTGATTCGTACTTTTTTTTTAATACTGTATTTTGAATGCTTCTTTTTCTTCACCGAATTCCAGTCTCTGAATGGTGGAGCGACTGATCCCTTTCAAAGAGGTTGGAGAAGTCGGTTTCAGAACGGCAAGCCGTTTCGAACAGCCGCGAATCAGCAGTCGAGTCCAGACCGTAAAAGAAGAAACTTTTGCTGGGTGTTTCGGAACCGCAAGGCATTCAGGGGGAGAGAGCTGACTCGTCAGGTTGACGACTCCACGGATGTGCAAGAAATGGTACCGACGAACTTCACTGGCTGTATGCACTTGGTTGGTGATTCTGTCGATCCAATTGTTGGGATCCACTGGTTTCATTGTGGCGAATGGCCAACCAATGGGCGCGTGCTACGCGCCCATACACTTTTAAGCTTTTCCCTAGAAGTTCCACTCGAACCAAGGAATCTTGCAACTGATCTCTTACTCGAGGAGGGAAAAAATCAATTCGGTTCGCTCGGATGTGCGTAAGAAGGATGAGGAATCAGATTCTAGAAGGTAGTTTCTTTTCTTTCCATTGCTCTCTTCCATGGTTAGTCTCAGGGGTTATGAATCCGATGGCCGTAATACCCGGTACTTTCCATGTTCGCAGGATTTATCGTGCTTACGGTACACGTATACTTCCTGATGGAACAGAGTAACCTAGATGATCGCATGGACAGATTCTTCATTTCTCTCGGCCGTCTTCCATGACCCGTGATGGATCCATCTCCGTGATCCTCTGCTTGCAACATTCCTCGTTAGGTCAATCTTATGGCCGATCGCCTGAGCCCTCTATGCTAAAACGATCTAAAATCCTTCAATGTGACCCCACAGGCGTGTCACAGATAAGAGCCATCCCTCGGGGTGCATTTACCCTAACCCATGCCGCCCGTTCCTGCAGGAAAGCCACGCTACACGGGCATGGGAACTATCATGGGGTCCAAACCGGAGTATCAAACTTTCAAATTAATAGGGACAATAGGCATACCAAAATGAATGATTTACCGGGGGCCATGCATTAGTATCATGCGAGATAGAAGGAAGGGTAGGGATCGGGGTCGGGGGGTGGAACAAGAATAGGACAATACTACCATAGACGGAGACGGGAAGACCATCGCGAACTAGGTAGACATTGAAATTGCAGGATTTCAGTGATCGGAAATGAAAGGGAATTGAACTATATGACACGTCTTATGATGACTCGGTCTCACAACTAGAAACATAAAAGAAATCATGAAAAAAAGGAACAAAAAAGACTAGCGTCAACTATGTACAAGCTAGGCAGAACAAATCAGCAGACCAATCGGCACGTTCATGCCGAAAAGTAGGGCCGGAGCGACCATGGATAGGAATAGCGTCTAGAACGCACTGTCGGTGATAGAGGTGTCGACAGGCGAATACTACAATCGGCTCAGGGGGGTCCTCCACCCCCGGGCCACCTGCCGCTGCGTCCCGCTCGTGCTCATGCTCATGGTCGGCAGGATTGGGGGCATGGTGGGTCACCACCGCCTGACCCGCCCCCACTGCAGCTGCCTTCCCTTTACCCCGCTCCAGGGCCGGGTCATAACTCTCCTCAACACGTTTGGCCGTACGACGCTGGTGGTCCTCTGTCTGCCTGGTCTGCCAGGATGTCCAGTGTGATGAGCCAACACTGGGGCCCCAGATCCGGCGACGGCAGATCTCACACACTTGTCCGCGGGGGCGCCACCCTTGTTGCCGGAGGCGGGTGACCTCGTCCACATGCACGAACAAGTCGCGGTCTAACATGCCATTTGCGAGGGTCAAGAGGGACTTCTCATAGGAGTAGGCGGAGAAGACGGAGGCAAGCACCGCGCGCAACTCCAGTAGGGAAGGTGACCAGCGGGCCGCCTGGGTGAGAAATGCGCGGAGGATCCGAAGGAAGGACATGTCAGTACGTTCACTACTCGATCCACCACCGTTTTTCACAGTGCTGGCCAGCAAGGAAGTAAACACCTGCTGGACTAAAGTGCGGAAGGAAATGGTCAACGGACCGACGTTGCCGCCCATGGGACTAGGGGCAAATTGGGATTGCTCCGACTCCTCGATGTGGTGCTCCCTCATCACGGTGAAGACATTGCTCGCGATCCGGACCACGGCCTCGATAAGATCGAGCCAGAGAACCTCGTCAAAGGTTAGGGGTTGTTCAAGCGGAGGTACACCACGTTGGCCATTGGTGCTCGGCCTAGACTGCAAAGCAGTCTTGGTTTGGCCTTGGCAGAGCCATGTCCCGACACCAGAGTACTTTTCAAGCGACTCCAGAAGATCATCAATGGCCTCAGTCGCACTGGATGAGTCTGGAGCCTCTCCCATGCTCTGGAGAATCCCAACTAGACCAGACTCGAGTGTACTCAGATGAGCAATAAGCCGGTCCAAGGCCGGTCGGAGCTGGCCTTGTCGTGCAAGTAGAATCACCGCAGCATCAATCGCCCCGCTCTCTTCAATGGCTGGAAGCAATTGATCGAGGTGAAAATCGCCGACGCGGAGGCCGTCGACAAAGTCCGCGATATGAGAGGGGTTATATTTGCAGAGAAGCTGCACGTAGCGTTCGATCATCCAATTGTCAACGGGCGGCGGAGCTCGACTTTCTCCGCTTTGGACAGTGGGCTCCACGAGCACCAGAAGATATTCATACTGGCTGTGTGGATTCTGCTCCAGTACCTGTAGAAATGTAGAATGGGTTTCAGGGGCCAGGTTTTGCATTGTCTCTGCTGCTCGTTTGACATCGATATCGGCGATCTCTGTAGCGTGCTTCTTCACCACTTCCACGACATCTTTCCGTTGCTTCTTACCAAGGGTAGAACCTGAACGTAGACAGTCGTGTAAGGACGTGAAAATGGCTTCTTTATCATTTGGATCATCAAGATACGCCAATATCCATTCCGGATATTGTTTCTCAGAGCGGTAGGTCGATTTGAGGATGCGGAAAAACCGAGCTTCTTTGAACAAGGGCACCATGCTCTGAACGTCTGGTGGGTGATAGAAAGAAAGCAAGTACTCCGCACTCAGCTCACAGTCCTCAGCCATGTCCGGCTCAGGATACTGGCACAGCCGGACGAGAACTTGATGAAGAGTCGTGCCCGAAAGAAGAATGTACTGGGGGTATTTCGGAAGATTGCGCGCAATAAACATGTCCAAGTAGATGGTATCAGAAGGAGAAAAGAACGATGCATCCATAACTTGAAGCAAAATGGTAATCAGGTATTGTCGATTGATCGACACGCCAGAGGTGAGAGCCTCTTCAGACTCGGGCTCATTCAGGAAACTGTCTTCAAATGCTTCGTTAAACATGCTCATGAAGCTGGACGCGTCATACTTCAGCATAGCCCTCAGTGGTGAGAACGAGTCAGCACCATCGGAGTCATTGCTTGGCACTGTGCCAGACAGTTGGCCTGAGAAAAGATATTGGTACAAGGAAGTTTTTGCACGGAAGGCTTCGGTTTCTTCCATCTCGTCCCCTGTTGGGTAGATGCGACTCGTCAAGACGAATGATAAATAGGGGAATATTTTCATTGCGTTCGTATGCCGGGTCAACTCGTTGGCGTGATCCCCATTGACAAGAGGTTCGGGCTGCGATGGAATCATACGTAGAAGTTCCTCCAGAGGGCCAACGTAGTCTTGTAAACAACGATTCCAAACGTATATATAGGCATCGTACAGATTGTGTTGCTTGCATAACGTCGTGACTTGGTCAATGTCCATAGTAGTGGTGTCAAGAAGACAGATAATCTCCTCCAGGCGGCCAGGTGGGTGGGTGACCACGAAGTGGTTGATCAGAGCTTTTACCGCGGTCGGAGGCAGAGAACGAGTCGTCCCATCGGTAATGCGTGGTTCAAGAACGTCCAGGAAAATCCCCGCGGAGTCGTTCTCCTCGAACCAAGTAAAGATTTCCTCCCAGAGAAAATCATAATCCGCCATGTAGATACAGGCCGTAATGGACACCTGAGCCAATTCCTCCAGTTGCTGGTTGTCCACTCTCCCGCTATCTGCCTCGGCATTGCGACCGAATGCATACTTGAGAGAAGCAGAAATCATCTCTAGCAGCTTCTCCTGGACAATGGGCTGTCTCAGAGAATCTTCTTCGGGAAGACCGACTGTTAGCTTCTCTGCAGCACCGGTGTAGAAAGAAGTGGCTAGTCGGATGGCACCAATGAAATCGCCCGCTTCCATAAGTGCAAGAAGGCGATCAGCCCAATTCGAAAGACTACCAACTAGGGCTTCATTATAACCAAGCAGAAACAAACGACCTTTATAAGCACGGAAGCTCATGAAGAATGCATCTGCCACTACACCATGCATCGAAGTGTCTTCCTCATCCAACTGCTCGACCAAAGTATGAAGTCTGGCTGAGAACAGATCAGCATGGTAGACATGTCGACTCACAAGGTCGATCGAGTCCGTTACATGCATGGAATAGTCTTCAAGGATGAGGAGTCGCTGGGTGATGGTGAAGACTGCAAGGACTGAGCGACTCAACCATTGCACGGCGACGATGGGCTCATCTGCCTTCCACCTGCTGCGTGCTCTGAAAACCAGGTTTGGAGGCTTGTCCCTATCCACAGGTTCGTCCGTTTCCGCTTCGGTCACTTCCAGCACAGTCAGCACATTTGACCAGCAATAAACGAGCTTGGTATTGGAGGTCTGGCTGTCTTTTCCTTTTAGTCGAATCGCAGGGAACCAAGCAAGAGCGCCAGTCATAGCACTGTGAGCCGGGACTTCCTTTGGTCTCGGCGCTTTGTGCTGGGTCTGTGCAATAGGTGTGGTAGACACAATTACCAGTAGATAAGGTGTCAACATGGCAACTAGGCCTAATGAGTCGGACGGTTGCTCTACATTGCCCAGAGGCAAAGGAGAAAATGCCAAAACTGAGCTGGGTTTCCGTGGTCGTACTTCTTGCAAAGTAGTAGCAGGGTATCGGCCAAGAATTCGAGTTGTTTTCACAGTTCTCGCAACAGCTCCCATTCCTCGTGTTGCCAAATGAGAGAATGCCATTCCACTCGTATCCGCAGACACTATCGCAGTACGCCGCGTTCCTAGGAATCCAATATGAATGACAGCCGAGCCCGCGATATGGCCATCAGAGGTTCGAGTTTCCACCTGGTTTGCTGGAATTGGAGGAATATGGAGAAAAGGTCGTGCTGAGCGGGATATCTCCCATGTGTAGATATCGCCCGATCCATGGCCACCTGCGACGGTAGAATGGTCTGCGGAGAGCGCTAGAGCAGTGATTGGACCGCATTCCACAGCTTTTGTCCCTGTTCCGATGATGGTTTTCAGACTTTGCTGATAATCAAACACAAGGATTATACCTTTGGAGGTGCCAACCACAATGCTGGTGGACACCGCCAAACAGGTTGGTCGCCCAAAATTGCGCCTTCCAATCTCCGAGAACGCCTGTCCAGTAATCTTTCGCAGCTTTGTCCATCGCACCACATCCCACGGGCTCGGGGGTGATTCTGGTTCCGATTCCGGCGGTGGCGATACCTGGCTTGTGATCGATGACTGTCGGGAATGGATATGGGCTAGATATGGCGAGCCGGATCGCGATACACTGAGGGGCGACGAAGATAAACGGGATTGAAAGCGGAGGTCGAACGGACGGTGGACTGGACTGGGACTGACTCGCGGGGAGCCTCGGGGTAGTAATGCGCTGCTTCCCTGCGACGAGATTATGGAATCCTGCGATGAATCAGAAAGCTGTTTCGTCAATGCGCCCCCATCGCATCACTCACATGTAATGATGGAGAGTCATCTGGGGTAGAAGCTGTCTCATCCAGGCTCCCAGGGGTCCCATTGAATTCTGTGCTTCGATTCGGTGGAGTCTGCGGAAGACTATCCCTGACCGCTTCAACGGTCTTCTCTGATGCATGATCCTGCGCATGGTCTTCTATTGTGTCTATTGTGTCCAATTCGTCGAGTGGCTCCTGGGAAGGTCCGGGATTGTGGAGAGCGTCATGGTCAGGAAGTTGAGAATTGTCGTCCTCCGGGCCCAGATCAAGCTCATCCTCTCGTTCCCAGCCCTCACTGGCCTCTGCCATCGAGCTCATGAGCGTCCTCGAATGATCATTGCTGGCGGCGGGTCAGGAGGGGACGTGTCCGGACCAGCGAGGTGCTCCGAGTCGGCAGATCTAGTTGATGGATTTAATCGGCTGGTATTCTGTATAGGCCCAAGACTGATCGGATGAAGCGGGTGAGGTTCTTGAGTTGGAGATGAGCTCGATATACATGTGGAGATAGCGAGAGTTCCTGAGCTCCGTTGCCTGGATCGGGCCGTTTGGGGGCTGGAGAGCCTCCAGCCACTGTGGCAACATCATTCACATGTGGTTACTATGTATGCTCTCGGTTTTATCTTTTTGGACTTTGGGACTACAATCGAATAAATTTTAATTGGAGCTTATCGGAATCTTCTCCTTATTATTTTTATTAAATCATGTCAAAAAACCGCTGTGGTCACTATATGGCTGCTGCTCACTGCATGTTGTTGTTCCTACATACGAGATCGCCCAACATCCATGGATCTCCATTCAACCATGCACAACCCATATAGTTGAAATGCCCTACTGATGACCCTATCTCCCGACTTACCTTGACAGCCAAATGCAAATTAAAAATATCCGAAGCTCTTCGGATTCGCGAATACGTCAGATCGTCACGGCGTGTCCGAAGTACAGTGCCCCTCGACAGATCCTCCTGCGTACATCAAAGCCTATCATTGGCGGGAAACTAGCAAGCCCGAATGTGACAACGGAACAGCCTGCCGTAAGCATCATCGCAGCCGACGTGGGTTTATTAAAAGTCGGCTCCGGCTTAGCTCTAGTTTCTTTCTGCAGAGCAAAAATGTCCCTGGTTCCTGGTGATCCTGCGCCGTGCTAGTGCGGGGCTGTGGTTACATCGAGTCACAAGGATAACATCTCACACCCTATCAATGTCGGCGATACAGACATGAGGTCCGTCATCTGCATCGGTCATATCACTTCCTTTCTGGAAAACGATCGTCGGCGTGTGGAATGTTGTGGTCCTGAGGGGCATATTCGTCCGCCCTGCATGGCTGGCACACATATATTGTGGTCCGGAGGGCCCCGTGGATAAGGCGGATGAGTGACCACGACGAACTACGGGATTGCAGTATTCTCCAGTCTCTTGAAAGAGCACACAATCCCCGGTTGATCGTTTAAATTCCATTCTGGCCTCAAAGCCCATCTGTGCCTGCCGTCAATATCGCAAAACAATCACCATGAGTCTCAACCGTGGTCTAACATGGGCTCTGCTCAGCACTCTGATGCTAGAGCCAGTTCTCGGAATGCCAGACCTCTTTCACATATTTGGACGAGACACCGCATCGACAACCACCGCAGCGGCCGATGCGGCAACCACCTGTAACGGCCGCACAGAGTACTGCACGCGCTCCTACTCAAACATTACATTCATAGGCTCGCACGATTCAGCTTTCGTTGGGTCTCTCCCGCAGCAGAACCAGGACATCGATATTACCGCCCAGCTAGACATGGGTATCCGGTATCTACAGGCTCAAACACACAAGTCACTGTTGGACGACAAGGTCATAGAGCTGTGCCACACGTCCTGTCTGCTCGAAGACGCAGGAACACTTGAGGCATACCTTACCACTATCAAGGGCTGGTTAGATGATAATCCCAATGAAGTGGTGACAGTTCTTTTGACGAATGGCGACTCGTTGGATATCTCTCTCTTCGGCAGCACGTTCGTCAGCGCCGGGATTGATAGCTACGCGTTCGTTCCTTCGTCCGAGCCCTTGGCTTACGCCGATTGGCCTACGTTAGGTGATATGATTGACAGTGGAACGAGACTGATCGCGTTCCTGGGTTAGTTCGCTTCCTTTGTTTTCTTCGTCTTGAGCCGAGCAGCAAAATCTAACACACGTCCAGATTACGGTGCCGATACCAGTACGGTAGACTACATTCTGGATGAATTCGCGTACTACTTCGAAACGCCCTACGATGTCACAGACCCGACCTTTTCGAACTGCAGCATCGATCGACCTGCCGGTGCCTCCGCTTCGGGTCGTATGTACCTCGTTAATCACTATCTAGATCTGGATATTCTGGGCATTGATATCCCGGACCGTGATGCAGCGGCCACCACGAATGCCGCGTCTGGAGGTGGCAGTCTTGGAGCACAGGCGACAGAGTGTGAGGCGCTGTATGACCACGCGCCGAATGTGATGTTGGCAGACTTTGTGGATAAAGGAGAGGTTATCGAGGCGCAGAATGATTTGAATGGGTTTAGCTCGTAGATTATTTAGTACACCTATCTAGGCAGGTGGTATGGCATCATACAGTCTGGTGGGATAAGTAAATAGTCACGATTGCAATGAGAATGGTTCAAAAATTGGATGCGGTTACAGTAGCATAGAAGTGCTGCGGTTCATTTGGAAACATGTCTTGAAATATTTGATTTGAACCACCTTGTATGATCATTTCAGCCCACTGCCTATATTACATTACCTAGGTAGTGGGTTCTGCTGTATCACTTGCTGTATCACTCGGTAAAAATGTGATTTTGATAGTGGAGAAGCTACCCTATTTTTCAACCTGATTGTCTGCTATGGGCCCGGTAGCAACCTAGCCAAGTATCTACCTAAGCATCTACTGCAAACTACAATCTGAGGCCGAGAAGCTAAAGTGTCCTATAAATCAAGCTATACATTAAGCAAACATGAACTATAAGCCTAATTTCCAGGCATGTTTCTCAATGAGTCGTGACATCAGTATGCCACTGTATGCAGTTATGTAATTGAGATCAACGCTCTATTACATGTGTAGGTATCATGTGTCTATGTCAACTGAACATCGTGCTGATTCCCTCACAGGGAAGCTCATGCTTCTACTTCCACCTGCATCTCTCGTTCTAAATCGGACCGCATTGTCAGCAAGCATTCCAAGGCACGTGTGAAGGAATACATACCCCAGATCTTATTTGCAGAAGCTACAATAATCTCAGCCTTCGCCAACAGCTTTGCGGCATACCTCTCTGCCTCCGTCGGGTAGAGCTGGTTCTTCTGCGTCTTGCGGGCGTTCACCTAAAAAAATCTCCTGTCAGCATTCTAACACAACCGGAGACAAGATAGTGGTGGACCGGCATACCATCATAAGGACAGGCACCAGGTCCTTCGGATCAGCCTCAGCTAAGGCGCGCAGATTGCGAAATCCATTCTCCCTTAGTAATCGTGCAGTCCAACTCTGAACAAAAGTCACCTGCGCCATCTCAAGTAGGTCAGCACGAGCACCAGCTTCAAGCCGATCGCGCATGTGATCCAGCACAGCGGCCAACATTCCCCAGTTCATTCGCTGGCAAAATTTGACAATGCCAGCCGCGAAGCCGTGACATTGTTGTGCTAGTGTCTGGACCGTGCCGCGGGGGATGCGGTAGCGCTGAGCAATCGTTGCTAAGGGGACTTCGTTGCTTAGGTCGCGGAGCTGAAAGGCTGTATACGCGCGTCTGTAGATACGCGCTTTCTGGATCTGTTCCGGGGTTACTTCTTTCAATGACGCTCCGGATTTGACGCTTTGGATGTTAGTTTTGAATCATAACTAGGATAAGGGTAGCGAGACTCACATTGTATTGACGAAGCCTGGCTGAACACCGACGTATTGTAATGCGCGAATACCACTCTCGTCCAATTGGTCGAGTTTATCGCGGAATATTTGCCAGTCAATTGGTGTGCTCATGGCTACCTGCAGCGGGGTGAACATGTAGAAAATGTGCATGTCGCCATCCATCACGAAGGCCTGAAGAGCTTTCTTGAGCTCCTCGTGTACAAATAATCCATCTTCGGGGGCGAATGCTGAGGCTACAACAGCTTGGCCTAGCAGAGTTGCTCCATATGCCTCATCTTCTTTCAAAACCAAGAGCTCTTCGTCAACCAATTCTTTTAGAGCCGAATTCATGATGCTATATGCAAGTTTCTTGTCGAGGGTACGGTACAGAAGCGTACATCGTACGTATTCCTTGATTGCCTCGCAACCGGATACTAAGCCTGTTGCGATGGCCTCTAGCAAAGCCCGTTTCAGACCTCGTTTTTCAGGGACAAGGGAGCTTTCGATTGCAGGCATATCGGCATCCAATAGGTCACATACGGCTTCCAGGTCAGCCTTGACACATATCAAGTATGTCTCACCAGCATCATCTTTCCCTTTGCGCCCAGCCCGTCCACACATTTGCCGCAACATTGCAGGGCCAACTAATTCTCGGCCCATCCGGGCTCCATTGATAATGACCCGTCGGGCGGGGAGGTTCACTCCAGCAGCAAGGCTACATGTGGCGATGAGCACCTTGAGCACACCTGAATCATAGGCCGCTGCAATCAGTTCCCGTTCTTCGATTGTCATTCCAGCGTGATGAAACCCTGTTCCTTTAATAACTGTATGTCCGAGCACAGGGTCTAGCCCACATGTGAGGCTTCTAAGATCGGCAAGCAAATCAAGTCTCTTGTTCAGCTCTTCCTTATCCTCTGCATGGGGCATGGCTTCACCGATTGTCGCGGCATTAATCTGGCATGCATTGCGGCTTCCACAGAAAACCAAAGCTCCGTAGCCCGCAGAAGCAGTTTCCACGGCCAATGCTACCATGGCGTTGGTCGCGGCATTGCCAAGCTCTTTGTAGGTTGAGAGCTCAATAATTCTATGGGGCGGGATTGACTCAGGCACTGACGTCGAAGCCAATTTCGTGGCTGTCTGAAATAATTGCCTGGATGTTGCAGCTGGGTAAATCGCATTCTCATACACCAAATATTCATCAATCGGGACTGGTCGGTATGTTGAGATGAAAAACCTGGCATTCATCCATTCAGCCAACATCTCAGTATTCGAAAGCGTGGCACTCATTCCCACAATCTGGATATCTTGCTGCAGTAGGAGCAACTTGGTCACCATGAGCTCCAACAGATATCCACGGTGTTCATCATCAAGCATGTGCAACTCATCGAGTACGACCACTGCTAAATTCCCAATGCTGCACTCCTCGATCGCAGTATTGATTAATGAATTTGCCTGTTGAGCTTGCATTAGATAAATCCCGTCGGGAATCCAAAAATGTAAATCATACCTTCTCAATCGTACATATCGCAATGTCAGTATCAGCCCAAGTATTGGTGGTCCGACTACCACCGAAAAATCCCGTAACGCGGATTTGTTTCGGCAGTTTCTTCCATCGCGTACGAGGGAAGCTCGAATCATCTTCATCTTCATCCGGGACATTCTTCTCCACACCTTGGACAATTCGACGCATCCACTTCAGCTTCTCTTGAACCAAAGCCACATACGGCAAGACTAGAATAGCTTTGCGTTCGGGATTCTCAATGATACGCTTCAACAACAAGACATCTGCCACCATGGACTTTCCACCCCCAGTGGGGGCTGTATAAACCAAGTGTCGCTCCCCGGAGAGCAGACCCCGAGCTAACAAACATGATGCCTGCCAAGCATAGATGCTGGTGACGCCCAGAGCCGCAAAATTAGCCGTGAGTGCTGCAGGAAGTCCGTACTTTGGGTTGGATAGCGAAAGCAAAGGGTTCTGAGTCGACCTCGGTGGTGCGATAGAGGCCTTCTGTAGCTCATCTTCTTGGCCCGTTATGTCTGCGCCCGGGCCTGTGTGGATCTTGCTGGCGGTAAATCTATTTGGAGGGGCCTCCAAGGAGGCTCGAGCGGACTCCAACGGGGTGGATTCGATGTCCTCACCATGTGGTTGGTACCGAGGTATCGGGAGAGCTCTCACCTCAGACTCTGTGTTGGCAGCCTCTATTTCGGTGGAAGGCCTTTTGTGACCTGCCAGTTGCGCTACATGGTATTGTTGTCGGCGCGCAACGTCCATCGAGGTCTCAAACCCGTGAGACTTCATCGACATGATTCCGACGTCATAGGTGCTGAAGTCCAAGGACCACCCAAGGATGACTTAGAAGAATATTTTGTTGAGTCGAATTTTATTTTCTATCTTTCACTGTTGTTTCTACGCGACCACCGCGTTTGGGTCGCACTTGACACCTGAGGCCTCCGGTCATGATCGGTGTTACATAATCAATAAGCTGGTTCCTGATCGGATGTAAGGACGAATTCATTCCCATTCGCGGAATCTGCGCAAAAGGACGTGACGCTACCCCTTGCCCAAATCAAACCCAATTACGGTACAAATGTACATGGTGCATAGACTGGAAAGCTCACATGACCAACACGTCATGTTCAGTAGAGGGTAGTGTGATGGGTCGTCTGACAATCTCTCCGAAAAGCGGTGCTGCCTAGGTAAAAAGGGCAAATACATAGACAAAGTTGAACACTGCACGTTTCAACCTTAAATAACTACTGTATCTTGTAAACTTCCAAGGTTGTGTCCGCCTGTTGCCTATAGGCCTACAGACAGAATCTGGAACAGATTGTGGTGGGCTTGCGCTTGCCTGGAACCCGGTCGGGTGGAGGCCCCAGATCCAGATGTCCTGAAGAGTGCGTAATAGAAACGATCTGGTGGCGAGTCCAACTTTTTCTCCGATACAAAACATCTGAAGTTTACTTTTTTTTTCACAGGTGTATGATTATGTATTGTAGGACAAAATCGCCATGTGTGCACCTACTCAGGTAGCTATCCAGGACCGTTACATGTTAAGTACCGAGAGCGTTTGGGAACCAAATGATGGTCCCCACTATACCTAGGAATACGACCTCTTATAGGCGAGTAGCTAGTATGCAGATCGGCAGACTGGAATTTGGTTGATTGTGCCAGGTGCTTGTCAGGAATGTGAGATATCCATGGACATCCCGCAATCCGGGGGCTCTTGAGATCCATTAGACCAGGATGTAGATAAGTAGGGGTACAGCATAATGACTTATTTTTATACCTAGAATTGAGATCCCTCCCGAGGTCCAGGGCTACTGTATTTGTTGATATGGATCTGTCACGGGGAGCAACGTGCGCAACTAATGGAAAATCATAGTGGTCGTGTGTTGGAGTTGAATAGCATATTCCTGGATATATATCCCCTGATCCGAAAGCGGTCACAAAATAATAAACTCCAGGCCCCACGATAATACTACTTAGGTATTCAAAAAGTTCCAAGGTTTCAAGCAAATGATTATGTTTTCTATAGATTACATGGTTCGAGTATCAAAATCAGGATAGAAACATTGGTATATAACAAGGTATTTCAAGTGAAGTTCTGATATAGGTTCAAGGGTTGGTGCGGCACGTTCTGAGCTTAGACCTATGCAAGGTGGCGACGCGCAACAGCCGCCGGGAGCAAATCATCCTCGGCCAACTGCGGGCAGCTCTCGGCGCCTTGGATCGTCATTGGACCGACCGGGCGGTAGAAGTTTAAATTACCTAGGGAGTTGGAGCCCGGCTTTTTACATGTTTTTTTTTTTTTCCATTTCCAATTTCATTTTCATTTTTCGTGTTTTCGTGGGGTTCGGGTCTAACAAACTTTCCCTTGCGTCGTTTCATAGATATGCTTTTTTTTGGGACGCAAGAAGAATCCTGGCGACTCATCTGCCGCAGCATGCAATACTTACTAAATAGTCTCTTTTTCGCCCCCCCGGATTCTGTCCTATCATGCACGCGCCGGGGCCACATCATTTTTCCCATTATTCTCCCTATAGAATATAAAACTCCGAGTCATGCTGAATATTCGTATAATAAAAGATCTGATCAGTATCAACCTGAGCCCTCGCTTACTGGGGGAGACAGGTGTAACACAGAACGGTGAAAACGCCCCGGTTCTGGCCAAGTCACCCATTATGGGAAGAAAAGTGAGGAAGTGTACCCAAGGTACCGTTCCGGTACAGTAATATTTCCGCAGGGATCGTGGATGGAGCTGTGGAGTCCGGCTACTAGTGCCCTTTTCCTCAACCACGCTACGTTTACCACAACCTGACGCTTTCCGATATCATGAACACTGGCCGTCCGATCCGAGCCTGTCTTCATTGGAAATTCCTATGAGCTTCCCCCCGGATATGAATCGGTATGGGGAAGTAACGGGTAGAACTTGCAAAGTACCCTCGCACAACATGATTTTGAATGTAGGAATCGACGCAAGATCGGAGAGGCCCTGGCGGTCACTGTTTGAAGAGCCGTGCATTATTAGCTAGTTCTTTTTTTCCTCTTCTCCCCTCCCTCATAGGGTAACGTGGATGGGTTATTATTTCCCACTATAATCTCCCATTCCCCCCCATCTATCTTCCCATACGCGCCTTTGGTGCTGTACCGTGACAACATTCCTAATCGGCATTACAAGAGTTCCAACACTCTGGACCGTTGCCGGCCCGTTTTTTATGGGTTTGTCTGTCTCGTTTTTTATCTCTCCTCCGTATTAATGATATTTTGATTTCCCCCTTAGAATAGTAATCCAAATCGAAACAAGAAACAGAAGCATAAATGTTGAAGCCTCATATGTAAATCATTCCCAGTCGGTTAGCAGGGATCTCGTTTAAGTGGACCAATGATGATGAACATTTTTAATTTATGTGACCATCATTTTGGGAAGCAATCGGATCGAGGAGTTTCCCTTGGTTCCAATGTCCTGAGGATCCGTCATATTAACATATCGGGACTAGGGGCCAGCACGCTCGGGATCCTCGACGCTTTTTTCCTTTCCACATCATCAGTTCCTTTCTTCCCCATTTCCTCTCTTCACGTCTTCTATAATATCCACTTGGGAGCTTCCCTACATCGTGGGTTGTCTTCTTTTCTTTCTACCTTCCTTTTCCCGGGTGGCTGCGCGCTTGTTTTGTTTCGCCCGGTAGCACTTCTTCTATTTCCCCTTCGCCCATTTCGCGCTTCCAGATCTTTCGCCTCTCGTCATTCTTCTTTCTTCCCCCTCCCTTCCCTCCAAGATTGGATTCATTATCCTGTTTCTTCTTTCTATATTCCACTTTGTAATTTGGAGACCGTGGTATGTATCTTCCATCTTCTTGATTTTTATGTTTCTATTCTCGTGTTCGACGGGTTTTATAGCGACTAGTGTCCCTCCTTCCCCCCATTAAATCCCCTATCATTGAATTTAGGCCTTCACTGGGTGGACCACCTTGATATCTGCTGCCCCGTCCGCCCTTCTTCTTTTCCACCCCTGCAGTGAATCAGCATCAGATCTGACACACTTTCTTTTTCTTCCTCTCCCATATCTTTTTTCATTCCACCCCAAACCTGTCGTGTTCGTGCCCACACCCCTTTCGGGTTCCATATCAGTTGTCCACTTTCCCATTTTCCCACTTTACCCGTTCCTGTGAGATTTTCGCCCCCCGCGGGCCCTAGTGTTTCCACACTACCAACCCACACTATCCACGTACATGCATCGCGCCACTTTTCATCCTTGAGGCTTTTTTCTCCCAACTGACACCACCCAGCATCTTAACTCCATTTTCACGTGTTTCGGGTCTTCAACTCTACTGTTCAGGCTTCATCTCTCATCATTTGTTGCATGCCTGCCTTGGATGACTAAGGGTCGTTCTCGATGACCAGCAACTCTCCGGAGGAAGTGGCCGATCCGGCCAGCGCCTCCGCCGCGGCCCCTTATGGCACGCGATCGAGAGGCCGCAACGCCCCTCGGCCCAACTACGCGGAAGACCGAGACATAGAAATGGAGTATGAACCGGCACTTCCCAAAAACGCCAAGCGAACTAGCGGCGTGGGCCTGAATAACATCACCAACGGCTCCAAATCAGATAGTGAAAAGGCCTCGCCTACTCAATCACGCAAGACTCTGACCAATGGCACCGCGGCTAATGGCAATGCAAACGCCAATGCCAATGCGATCCCCAAGGAGTCAATTCCAGGCACCTCATCATTTTCCTCCCGACCAGAAGAGAATGGATCGGCATTGAGGAAGCGGAAGCAACCCGCAAGCACTCCCAATTCAGGTTCCACTGGCAATCCCGCGAAAAAGATCTTCACGTCCGCCCCCGGAGATCCTGACGGCGGTTATTTTACCAATATGGTCAGCTTTGAGGCAACTACTCCGTATCTCAAAGATGGTCAATTAAAAGCAGATGATGGCACTACATTTGCTGTCAATGGTTAGTTTCCCCGCTCTTTTGCATGTTGTTCATTCAATTCTATTCTCATCTACGGAGATGGGGCCAAGTCATTAACATCATGCAGATCATGTTTATTTAATTTGTGAGCCTCCGGGCGAGCCTTATTATTTGGCTCGAATCATGGAGTTCTTGCCATCCAAGACCAAGGGTGATGGTGTTATTGAAGCGTTGAGAGTCAACTGGTACTACCGTCCACGAGACATTCAACGACACAGCCCTGACACACGATTTGTGTTCGCGTCCATGCATTCGGATACCTGTCCGCTTTCTTCGCTGCGCGGGAAATGTGAAATTCGCCACGTTTCAGAAATTGACGATATGAATGCATACAAGAAGACTCGCGACTCCTTCTGGTACGACAAGATGTTTGATCGATACATCCACCGTCTGTACGATGTAATCCCGACAAAAGATGTGATCAACGTGCCTGCAAATGTGAAGAAAGTCCTTGATGATCGCTGGAAGTTCATTTTGGTCGAAATGGGCAAAGGAAAGGAACTGACAGGCGCTGTCAAGACATGCAAGCGATGCCGCCAATTTGCGGCAAATTCCGAGTCAGTTGATTGTGCCGTCTGTGGCTCGACTTATCACATGCACTGTGTTCGACCTGCCCTGACCAAGAAACCGGCTCGAGGATTCGCCTGGGCCTGTGCCGCTTGCAGCCGTGCTCAAGAGCGTAAGCTAGAAGCGAGGAACACCCCGCACATGGGTGAGGTTCGACCAGATGGCGAAGATGAAATTGTCGAGGAGGAAGAGGAGGAGCATCATGCCAATGGAGTGGCGAACGGGACTGGCACTAGCACCCCAGGCGCAGCTGAGGACTCTATGCCGAAGCCCGAAACAGCGGAACAGATGGCGCAGGCGAAGATGTGGCCTTACCGCTACCTGGGTATTCATTGCCGAGTGGAGGACGCCTTGGACTACGATGATCGGATTTATCCTCGTGCAAGTTCCCGCCTTGGACCGCGACACCAAGCGATTGTTAACCCTTGGCCCGGGCGCACTGTCGAATATGTGAAGCCTCCGCTATTGAAAAAGAAGGCTGTCAAGGTAGCGGGCGGACGGAATGTCATGAAGCTTACCAAGGAATCTCAGGCGGCGCTGGATGCCGCGAAGATCGACCGCGCCACCCGACCGAAATGGGTCCAAGACGAACCCCCAGGCTATATTACACGTGGTGAAGATGAACCTGTGACCGTGAACGGAAAGCAAGTGCGCACCGCCGAGCCTTTATTCATAATGCCGACAGCTGAACAAATTCCCTCCCGTGGCGAAGACGATGCACCAGGCGCTCACTTAAGCGACGTGGAGCGAGAGAAATTTGTCGATGATTATATGCGTCAAGCAAAGGAGCTGGCTCCTGAAGTCGGAGTTGAGAAGTATTGCACCAACTTCTTGGATAAGGCTCTGGGGCTTCTGTACTCCGAGAGCTTCAACGTCGAGGCAGCACTCGCCAAGCTGAAGAAGGTTAATAAATACAAGGATCTCAATGAGCCTCATCTCCGACCGGAGGAGCTGAAGGCGTTTGAACAAGGTGTCCAAAAATACGGATCCGAGTGGCGCAACATCGCAAAACACGTCAAAACGGTCCACATATACCACATTGTTCGGTTCTATTATATGTGGAAGAAGACTCCTCAGGGAAGAAAGATCTGGGGTAGCTACGAAGGGAGGCGCGGTAAAAAGGAGGTCAGAAGACAGAGCGTTATCTCATCGAAACTGGTTGACGATGTCGCCGATGATCACGATGACTCTGCATTCGACAACGACAAAGCAGTGGTGCAGAAGAAGGGATTCCAGTGCAAATTTTGCTCGACACGACACTCTCGACAATGGCGACGCGCTCCTCTTGTGCCACCTGGGACTGTTGTTCCTTCCGACCCCTCAGCGAAGAAGGACAAAGGACCTATGCTGACTGTGGCTCTTTGTCTTCGGTGCGCCCTTCTGTGGCGAAAGTACAGCATTCAGTACGAGGATGTCGATGAACTCGGCAAGAGAATTGCGACCAGTGGAAACAAGTCATGGAGACGACGGATTGACGAGGAATTGCTGGCTCAGCTAATCTTAGCTACCGAGACTCCATTCACCATTAACAGTACCACGGCTGCTACCGCAACCTCAATGGGCATTGCTGTGGATAGCAACCCGCAACTGCAACATGAAAACAAACTTGACCCATCCAAAAAGAAGCCAATTCGTCCAGATATCCCGAGCACCGCGACTTCTACAGCAACATCGTCAGTGGAGCCAATGCCGCCAAAGAAGAAGCCCGGAATCGAGAAGGTTTCTGAGGGTCCTCCGATTGTCCCTGATCCACCCAGAGCAAAGACTCTCCCATGTGCCGTATGCAACAAGGTTGAACCAACAGGAGATGAACACCTTTCTTGCCGTGATTGTCGTCTGACTGTTCATCGCAATTGTTATGGAGTGCAAGGCTCCCGGGCCGGTAACAAGTGGCTTTGCGATATGTGTTCTAATGACCGCAGTCCTTCGATCTCAACCACCTACGAATGCGTGCTCTGTCCTGTGTCCTGGACCGAGCATGAACTCATGGAGACCACTAAGAACACCAGCCGTAAGAAGTCAGATCGCGACAAGGAGAAAGAACGACTGGAGAAGGAAATGGTTGTGGAAGCTATCAAGCTCTATCGCCAGCGCCAGGAGGCCGTCGGCAAGCCTACCGGACCTCGGGAACCTTTGAAGCGGACCGCTGGTAACAACTGGGCCCACGTTTTGTGTTCTCTGTGGACTCCAGAAGTCAAGTATGGAGATGCGAAGGAGCTGGAGCCTGCCGAGGGATTCGGCTCCATTCCCAAGGATCGGTGGCGGCAGGTGTGCAAGATCTGCAAGACCTCTAAGGGCGCCTGCGTTGGCTGTCACTTTGCTGGATGCAATGCTCATTTCCATGTTGGCTGTGCTTTCCAAGCGCAGTACCGATTTGGTCTTGATGTCACGCCCGTCAAGGGCTCACGGAAGGACAATGCCCAAACCATTAAACTTGGTGGTGAGGTTGGTGCAGCTACGCCGGTTTTCTACTGCCCTAACCACACCGTGCCGCCCACGCTCCACGACCTTGGCGAATTGACTGGACAGGATGGTCTCAATGCCCTCCAACTGTTTGCTCAAACATACAAGCAGGCCGACCTTACGCTCACTGGCACGTCCAGAAAGGCAGCATACGTACAGCAATCGGTTGCGGCTCCACAGCCTTATGCAATCAACACTGCATACCGCCGAGCTTCCACCAGCAATGGACAGCTACCAACACCCAAGGATGTGCAGAAGCCACAGCCGACGCTTAGTGAGCCTGGACCGGATGAGATGGATATTGACACGGAGGAACGTCCTGCACCCCGACCGATTTCTGGGGTCACGGCTGCAACAACTACCCGGAAATGTGTTCGATGTGCGAGCGATTTCAGCCCCAGATGGTGGCCGACCGCTCGGAACCACCGAGGACCTTTGTCGAATGGAGCAAGCGCGAGCTTCCCAATGTTTGCGAATGGCTCTCCGTTCGCACATGTCAATGGAGATTCTGAGCCGACATATGAATGTCACAAATGCCATTTGAAGAACCCCCCGGCCGCAGATCCTGTGCCAGAACCCCGACCCTCACCTTATCCTCCCGTCCAGGCTCCAGCTCCAGTTCCGGCACCACCACCGGCTTCAGCTCCATCTCAGCCTCAAGCTCAACCTCCGCGTCCCATGATCCCGAGCATGGGTGCCCCTCATCAGTTTGTGCAGCACGGCCATCCACCACCACCACCTCCTCCAAGTGGTGTTCTGGGGCGGCCTATCCCCCCAGCTCACTCCCACCCGCACGGTGCTCATCCAGGATACCCGCCGCGCTACGAGCAACGACCACCACCAAATGATCCTAGCTTACGCAATGGCATGTCACCTCGTGCCTATCCTGCTGCGCCTCAGCCTCAGCCCCCACATCACATGGGCAACTACCCTCCAGCTCATCCTTCCAACCATCACCCTCCAGCTCCGTCTCCGTCGCATTATCCCCCTGGACCTCCCGGGCCACCAACGCAAGCCTATACAGCTCACCAGAGCCCATATGGCCCGATGCCAGCGCGCTCACCTCACCTGTCACAACCTCCGCCACGCTCATATGCAGCATCTGCATCTCCACCCATTGTGCAGGCAACGATCAATCGGTCTCCGCAAACCTCGTTGAGTGCGCTGAATGGCGGTCCGCCACCACGTATGTACTCTGTCGACCGTGGCATGGGCGCACCATCCCACTCGCCGCCAGTTGCTCAAGCCCGTCTTGATCCGCGAGGACCTACGCCACCCATTAGGCCCGAGAACACACCTCCATCGCACATGGGGCCTACGAGCGCGAGTCGACACTCGGGGGTAAACGGTACAAGTGCGGGATCAGGCGCAAGCGCAAGTCCATCACTGAAGAACCTTCTCTCTTGATAACGGACTATATCACGTTTCTCTTTCTTTTAATGATTGGGTTGAGGTCCCATAATTGTATGATAGCTATGTCTTTTTTTCCTTCCTGTTTCATTGCATATGTGCGGTCTCGAGGAATGAAAACGTATTCGAGGTATTTTCCTCCACTGCATGTCTCGAGTTCAGGCCCTTCAGTGGGTGGGTTGGGTGCCGTATCTAGGCTGTTTGCTTCTTGTTACCTCATGACTTCCTGTCCTTTGACCTCTTTCTTTTATTTTTCTTTTCTTTCTCTTTTTTCTTATTCTTCTATTTATTTGTGGGATCTCGGCGTCTCGATTACGGAAAAGCTGCGGAGTCGAATGGTTGCGCACTATGGAAGGAATCGTACCAATGGATTGCATGGAGTAGGCTGGACTTTGATGATTTACATTCCCCCTGTGTTCACGGTTAGAAGAATTGATTGCATTGCTATACTATTACACTGTTGCGAGTTGGTAAATGCTAAGATACCTAGGTATATGGGACATGATATGTGCATAGGAGGCCATTGGACTTCGAGTAATGTTCTGGTTGGAAAGCGTCAAAAGAATAGGTATTCGGTGATAGGGGTAGTAGTGCGTACGCCTACTACCAAGGGGCCCGAGAGCGTCAGGTATTTTGTACTTTTTTATAATGATTGGATAGATCTTGGCACGTTGAATCCCAAGATCAGGTTATTTATCTTGATTTATAAGTGTGTGGTGTTTAGCTGAGTTTTGACTACCTCCTATGTACCTAGAAAATCGATAGGTCCCAAGTCGGATTCCCTCAATCATTCTTGATATTGATCAGAAAGTCCAAGATGAATAACTACCTCGTACAGCCGAACGAAGAAGTTTGGTGAGAAATCCGATTATCAATCATTCTTTTCACCCTTTTGATATAGAAACAACCTCGGTAAGCATGCCAATGCCGATCAACCGCAGACCTCAATAGTGGAAAAAATGCATAAAAAATGGTAATCCAGTGGATCACATCAGCTGACAAATGCAAGCTTAATCCACCGTATTCTGCACGCAATTAATTCCTGCTCAAAAAGCTCCCCACTCTTGAGCGGGGACAAGCATTATAAGAAAAAGAAAAAGCGCATCATCCCTTACTTCCAAGGCAAGAGAAAGTTTCACCCCTTACACCTAAAATCATACCATATCTTATTCCCCAAAATGTCGACGATGCGCGCGATCGGTACGTGCCCCACTTCAACCCCTCCTCATCTACATCATACACATCATGCGAGACACAAAATCGAATTGGAGGGCATCTGATGCGAAATGAGAGTCAAAAATGATCATGCCATGTCTCTATTGCATTCTTAGCTAGTTCGCCGCGGTCTACAGGCTAACGCTTATCCGCGTTTAGGTGTGAAGGGCGGCAAAGGCCCCGCCACTTCCCTCTTCGTAGATGAAATCGCCAAGCCGGTTCCTGTGCCCGGGCAGGCACTCGTCAAGATCAAGGCCTTCGGATTGAACCGAATGGACTTGCTGCAGCGCGAGGGACTGTATCCCCTCCCACCGCAGGCGCCTTCCACTCTTGGCGTTGAGTTTTCAGGTGTTGTGGAGGGGCTTGGAGGTGATGGAGCTTGTGATTTCAAGGCCGGGGATGAGGTCTTTGGACTTGCATATGGAGGTACGTCATTCTCTCCAAGATCCAATGGGATTTTTGTTTTGTTTATTTCACTATTGGGGAATGGTTGCTGATTGTGAGTAGGTGCTTACGCGGAGTACATTGTTGTATCGACCAAGATGCTGGTCCATAAGCCGGCTCATCTGTCATGGGAAGTCGCAGCTGGTATCCCAGAGGTGTGTTTTGGCGCTTATTCCTATGATTATGGCCGGGCACCGTGCTAATGCCTGCTAGACCTGGATTACTGCTTCGCAGGCTCTCTTCCTGATTGGTGACTTCCAAGCTGGCCAATCCGTACTGTGGCACGCCGGAGCTTCATCGGTTTCCATCTCGGGCATTCAGCTCGCCAAGGCCGAGGGCGCCAAAGCAATCTATGCCACAGCGGGATCACAGGAGAAGTGCGACTTCCTGGAGAAGGAGCTGGGAGTGACCAAGGCGTTCAACTACAAGACCCAGGATTGGGCCGCAGAGATTCTCAAGGCCACCGACGGCGCAGGTGTCAATCTGACCGTGGACTTTGTCGGAGCCACTTACTTCCAGGGCAACTTGGATGTGGCCGCGCGCGATGGTCGCGTAGTGCTGTTGGGTCTGATGGGCGGAGGCAAGTTGCCCGACGGGGTGAACATTGCGCCTTTGTTGTTTAAGCGGATCCGGGTGGAGGGAAGTACCTTGCGTAGCCGGGATGTTGAATATCAGCGGAAGCTGAGGGATACCCTGGTGTCACATGCGCTGCCCCGATTTGAGGACGGAACGTTCAAGGTGTTTGTGGAAAAGGTGCTGCCTTTTGAGCAAATTATGGAGGCGCACCAATTGCTGGAGAGCAACACCACCAAGGGAAAGATCATCTGTGTGATTTGAGTAAAGTCAAATTTGGCCAGGGTGTCCAAAGTACAAAAGAACGGGGCGGGAAGTTAGTTCCAGGCAGTTAAAGGAAATGAACAAGCATTGCACCCAATGATCGAGATCGACCATGAACGGTAGTCTTCCCCGCTATGAAGAGGCGAAAGGCGAAAGGCGAAAAAGAAAAACCTAGAGACCAGAGAAACTAAGACCAGATTGGTAAAGAGGGAGTCAATGAGATCAGAATTGATGAAACTTTGGAACCGATCGGATCGCACTGCAATCTCTCTCATTCAGCGCCCGACGGACTCCCCGGAGCCTCGACGGGATCCTGCAGGCTTCTGGCCAATGAGAGAGCGTAGAATCCCCGCGACAAGGCTTACCTAAGGGCGGTGGGCCTTCTAGAAAAAAAAAAAATCACCGCAAATAAAGAAGAGGCGTCATGTGGGATCCACCGTGATCGAGGCTCTGGGATTCTCTGCCCGAAAAAGAGGGAAAAAAAGGAAATTACCGGTGAAAAGTAAAAATGAAGATAGAGATATAGAGAGATGATATCAATATAGAGGATCCCGAAGATAGGAGGATATACACAGGGATTATACGTGACAAAGTCAAAGGTTGCACCAGGATCATCCCGTGCCGCCCCCTCTTCTGTGTGGCCGCTCTCTCAGACCCGGTTTCTTCTGGAAGGAAAGAAGCCCTCTTCCCCATTTTTCCCTTTCCCTTTCCTGATCCACTTGGCATCATGTCGTCCTAATCTCCCCTCTTTACCCCCTTATACACTTCATCTCCCTTCACCACTCACGTGCCGTCATCTGTGGCGTCCATTTTCCCTTCGCCTTACACCCCCGGCCCTGAACGACGCGCGCAATCTGACGTTGGGGGTTGTCTCGGAACGTGCAGTCCGCCAACGCGACTCGGGATTGCTGCAGGACACAACTGCATTGTTCGCTTTCTAGAGCCCTTCTAGTCGTCTTCTAGTCGTTCTTTCTGTCAATCGGAGGGGGTTCTTCTTTTCTTCGGTCGCTCCTTCTACCCATACGACTGCATCGAATTCCTCGACCTCTCTCTCGCCGCTCGTTCTTTTCCCTTCTCGTCCACCCCTCCACCCCCTTCCTACACTACGTCCCTGAGACTCGACGATCTTGACCCGTGATCTGCTCACACCGATTTCATTACCTGTCCATTTTCTTTGATCCCATCCCAACCTTCCAGCCTTTCCTACTTGTTCTTTCCCCCCGTCCGGTGAGCCATATGCAAACCAGACTAGGTCGGGTCTCTTCACTTTCCTTTTCTCTGATTTCGTGGTTGCTTTCTTGTGACGCCGGTGGCATTACCAACTCTCTGTAATATGATGGTGGACCGTGTGGAATGCTCGGGCGTCTATATCGACGACCGGGTTCGGTCGGAGCGATGGGTGCGCCGGAATTCCATCGCAACGTCGACCATCTCTGAAGCGTCATCCTTTACCGCGCCCGAAGAGCCTGAGGCGCTACAGGCCGATGTAGAACAATTACTAGATGTCTGCAAGAAGAGTACGTCCCCCGCCACCCTCAAATTCGTGTCGCGTCGCTTGGGGGAAAATCGGCTAACAATTCTTCAAGTCTACCTTTGCCAGAGCGGAGCTTCCTTTGCGACAAAACTGGCTGAACTCAGCGACCGCTCGGGCAGCGATTGCACCCCTATATTTGCCTTCTTTGGTATCGATTTTGGTGGCGACGAATTAAATGTCGCCCGTCGAAAAGCCAGTCGGGCCTCATGGATGGATAATGGGCCGCCATCGCCCGGCTCTATTCAACGCACCTTCACATTTTCCTCCCACAATGACGAAGCCGCGGGCCTTGGGCTGCTCT
The DNA here is from genome assembly GCA_023626355.1 of Penicillium sp. S1602. Taxonomy (NCBI): domain Eukaryota; kingdom Fungi; phylum Ascomycota; class Eurotiomycetes; order Eurotiales; family Aspergillaceae; genus Penicillium; species Penicillium sp. S1602. The sequence goes on along the minus strand of JAMAGW010000008.1, from coordinate 724,150 downwards.
CCGGTGTTTCGAACGATATCCAAGTCCAGGACGGCCCCAACCTGGTCATTCCAGTCGCCATCCTGCGGGATTCGAGCGCAGAACCGGAGGCTCCCGTGGATTCGACGAGCGACCCGCAACCTCGGAACCCGGTGACATTGGAACACAAGCAGATCGCTCGATGCCTCGACGCGGGCGCTATCGACGTCCTGACCACTCCGCTCGATCGGTCCCGCATTCAAGGATTGGTAGTACATGCGTATCGCACCCGTCGCTCGGCACAGAAGGAGATGTCGCGGTTTTTGGCCAGAAAGAAGCTACGCAAGTTGTCTTGGGTGGGTGTGCATGATGAAGAACCATATTCATACCTACGAGAGGCAATGGTGGCAAAGCTGATGAAGGGAATCTGCAATCCTGAGGAGATTGTCGATGAATTCCAGGAAAGGGATCTCGATATCAAACCGGGACGGGAAGCCTTCATCAAAGAGCAGGTATGCCAGTGGAATTTCTCCGCTCATGCATTCTCCGAGGATGAATTGGTCTATGCGGCGTGCCAAATGATTCAACATGCCTTTAATCTTCCCGGACTTGAACAGTGGTACTTGACATCAGGTGAACTCCAGACATTCTTACTTGCATGCCGTGCAGCCTACAATTCCTTTGTCCTTTATCACAACTTCCGCCACGCCATCGATGTGCTGCAGTCGGTCTTTACTTTCTTGCTTCGAATCGGGGCTTTGCCTCCCTACGGGCCCTATGGCCTGTCCGTTGAAGAGAAATCTCCTATTGCCACTCTACTCTCTCCTTTTGATTCTCTAACACTACTTATATCCGCTATTGGACATGACGTTGGCCACCCCGGCGTCAACAACTTTTTCCTTGTCAAACTCAACGCCCCCTTGGCACAATTATACAACGACAACTCCGTTCTCGAAGCATTCCACTGTGCAGCCTTTTCCCAGATCCTTCGCCGTCACTGGCCTGCTGCTTTCAAAGACAATCAACTCCGAAAGCTGCTGATCAGCTCTATCTTGGCGACGGATATGGGCGTTCACCAAAAGTTCATGGAGCGGATGGGTTTTCTGCAGGAGAAATACTCTGAAAGTGACAAGACTGTCGACCTCTGGAAGCCTCAGGACGTCGAGATGTATAAAACACTTGTTTGTGGCCTCTTGATCAAGTGCGCTGACATCAGTAACGTTGCTCGACCGTGGAGCGTCGCCGAGAAATGGACTCAGATTCTGCAGGAGGAATTCGCCAACCAAGGCGAGATGGAGAAGGAAGTAGGCATGGAGACTGCGCTGTTTGGTGGGCCGCCGGAGTTGGGCAACATTTATAAGCTTGCAACCGGTCAGATTGGTTTCATGTCTATCTTTGCTCTTCCGCTTTTCGAGGGTGTCTCCGATCTTATGCCGCAGCTGCAATTCACTGCTGATCATATCCGTGACAACCAAAGCCAGTGGCAGCAACATGCCAACGATGAGTTGCGGCGGCGGGGTCTGTCGGTGGAGGGTCCCGTCTCTGAGGCGGTCTCTCCTCGCTCTACGAGCCCTGTCCGACCAATCAACTCTAACGACACTGTGAGAGCGTTGGCGGAATCAGAGGATAGTCCCAGCGATCCCCCGTCGGGCTCATCAGAAGAGACGGTAATCCAAGATGGAGCCTACAACGAGAACAACATTGAGCCAGTCGTATCCCCAGACACCCCAGGTCCGCAGATTGAGATTACTGGAACTCCGATCGGCCCTGATATGTCGTCGCGAAAGTCCTCCAGTGCCATGCCGGATCTCTCATACTTTTCTCGTCCTACTTCGGGGGCTCAATCGGCGCGGGCTCCGCTTGCAGACTCGAGTGCCGCTCCAGCAGACCCGGCCGTTTTAGCTGCCGTGTATTATGCCAATACGGCGTCTAATCACGGCAGTGTCTCGTTGCCCACCGAGCGTGACAACGCAGCTGATTCTGCTGCCGAGCGACCGAGCAGCTCCCGTCAAGGCCCACAGGGTTCCCAACACCACGCACACCACAGCTCTTCCGTTCGCACTTCTGGGCCATCTAGCTCCAACCGCAACAGCTGTACGCGTACCCAAAGCATCAGCGCTTACAGCAACAATATGACTCCTATATCTCCTGCGACCAACGCTACCAGCTTTTTAGCAGTGGACAGCGGCGACGAGAGCAAGCATCGTGTTTCTGATGATAGTTCTCCTCAGAGCGATGCTGGTGGTCCAGATGATAGCAGCACCCGGCCGAGCACCTCGTATGCTTCGCAGTCAGGAGATCATGAAAGTAGCAGTTATAGTCCCGACCATAGCTCTGGCATCGCTCGATCAGAGGATGGCAAGGACTATAACGGTGCTCTTAATGGTAATACAAGCCACCCCCGGTCTACATCGGCCGGTGAGAGTACCAAGCACGAGCATTCTCAAGGGAACGGTGGTGACCAGAATGGGCATGGAATGCGCCGGCTTCCGAAGAAACGCAGTCGACTACGTCTTGCTTTCTGGAAGCGCCGCAATCACCATCAACAGGAGGTCCACGGCGAGAGCTGATCCCTGTTTCCTTCGTTCCTTCTGGTTTTTCCCCTGCTGTATTATGCGATCATGGTCTCATGAACGGTGCATTTTTGTAATGAGCGCTGATTTTCACGACTCGACCCTGGAGTCCTCCGTTACATGCTGTGGTGGTATATCCAAACGCATATGTTGGACTCCTCCGGTCTTCCTTTCCCTCCTATCTCCTACGATCCAAACGATATCAATGATGGAATTGTTGGCACGACTATGTTGGGCCCCGGCTCCGACACAAGATGCCGAATTCGATGGGCTTGTCTGATATGCACAGTCACAGACAAGCCCAGTGGATGTTTATACCGCGCATTTTCTTTTAAAATGAAAGTGGACGACCGTCCGAAATATGGATCCGGCGCTGGCGGCTTGTTTTCTCTTCCGTTCTCTTTGCTTTCGCTTCTGCTTCTACTTCTTGGTACTTTGTACTTTGCATCGGGTCCCTGCAACCCGCTTCTCTATGTGATGATCATGGACACGCTCGACGTTTTGGTTTTTCTTTGTTTGGAGGCTACAATTGGCTTTTGGGTGGTCATTTTAGAACTTGGATCCGGGGCTGGTGGCGTTGATTGTTCTGAGGCCCTTTTACGCTTATGGGATCTGAGATAGCAACCTGCATTCTTTCTATCCTTTCCCAATATATGTCTATACTGTACTGAATTTCTCCATCCATGAATGCTTGTAGACGAACCATTTTAGTAGGTACAGTGAATCCATGGATGCTCAATCTAGAGAGCTCAAGGCAACTTATTCATTCGACTAGCCCAGGTGTCACACGCAGTCCTCACATTTCTCTTTCTTCTCTCCGGCATCCTGCTCTTCCTTCTTTTCCTTCTCGATTTCCTTCTTCTCTGCCTGCTGCTTCAAAGCCCGATCTGTATGCCCCAGATCTCTTTCGGGGGCAATAACATTTCTCACAAGAGACTTAAGAGCCTTGACCTCTGCAGAACAGAATCCCATTAGCACAGAGACATTGAAGCTTAGAAACAGATGTTATATGCTTAGGTAGAATACGCATGCATGGTAGTAAGCATCCATGGATAACATACCAGGAAATCCTCCATCCCTCTTCCGATCCCAAAGAATAATCTCTTGCGTCTTGACCTCCCCTCCATCTGCTACTGCCTCTTTCTCAGTATGCCAGATCGTCACGGTGAAGACTCCACCTGTCATAGGAACAAGTGCTACTTCGCCGAGATCGGTGCCGAAAGTTGAAAGAAGTTCTTGGGCGAACTATAATATCGTTAGCCTCTATATTTGTGAAGCATTCAAGGTATATCGGGCGTATATATCCAGCCATACATCAAAATATAGCTGAAATACAAGTTTTGACACAGTAGAGCCAGTCAAACCTGAGTTTGAATGATACAGCAAGATCAACCTTGGAGAGAGCAAGGGAAGAAACGGTAATAGAATAGAATAGAAGAACATACATAAGCAGCTCGCAACATCCACCGACACTGCGTACAGAATTTGATAGAGATACGGGGAAGGTGCACCCGTTCCAGGGTCGTTAGTCCAGCCTCTGCAGCAGGTTTCGTCTGCTTAGCAGCTCCTGTAGCCGCTGAGTTATCGACTGTGGTCGTTGGTTCAGTCATGGTGGTTCAGAGTTGAGAATTCGAGAGGGGAGCGGCGGTACAAAATTCCGGATGAAATAATGGACTGTTGATCAGTTTTTTGTAGAAGTTACTCCGGCTCGCTGCTTGAAGACTGGTATAGTTTATGATACCAAGCGATGAATTTGGTGGTGGGATGATGTCAGCGGGATTGCCTGATTCGGCTCTGCGCTGCATCTCGGGTCCTGACAGTAGCAGGGTTGTAGAGTTGATGCTATGCACGGTAGTCTACTTCCATGATTACATGAGGCTGAACTGGATGTGGGGTCTAGAATGCGTTGGAAACTATTTTTAGGGTATATTATCTGGATTTCGAATTCATGGACTTGTGCCATGTACTGGGCATACAGTGGTAATTAGAACGGTATTGTATTGGTCATTGGATGCAAATCGAATCTATGATACACGAATGGCAACCGGCTCTTGTCCTTTCAGACGGAAATGATTTTGAGGAACCCAAAAACATAGGAAATTGGCTTCAAAACAGAGGCGATAAAGGGGGAATGGTGCGGTAGAAGAGACGAAAAGTAGAAGTAGAAGTAGATGGTGTAAAAGGTCCAGAAGAAGAGAATTAAAAGAGACAGGGCTATACAGTGCGCATCGTCACGCGTCACTGCGGCCGGAGTTGAAGTTTAGCCAAGAAGCAACCTTGGTGATGTGCCCGTAGAAACTCGGTGCAGTCGAAGTGGTCGTGCAAGGCCAGCAGACGATTTCTTCAGGGAAGGCCACGGGTCGCTGATCCACACCCGGTGAGTGAGCGATCGCGGCTTTGGGTGTATCCAAAGGGTGTGTTGAGTTGGGGGAAGTCGATCATCAGGGGGCGGTAGATCCGGGGATTAAGAGGTTGGGGTGAAAAACGGGACAAAAAACAGAGAAATCGTGTCGTGGCGATGCGAGAATATCGTCATAAGACCATTACATAACAGTGCAGCAGCCGTTTCCTTGCTGCTGAGGAGCGTAAGGATCTTCGCGCTTGTCGACCTGGAGAAGGAGTAGAAGGTCAGCCATATGCGCGTGTGCGCCCGGGAAGAAAAAGCACGGTCGCATACCTGACCCCATACGGAGGGCACCATGAAGTCGCGAGTATTGTTGCAGTAAGAGATCAGGCTAGAAGAAACAAAGAATTCAGCGTTAGGAGGAAATTGTTTTTGGTGGTTTTGATGCGACAAAGGGGGCATCACTCACGAGAGCGCCGCCTCGGAGACCTTGACCCGTGGACGGTCCAGGTCCTCCTTCAGACGAGCATTCAGCTCAGTCAATCGACGGTACTTCAAGTCGGCAACACTCTGCTTCTTGTTCTTGACATCACCCCCAGATCGCAGTTCGTAGGCGGGCATTTTGGCGTGGGTATGGGAGACGAGGTTCGCGAAGGAGAGAGAGAAAGGGGGGTTTTCGGGTCAGAGGGGGTTTGAACTCAGAAACCGGTAACCTGGATACGGGGGGGGCCAAGTGTCCACACAAGGTCCAGGTGGTAATTTCAAATTTAAGCGCTTTCGCGTAACAAAGAAAAAGGAAAGGAAAAGAGAGAATGAGTATAGGACCAAAGGAACGAAGGGTCGTTGGATTGTCAGAGGGATTTTCCCCGTTATTTTCTCTTTGATTTGTTACTGGGGCGGTCCGTGGGTGGCTTATTCATCGGTTGCAGTACAGGTACTTTGCACTCGCACTATTTAACGGGTATGCTCAATAGTTTCAGATGTACCGATACTTCCGGATCTAAATCTGACCCATCCAGCTGGGAGTCCTAATGGCAATGGACGTAAGACGGCCCCGACATTGTGTGTATTTTAGGGAATTCTTATGAAAGTTCAAGAGATCTGGTGAAACCAATTGATATTGGGGATCTGGATTTTGAAGATTTCAACCCTTGAAATGACAATACATAAGCTCTATTCTTGGGGATTGTAGCTATTGAACTTACAGGTACTTCAGGTGTCGAGGTGTCCATGGCCCAGTGATTGGGATTCACGTGATTGCCCCATCGCTTAGTCCTAAGTGGGAACAGTCACCCGCGAATTTTCGGTTTACGCACAACAGGCCCTTCTTCCCCTCCAGGTCTATCGGGACTTCGCGTGGCAGCCTTTTAACTCGGTTCTTGAACCCCTGCCCGTGTGTGAGACGCCGGACGATTTTCACCATTTTCATTTCGCCAAAAAAACACCTAAAAACCCGGAAAACCCTCAAAGGGGTGGATTATCCATCATGCCGCCACCACCGCATATCAAGCCTGAGAATGTCCTCAAGGTTGGTGATCATGATCGACCCGATAAGATATTAAGGTTCCCAATTTGATACTTACTTCTTCTCTTAACTTGAACAGAGGGCCCAGGAACTCATCGCCGTCGGTCAGGCTCCCGCTGCCTTGACCGTCCTGCACGAACATGTCACCTCCAAGCGTACCCGCAGCAGCCCCATTGCTTCCCTCGAACCGGTTATGCTCCTCTTCGTCGAGCTGTCTGTCGACTTGCGCAAGGGAAAGGCGGCCAAGGATGGCCTGTACCAGTACAAGAACATCGCCCAGAACACCAACGTTGGCACCATTGAGGTTGTCCTGAAGCGCTTCATCGAGCTCGCTGAGCAGAAGGTCACCGAGGCCCAGGCCAAGGCCGACGAGATCCAGTCCTCCCTCGAGTCCGCCGCTCCCTCCTCCAATGTCGACGATCTGGAGGCTATCGAGACCCCCGAGACCATTCTGTTGGCCACCGTCTCCGGCGAGCAATCCCGGGACCGCACCGACCGCGCCGTCGTTACTCCCTGGCTCAAGTTCCTGTGGGAGACCTACCGTACCGTCCTCGAGATCCTGAAGAACAACGCCCGTCTCGAGATTATGTACCAGTCGACCGCTCTGCAGGCCTTCCAGTTCTGCCTGAAGTACGCCCGCAAGACCGAGTTCCGCCGTCTGTGTGAGCTTCTGCGCAACCACGTCCAGAATGCCGCCAAGTACTCCTCGCAGATGCACGCCATTAACCTCAGTGATGCCGACACTCTGCAGCGTCACTTGGATACCCGCTTCCAGCAGTTGAACGTTGCCGTCGAGCTGGAGCTGTGGCAGGAGGCCTTCCGCAGCATTGAGGATATTCACACCCTGCTCAACCTGAGCAAGCGCCCGGCTAAGAACGTCATGATGGCTAACTACTACGAGAAGTTGGCTCGCATCTTCCTGGTCAGCGAGAACTACCTCTTCCACGCTGCCGCCTGGAACCGTTACTACAACTTGCTCCGTCTCTCGACCGTGGCGCTGGCTACCGGCCAGAGCACCAAGAAGGAGAACCCCTCCGTCACCGAGCCCGAGGTCACCAAGGCCGCTTCTTTCGTGCTCCTTTCTGCTCTTTCCATCCCTGTCATCAGCACTACCCGTTCCCGCGGTGCCCTGGTCGATGTGGATGAGGCTCGCAAGAACAAGAACACCCGCCTCACCAACTTGCTTGGTATGGCTCAGCCTCCCACTCGTTCCGTCCTGTTCCGTGATGCCCTGAACAAGGGTCTCCTCAAGCGTGTTCGTCCCGAGATTCGTGACCTCTACAACATTCTCGAGGTCGACTTCCACCCGCTCTCCATCTGCAAGAAGATCACCCCTATCCTGAAGCAGATTGGTGCCGACCCTGAGATGGAGAAGTACGTTGTGCCTCTCCAGCAGGTCATTCTTACCCGCTTGTTCCAGCAGCTGTCCCAGGTCTACGAGTCCGTTGAGCTCAAGTTCGTCTACGAGCTCGCCCAGTTCCCCGACCCCTTCCAGATCACTCCCGCCATGATCGAGAAGTTCATCATGAACGGTTGCAAGAAGGGTGACCTTGCCATCCGCGTGGACCACATCTCCGGTGTCCTCACCTTCGACTCAGACGTTTTCTCTTCTTCCAAGGCCATGCACGCTGGCAGTGGCGCCGGCTCTGCCGAATCCGACGTTGGCTCCATTCAACGTCTCCAGCACACCCCCGCCGAAATTGCCCGCTTCCAGCTTTCTCGCTTGGCCAAGACCCTGCACACTACTTGCATGTACGTTGACCCCTCCTACAACGAGGCTCGTCTGCAGGCCAAGCAGGCCGCCCAGGCTCGCGCCTTGGCTGGCACCGCTAAGGAGCACGAGGAGACACTGGCTCGTCGTGTTATCATCGACAAGAAGAAGGAGGCTGCCACCGACGCCCTTAACCGCAAGCAGCGCGAGGAGGAGACTCGCAAGCGTATCCGCACTCAGCAGCTGCAGGATGCCGAGAAGAAGCGTTTGGCCGATGAGCAGCTTGAGCGTGAGCGCAAGCGCATCAAGGATGAGCAGGACCGCATCCGCCAGGAGGAGCTGAAGAAGCAGCTCGAGGAGCTCAAGACTGGTGTTAAGGGCATCGATATCAGCGAATTCGACATGGATGAGCTGGATGGAAACCGTCTGCGTGCCATCAAGCTCGCTCAGTTGGAGAAGGAGAAGAACGAGCTGAACGACCGCGTTCGCACTACCGCCAAGCGTATCGACCACTTGGAGCGTGCCTTCCGTCGTGAGGAGATGAAGCACATTCCTGCCGACTACGAGGCCCAGAAGAAGCTCGACTTGGAGCTTTACGAGGCCCAGAAGGCCGAGACCCTCAAGGAGGCCAAGCAGAAGCACGCCGAGGCTGTTGCCCTCAAGCACCGTCTGGGTCGCCTGGTGCCCGCTTTCAGCAACTTCCGCAAGGAGGTTTCGGAGAAGCGCCACGAGGAGTTTGAGAAGCGGCGCAAGGCCGCCGAGCGCGAGTTCGAGGCCAAGAAGAAGCAGCGTATCAAGGAGGTCCAGGACCGCCGCCGTCGCGAGAAGCAGGAGCGTGAGGAGGAGGAGGCCCGCCGCAAGGAGGAGGAGGAGCGTGCTCAGCGCGAGGAGCAGGAGCGCGCTGCCCGCGACGAGGAGCGCCGCCGTGTTCTTGCCGAGGAGAAGGTTCGTCGCGAGGAGGAGCGTGGCAAGCTCGACGAGATTGCTGCTCGCCAAAAGCAGCGCGAGGAAGAGGCCGAGGCCCGCCAAGCTGCTCGCCGCACTGGTGGTGGTTCTTCCTACGAATCGGCTGAGCGCACTGCGCCCCGTCTCAACCTTGCTCGTCCCAGTGCTGGATCTGGCTGGAGAGACCGCTTGGCTGCCCGTGGAGACTCTGCGGATGCCCCCGCTCCTGCCCCCTCCCGGGAGGAGCCCCCCGCCCGCAAGGGTGGATATGTCCCCCCTCACCTCCGTGCCGGAGCCTCCGCTGGCTCTGGATCCGCCCCTCCCCCTCGTGAGCCTCGTGATCCCCCCCGTGAGCCTCGTGATTCCCCCCGTGAGCCTCGTGAATCCCCCTCTGAGCGCTGGACGCCCCGTCACGCTCGTGAGCCCTCTGCTCAGGGCTCTGCTCCCCCGGCTGCCAAGCCTGAGGAGGCCAAGCCCAGCGGTGGCCGTTGGGTGCCTAAGTGGAAGCAGCAGCAATAAGCGGCTTCACGGGTGGATGACTCTACTTTCTTCTTTTCACCTACAACTCTAGGGAGGGCATCAAAAAGTGGCATCGGATGTTTTTTCTCATTTCTATATCCGGCGCATGTTTTTTCACGAACCCCCTTCTCGCAATGACCCTGTATCATCGGCCATTCGTGGCTCTGTTCGGGCCCCCTTGGTCTTCTCCATTGTTTTTCCGCGTTCCCCAGTTTAATTTCCTTTATCCCTTCGGATCATCTTGTCATCCGTGATGCCAATATCATGCTCTGCTCCATGCTTTTGGTCCCGAATTGGTCGGGATCCAGTGAATAGGATTGAAATCTTCTCTAGACTTTGACTTACTACGTATATATTCTACCTTATTTCATAAATGTATGCCTGGCACATGTCAGTTAGTCCCTCTTAGATACTGATGCTTTATGCTGGCGGAGTTTGTAGCGGCGATTACGTCCAGGTATTTCAAGGTTCGGACTTAGCGGATTTAACGATGTTAGGGCTAGTCTGTCTTGGAACAAATCTTAATGCAGCCCTTCACAAATGGAGCCGCCTTGCAACCGAACCAGAACGATACACAGCATTAGTTACCGTAAACCTTGGAAAGCAAATAATGCAGACAATGGATAAGCACTACCTAGCATAGTCATATTCACCACGGAGGTGAAGCATTCCGAAGTACCTACATTATCCGCAGTCTTATCCCATCTCACCCTATAAAAGCACCTTTACTTTCCTCCCAAACCATACAATTCCAATAAGCCAACCCAGTTACCCTACAAATCTCTTTTACTTCAATTAAAAAATCACCGATCTTAAAGATGCCCTCAAATCACGCGGCTTGGCAACTAAAATGCCATACCCCTCTCGAAATCAAAAGGACCCCTTACCAAGAAGCCCTCACCCCAAGCCAAGTCCTGATAAAAGTACACGCATGGGCCATAAATCCAGCAGACCACATCCTTCAAGACACCGAAATGGCCTTCGTCAGCTACCCCGTCATCCTAGGCGAAGATATCGCCGGCACGATTATAGCACAAGGAAACGCAACCAGATTCGCAGTGAACGACCGCGTCATTGGATTTGCGCAGGGTGCAACAAAGGGTCCATCTATGGGCGGATTCCAGGAATACGTCGTCGTGGAATCGGACTTTGTGTGCCGGATTCCGGATCCAATGTTGTTTGAGCAGGGTGTTGTTCTGCCTTTGGGGTTTTCGACTGCTGCTTATGCACTTGTGAGCGATGAGTATTTTGGGTTGGGGGTTCCTGGGTATGGGAGGCTACCTGCTGCTGGTAATACAAACCAGGATAAGGGGAGCGAAAAGAAGTCTGTGCTGATTTGGGGTGGGAGTTCTTCTGTTGGAAGTAATGCTATCCAATTAGCTGTTGCGATTGGACTTGAAGTCCTTACTACCGCATCGCCGAGGAACTTTGAAGGCTTGAAGAAGCTTGGAGCAGATATGGTCTTCGACTATACTGCTCCGGATGTTGTGTCCCATATTGTCCATGAGTTGGATGCACGCTCGAACTGTGTGGGTATATTCCAAGCAGCTGGATTTGCGGCATCTTTAGGTCCTGTTTTGGAAATTGCGAGCCTGGTCAAGTCTGAGGTTTTTGTTGTGACCACTATGCCATTGCGGGAGGATGTGGTTCCGGACGGTGTACGTGCGAAGATGCTTTTTGGGGGTAACCAGGATGTTATCCTGGGGTTGTGGCGGGAGTTTTTACCTAAGGCGTTAGAGGATGGAAGATATCATGCTTTGCCGGATCCGCTGATTATGGATACGAGAGGGTTGAAGGGTATTCAGGAGGGTTATGATGTGTTGAAGAAGGGGGTTTCTGCAAAGAAGGTTGTTGTTCTTGCGGAATAGAGCTAGAAGAGCTTACTTTGCCATTACCTTACTTTTGTTCCTATTTACTGCTGAATCCGAAGAACTATAGCTAGCCTTAAGAGAACCAAGCATTGATTTAGGGTCCTAAACTCGAAAACTTGAAGCATAAAACAAACTTCGTTATATGATAGGGTTGAACATTTGTACATCAGTTTTAACCGCACAATCTCTCAACTATCACCACCCTTTATTCTCGTTCTCAAAGGAGAATAGTGAGGTCGAATGGGCGAAAAATTGGCGAAAACGCAATAAGAAAGCATACAGAAAATGATAGGAGCAAGAAGTGGGAGAAGACATTCACAGCCCGGATGAGGTAAATTGTGCCCGGCCTCTTTCTTGGAAATGTTGAGGTACAAACAGGGCATGCTTGAAGAAAATCGAATCAACACAATCATTCTCTTACTAATGCCCGATGGGTATGGTGGAACACCGCTACAAGAGAGGCGTCACAAATAGATCCAGTGCGCAGACTCAGCAACACACGACCTCCTTGACACATGAGCGATATTTGCGACTTATCGACCCAATGGCATCCGATACCCTTGTCTCATAATCCTAGTTGCCCGTCGATCACACAATTGATGAGCTGTGTAATGTGTCTTCGAAGGCGATATTGATCCATAGTGATCTTGGTATCTCACGCTCGCCAACAATCCCAAGCTCCCTAACAAGCAAGTGCATTGGATTTTGTCCAATCCAAGGAAATTCAAATCGGGCTCGAACCTTACTCGTCAACTTCAAGTCTGGGAGAATGTCGGATATGAAGTATGGGAGGATGAAGTCAGAACCTTCCTGAAAGCGTTGTACAAAGCGTTTCTGGAAGACCGGTGACCTTTTGAAGAAAAAGGACTGACTGGGAATGAGCCACTCGCACTACGAATCTTTAGACCCTGTGTGGAGGACTTATTCTAGAATAGAATATCACTTTCCAAACATTCAACCCAATCTACGCAAAAACTGCCTGAAAGTAGATTTGTAAGTCATATTTCCTCACATGTTCAAACATGATAAGACGGCCCGAGGTAGTGGATAATTAGGATAAAACTATACCTAATACCAAAGATGTCTGTTTCAAGATTCCATTATGATAATTCAACCTTGCAATAATTCAATGAGTGATGTAGATTAGTCCTGAGGCTATGTGCAGATCAATTGATTGATTAATCAGGGATATAAACAAACCACCTGGGATTGGACAAAGTGAGAAACATAAGAGAAGAATCAAGTGGATATCTGACAAGAAAAAAAGGCGAACCCAAAGGATAAGCTTCATAGCAGTCTAAGGGCAGTCTGAAGGACATTCCAAGCCATTCTAAGAAACAAAACAGTAAAAATGTCATGTTAGGGTTATGCGGCAGCCACCTCAGCAGCTCCAAATAGTTTCTCACGCCATTCGCCGCAAACAGCTTCAAAGCCACTGACAACGTCTCGACACTCCTTCCCAGCTTCGCGATCTTGAAGTCGGCGATCCCACTCGCCTACTTCGATCCACCGTGAACCCTCCTCTCGGCTTTCTTCCTCGCGCCGAATATCGGAAACGAGCTCCCGTGCGGATCGTAGTCGACGAGATGCGGTGGAAGTCAGCTGGCGCGATTCGTAGAGGGTGTCGCTTAGACCGCGGAGGGAGTGGGTAATGTCTGCGGTTTGGGAAATGAGAGCTTGGAGTGACACAAGCGGGTTGAGGGCGGATGGTTGTGATGGGGTATTTGGTCTTGAGTCTCGGTGGGTTTGTTCGGGGAAAGGATAGGGGAGATTGGGCAAGAGGCCTTCGTCAATCAGAGGCATAAGGGAGTCAATGGCGTCGTCGGAGAGGAGAGGAAACGGAGAAAATAAGAGTGGGTGGATGAGGGATTGAAGGATACGGGTTTGGTGAGTGAGGTGAGATGTAATAGAGGAGTGGGCAGTGATCAACCTAGATATAATTAGATTCTGTGATTTTGAAGCCATTGTCATTCAGAAGCACATACCGCATGGCACTGTTCTCAATGCCGCTCTGTCCACCTAGATCCTTGAGCGACTCTACCGTCCTTTGAATGACATGGTCGTTTTCGCTGCCATTGTTCTCGATACCTCGCCGCGCAAGGCTCTCAATATCCGCCATCTGGCTTTCCAATGCGGGGGATAGATCGGCCGCCTCCTCCAAATCTGAATCATTCCCATAGTCCGAGCCATCATATTGAGATTCCTGCCGCCGATGCTGTCGAATTTGGGTGGCTCGTAGTCTATTTCTGGCTGGGGAGTCTGTTGGTGATTGGGAGCGCATGTCGCGAACAGACTGTAGATAAGCGTCCTCGCCGTCGCTCTGATCCGTTTGTTGGGACCCCGCTGTGTTCTCCTGCCCGGAAGCATATCCATAACCATCTTCCTCTTGTTCCCACGCGTCTGCTAATTCATCTGCAAGGTTCCCCAGACCACCGCCACCTGCGCCAGCAGAGAAATCTACCGACTCCCGATGGGACCCATTCATGCCGTTCATGTTCTGGCGGGGTGCGACGGGGGACGGCGGTGCCGAGAGTCGGGGGGTGTGAGGCTCCGTGGGACTCTCAGGAGCAAAAACATTGACTCCTGGGGCCCCTGGTGAGATTGGAGAGTCGTCCATGTTGGAGGGGTAGCGGTGAGCGAGTTTCAGGGGAGACGGAGGGAGGGGCATCGGAAGGAGAGGGAGCTCTGAGTCTCCAAGGAAAACGAAAGATGTAAAGATTATTATTGGAAGGATGAGAAAGAATGAGGGGGCCCTGTCCTGAAAGATAAGAGAAATAAAAGGAAGAAGTTGACCAACAACACACAGTATTGGGGTCCCAGGGCGGTGATGGGGCAGCTGTTGTTTCAATGCCAAAGGATATCTCGGAATGCAAAGTCTATAGCATCATGGCCCATGCAAAGTGAATTATCAAACCAGCGCAAGAAGCAGAAATCAAGGACCAATGTAGACCAGCTCAGCCCGCAAGTTGTGTAGGATAAGATGAAACACCAAAAAGTCCGAGGTCATGTTGCTCATGTGGAGCCACCGCCTAGGCAGAAAAAAGGCGTTTTAACTGAAATCACCAAACCCCACATTCTTTCCCCTCGATACCTTGTTTGGTGGCTGATTCAAGATGAGCGCGATTACTCGCATGACCCCGCTCGATCTCCTCTCCTTGAACCTTACCAACCTTGATCCATTGACCGAGAACTATGATCTCGGCTTTTATCTCAACTATCTGACAAAGTGGCCGTCGCTGTTCAGCGCGGTGAAAGATCGCGATGCCGGCGTTGTTGGGTACAGTGAGTAATTGATGTTTTAGGAATTGACAGTCTGATGCTAACCAAATATCATAGTCATGGGCAAACTCGAGAAGCAACCCGATTCGATGCTACGGTCCGAGCATTACACTCCTTGGCATGGCCACATTACGGTGTTGACCGTTGCGCCAGCTTGGCGCCGATTAGGTTATGCAAGCCGGCTGACCGAGCAGCTGGAGAGTGGCTCCGATATCAATAATGCCTGGTTCGTGGACCTGTATGTCCGCGCAGGTAACAAAGTGGCTATAGATATGTATAAAGGCATGGGGTAAGTATAGACACCCGACGAAAAGTACGTCACGTGCTAAAATATTGCCCTACAGCTATTCGGTATTCCGACGAGTGCTCAGCTATTACAGCGACGATCCAACCGGCATGTCGGATACCGGAGAGGACGCCTTTGATATGCGCAAGCCATGCAGTCGCGACAAAAAGCTGGAGCATGTACGCGACAAGGGCGAAGACTTCTGCGTTCACCCCGAAGATGTTTCATAGTCCGACAAAGTCGAGCTAACCAGGTGTATGATGCTGTATGCACCGATATTTACACCCCACTCATATCTGCACCCATATTCGCAGCCATGTCTACCCATTCTGACACCCGGAGATTATTTGAATAGGAACAAAGCTCCCGGGAATTCTTTGTCTTTAGCATTGTTCATAAAGGAGTTTCTGGTGCATTACATACAGTTGCACTCATATGTATGACTGATAAGGAGGAATACAATTCATGATCATTCATAATTCTATTATTTATTGATTATTATATTAATAACCTGCCTGTATAGCGTTGGGAATGAAGAGGCTGTTTAAAACCTCTGCCCAAATAAAATCGCCCTCTATATGCGAAACTTTTAACAGTGATGCCATGTGATGTGCCGTTAGACTTGAGCGTGAATGCCTGAAACTGTGTAACGCAATGCATGCGCGTCCCTTTTTTCAATATGAGATCAAAGTATGGAATTACTCAGACAGGGCCCAGTGGATGGACTCAAGTCTTAGCAATCAAGTGCGGGCCAGACCGCACCAATCTCAGGGTCGCCATAAGGACCGCAGAGGAAATGAGGCAGCAGGCCGTAAAGAGCTGCACACCGAGGTAACTACCAGTGCTACTAAGAATAGCACCGCCAATGGGAGTACCGATCAGTAGACCGATCGAGGTCACGGCAAAGACTTGTCCAAGACGAGTGCCGAGGTCACGCACATCTGGGGTCATGTACGCCATGACAACCGGCGGCATCGACACAAATCCACCAGAGAAGAAACCATAAAGGACGGAAAGAATGATGATCCCGGGAACAGTGTGGACGCGGATCCATACAAAGGCCAGGATTGAAGTGATGGTCACCGCCGGGGTGAGCATGTTTAGTGGACCAGTGTGGTCAGCAATGAAGTTCGGTCCAATACGGCCGAAGGTCGAGGCCGCGTTCAGTATGGACAGCAGATAGAACCCCAGGTTATCATCCACAATACCCGTGTCAATGGCGTAAGACTGGACATAAAAGAGGAAGTTGTAGAATCCTAGGAAGCCCAGGAACATGGCGGCACAGAAGATGCAGTAACCCAGATCTTTGAAAGCGGAAAGCTGGTACAGCTTGCGCTTCTCTCTGGGTGGGATACGAACGCGCATGATACAAAAGGAGATAAAGATGGTTCCAAAAGTGAGGAAACCTATGGCTCGGGTAGCCCAAGCAAAGCCGACCTTCTTTTCCAGTTGATCGAACATGATGGGGTATACGACGCCGCCAATACTGCTACCGCTAGCAGCCAAGCCATTGGCGAAACCTCTTTTTTCTCGGAAATACTGCGGTAAGAGGGCCACGGAGGGCACAAACAGACACCCTGCTGCAATACCAACGACGACACCCTGTGCAAGAATCAACTGCCAGTATTTAGTGGCAAGACTGGTCATCATCAAACCAAAGGGAAGCATGATATTGGCGCCACCGATCAATACTCGGAAATAGCCTGCATCGAACAGTGGGCCGGTGATGACTCCGACAAGCATCAGAAGGAACGACTGGAGGGAGCCAATCCAGGCAATGGTAGACGACGATGTTCCGGAAAGTAAATTCGACTCATAGTATGTTTGATATGCACCCCATGTGTTAATAACACCCCTGTTCGAAGATATAGTGTTAGCGCATATGCATTCTTGTACGCGCATTTCAGGCGCATTTCTTACCATGAATTAAAGAAGAGGAAGAAGGACCCCAGGACTTGGAGCCAAGCGACAAGGCCTTGGTCAAATTTGAACTCATCTGTCGACTTCTCTGCCGGCATCTCAGCCGGTGACTCAGTCGCAGAGCCGTTCAGATTTTCCTCGTCTGCGGCTGTAGGAATATCGGCGCAGACCTTTTGCTCTACTTCCAGATTAGTCGAACCCATCTTTGACGTTTGCGCGCTCGCAGCGGACAGACTGGACGAATTCTCGAGTGGGAATGCAAGTACTCTGGGGCCAAAAACACGGGGCAAGGTGGAGTACAGACAGGTTGGGGTCAATTCTCCAACATCCAGAAGAAAACAGCGAAAAATTTGGTTTGATTATAAACCGCGACCAAAGGCCGACCAAGCGGGGCCTTGGTAAAAGCTCTGGCGGAAGAGACCGAATCTTAAGCCACAATTTGGGTATGGCGGGCCCACAGGCACCCACTGGCACCCACTGGAATCCTTGGAGAGCCATACAGTATGTATCGAACGTCTACTGTAAGTAGCGGTGGGATGTCGAGTAGAGGGCGGCCAATGAAGATCACTAGGAGTCGTGCCGATTACCCAGGCGAGGGGTCAAGAATGGACCTGTGCGCCAATGTGCCTGAATGATTGCGAGTGAACAAGTTCCCCGACTCTCCAATTGGGGGCATAAAAGTGGGACTTCGGGGAGGAATTGATCCCGGAGATAAACTCACGTGGCGAACTATACGCAAGTATGCAAGTACGTAAACTCCATGCTACATAAATCGCTGCTCTCTTGCATTTCATGACTCATTCTACATCAGGTCGGGCATTAGTGCAGAAACCGTCATTATTTTTTTTGGTCTGTCTAAATTCATGTACAGTTGGGTCGTGTCCATGGATGTTTCCAAGGTTGTTCACGCCTTTTTTTGTCTTTTGGAGCCTCGGTTTCAATATCCCAAAACTCCGAACGCTATGCTGATATCCACCCAAAAGCAGAAAGATAAACACCCCCCCCCCCCCCCAATATCCAGAAGGATGAATGATGACCTGCCTACAGAAGCTCCTCACAAGTCCAATCCTCGTACCTATATGACGTTAGTCTGCAGTTAAACTCTTATTGATCAGCAATATTTCCTTACCATCCATCAGGCAAGTACCGCCGCACGATCAAGGGGATCTTCTTCTGGTTCAATTCCTTCAAGGCGATCTGCAGGGGATCGGTTTCACCCTCAAGGTCAACGAGCACAGGGGCGTTCATACTACGCAGGTTGTCAGTCAATTATCAAAATTGTCTCTCCAAAATCAGTTGCGCGTGCGCAATTCGTCTCCAGAGGCTACCCACCTAATCTGCAGAGCTCGGGTGCCCAGCACACGGGCGCGCTCGTACTTGGTGAGGTACGGGGTGGTGGTGCGCTGGTCATTGGGGACCTTCTTCTCGCGTGACTGTTCCATCACCTTGGCTGATTGTCCAGAGTTGGGGTCGCCCGAGACGACGACATTCTCGCCGTTCACGGCCGGCTGGTACGATTCTCCTTCGACACCATCGTCACCCTCAAGACCCTCGTTGTCAAGGAAATCCTCGGGCTCGGCATCATCGAAGACCTCCTCATGGGGCTCGTAGTCGTAGCTGTATAACAAATTGGATGTTAGAATAGCTTGTCATCACAATAGCAGTGTGGTCATGATGCGCGAGCTCTAGATCTGCAAGGACCTTCAAGCTTTTCATGCGCCAACCTCATTATCGCCATTGGGGAGCTTACGCCTCGGGCTCGTGGTCGTCGCCGCCGTAGTCAGACATGATGTGATCGCTGTAAATGAAGACCGAGGGAACCAAGAAGAGAGAAACCCAGAGCGCGGGACCGAAGTTGTTGAACTCGCGAATGCAAAAAAGCGGAAAATCTTCCACCACGCTAGTCCGTCTTCGTCCTGACCGCCTTTTTGGCTGCGGCAAAATATTTTTAATTCACGTCAGCGCAACCTCTCTTACTTGCAACTTTCGCTTTTCTGGCGAATGCCTTATTTTCAGAGGACATACAATCATGGCCTCAAAGCGAAAGGCTTCTGACGATGTGGTGTCGTCGTCAAAACGGCATCACATGAGTGATCTGCCCAGCGATGGTGAGCCGTCACTATGCGGCCTTGGGAGCCCAATCGAAGCATACTGACCGATTTCTAAAGATCCAATTTACGAAGAAGCCCATTCTGATATGGAATATTCGGCTCCAGCGACTCCTAGTCTTGCTAGTGATGACATGAACGACACTCCAGCAACACCAATCTCCACCACATCCTCCCGATACCCATCTGAACTTAAGACGCATCGCTGCCCATTCGACGGATGTGATAAGGCTTTCAATCGTCCTGCTCGGCTCCAGGAACACATTCGGTCCCACAACAACGAACGAATATTTGGCTGTACCTTCGACGACTGCGACAAGACCTTCCTACGAGCCTCTCATCTCAACCACCATATCAAGAGTGCTCATACCGGAACTCGAGACTATGTGTGTCCGCGACCAGGCTGCGACAAGAGTTTTGTGACAGGTTCTCGCCTTCGTCGCCACATTGCTGCACACGATGGAAGTGACAAATACCGCTGCACAGAATATCCACCCTGCGAAGAGACATTTCGAAAACATTCGACCCTACAGAAACACGTTCTGACGGTGCATTTGCACCAGAAACCCTTCCCTTGCACACACACTGATGAAACTACCGGACAAGAATGTCAAATGGCGTTTGAAACCGCTGGCCATCTCCGATCGCACCAGAGCAGAGTTCATGCCGAGAAGAGATTCAGCTGCGCTGAGTGCGCGGAGAATTTGCAGAACTCCGAGAACGCTACTATTTACTTCCCTACATATGCTGTCCTGCAAGAACATATTCGGACTGTTCATCCCCCAAAATGTCCCCACTGCCCTATTATCTGTTCAACCTCACGCGAGCTACGACGCCATCTTGAAGTCGCTCACGGAGATGCGAGCCTGGAGGACAGGAAGGTGTTTGATTGCGCATTCCCCGGGTGTAATCGCAGCTTCACCAAGAAGGGCAATCTGACTGTCCATATTCGAACTGTACACGAAGGAGAGAAGCGATTTGGTTGCGGCGAGACCGACCTGTCAGCCTCAAAGAAAGTTACTGGCTGGGACGGGATTGGCTGCGGGAAGAGATACGGAAGCAAACTGGCGCTTGAAGAACACATTCGCACGGCGCATTTGGGCTTCCAAAATGCCAAGGCAGAGCGGCGCCAGCGACTTGGCCTCGGCAAGAAGGCCTGTGTAAACAACCAAATGTCCACATTGGCGGCACTGACTGGTCAGGGCTATATTGAGGAGTCTGGTCGACATATTGCCTGTATCTACGATTCCTGCGAACATCGATTCCACCGTGACTATGATTTGTGGGTGCATATGACTGCCAAGCATGGCTGTTCTGAAGACGAAGTCCAAGGCCTATTCATGCAACGTGCTTTGCTGGGAGACCAATCTGGCCCTGGGGGAAACTCACTTGGAATTTACGGGCTCGAGTTTGATGATGCCAACATGGGCTTCTCACACGAGTCGACTGCTGGGCAGGGAACTGCTTTTCAGTCCCATGATACCTCGGCTCTACCTTTGCAATCAGGTCCAGATCCTGATATTATGATGCAAGATGCATTTGCTCCGGGTGCCAATCGTGATGCCGATACTATGATACCCAACCATAACGATATGGCATTGATTGACCCAGTTCTGGCTTATCATCTGATGGAGAGCTGAAGCAAAAGCCTAGATGTCAATACTTACGCCGTTACGATATTTCCAGCGTGATTGTAATATGTTCGTGATCTTTAAAAAGAACTTTTTTGAGCCTTTCCTACATGTACTTATCTACGGGTAGTGCCAACCGAATTCATAAATTTATGATTCTTTTTCATTTTGTTTCCTGCTTACAATTGTTTTCTCCAGGTTTTTTTTTATTTTTTTTTTTATATTTTTATCACTTGCATGATCACTGACATTCCCAAAACACAGGATGACAACATGAGAGTAATCCACAACCTTGGAAGACGGTAATGATTCGCAACATAAGAATAACCCATAAAATAAGAATAATACACATACAAATTTCCTGGAGACTTATCACTTATTCAACACTGCAGACGTACTCACTGACAGGGGCCATGTCTGCATAGATAGGTGCTATCATACACTTTGAGTTAGTTGCCCAAAAACGCCATCAAAGAGTAGCTCAATCCCCCCCCCGGAAAAATATGCCTTGCGAGCAATGTTGTTGTGAATGATCTTGTTATATCCATTCAAATCCTGCCAATCCAAAAGAATTGCAAGTTCATCGTCGTCGAGAAGAGGGTAATCCTTTGAGCGTGGAGGCTTGCGGGACATAGCAGACTTGGAGGATTGTGATAAATTCAGAGCTTCGGCCTGTAACTCAAAGAGTTGATCATCCATCTCCTCATTGACAAAATCAGTCGGTCCATGTCGACGTCTCGCAAAAGGTGTCTTCAGATCCAGGTATGTCCCATCTCGCCCCGTGTCTCCCATTCCAAAATCTGGAGAGGGAAGGTCCACGAAATGGAGTTATTATGTTAGCCAGGAGGCTATTGACATTCTCGTTGGTAGAATAACGCGCTTTGCCCTCCTAATATCTGGCATCTAGGTAAAAATACGGGTGAACGGCAGTTTTGTCGGGGAAGAGCGAATGGATCCTGTCACGGGTTAGGTAGTTGCTATCGTCGGGAAGACGCATATTAACCAGGAACTTGCAGAACCGAACCTGGGTTGCATTGGCAATATCCACACCGTAGACGGTGAACAAGCGGCAAATATCAGTGAAAAGATGGACTGCGGGAAAGCCACGAGCAAGGGCAAGCCACTCGGCTACCTGGACAAGCAGGTTCAACAGACGACCATTTTCCGAATTAAACGCTGCGTCGCCATTGAGATC
Source organism: Penicillium sp. S1602 (assembly GCA_023626355.1). Lineage (NCBI taxonomy): Eukaryota > Fungi > Ascomycota > Eurotiomycetes > Eurotiales > Aspergillaceae > Penicillium > Penicillium sp. S1602. The sequence goes on along the minus strand of JAMAGW010000008.1, from coordinate 702,285 downwards.
ATAGCCCTTTTGCTCGGAGAATTGGACTAGGGGTTTCTGATCGTACGAAGGTGGTTCAAAGCCGTTGATCCCAGTGAGCTTTGGGGTACAAGTACCCGTGGAGCAGTATTCCTGGACATCATGGGCCATATCTCTATACATGGACCTATCGGAGCGGTATTCGTCCCAGAATATCGTGTCTTTGCATGCGTCAATTCGGCATTGATGCAGGGTCATATTTATCTCCCGTCTCTGACTAGCCACAGGAGCAGGATCGTAAGTTGTCCCTATCGAGTCTTAATTTTAGCCCAAAATAAGCAAACGCGGCAAACGACGCCGAGAAATGATCCCAAAGACAAACGAGACATTGGATCAAAAGGAAAGGAAACATACAATTATCCTCACGACTCCACTCCGTCTTGACAATCCGCTTGCGGAATTCCTCAATAAGTTCCATCGACCACTTCCATTCATCAAGCATTTCCTTGCTGTTCTTCTTGCGGGACGAGACCCAGAAGATATCATGAGAATCCTCTCTCAGAGGAGCAACCAAGTCCCTCAGAATACGAAGCTCAAACTCAAAAAACATTTCATCCATACGGCGGCTCGCAATATTTGTTCCTAGGTCAGCTTGAAGAGTGGCAGACCCACGCGGCGGCCACACATTCCACGGCAGGTTGAAGTTGCGAGTTTTGTCCACTCGAATAATCTCTTCGCGGTGCGTCTGAAGATAGTCCCATTTCCCACAACGATTGGCCATTAACATTTGCAATTTGATGTAATCGGTCTCGGTGCCAAATATGAGTACCAGAAGCTGGCCGTATGACCCAGGAAGAGGCGTATCGCTCCTGAGATCAGGATTCTTCCATTGTCTGATTTTGTCCTCGAACTCCCTAAGCTCAAAGCCAATAGTGTGTTTCTCAATGTTCTCGATTAGCAATTCACGGCTTGCAGCCCCGACACGACGACCATTGCCCCATCCACCTTTGGGCTTAGGAACAGCAATTGCTAAGGATGGTATGAAGACTGGGCCAATCGGGCCGTCAAGCTCGCTCGTGGACTTAGGACTTTTGAGAGAAGAAATATGGACCCAACCATCGCTGTCTGTGAGCTGACAGATGCCGTCGGTATCTACTTGGGAGCCCCGCGAGCAAGCGAGAGGCTCCACAGCGATATCCATGGTACTTATTGTGCTCAAGCTTGAGGTGAATGTTTGTGAGCAGGGGACGGCAAAGGAACTCAAGGGAAGAGAGATAGGGTTGGAGGGTTGGAGAAGAGTTTCACGGAGGAAGGACATATTACACGTTCTCGAAGCTTTTGTGAGATTACCAGCGTGGAAATCCATATGAAGCTTTTAGAGGCTTTGGTCGTGAGCTCACTTGGGTTTTTGACTTCCTTTTTTGTATAGCCCTTCATGGCTAGATGGCCATCTAGGTACCTATATGCTTCTACCTAGTGTGTGTGAATAATCAATTGATTTCGGCTACCTAACTCTTGAAGCTCATGTAGGAAGTTTCATCTACTAGCGGTATATGTTTATGGATCATTGATTTGGATCGAACAATCATGGATATCTTCATAAAGATAAGAATACTATTAGGAAGCCTCCAGGGCTTAACATAAGATTAGTTAATATGATAGTCTAATAATAGGTGAACTTCAACTTGGAGTTATACCTATCATACGTTCATCATACGTTCAAATATTCATGGGTAGAAAAGTATTTAGGAATATTTCTACTACTAAGCTTTTCTTGGTTAATGTTAGGAGAAGAGATTTAAGGTTGTAGTGATTATGGTGGCTGTCGTGGTCGTGTTGGTTCGGGTGAACGGGGGTGTATGGGGAATAGGGTGATCGTGGTGGATTGGCTAAGTAAGTGAAGTGTTTGACAATCCTTTGAATCCATCGTCAAGTTGGTGAGGACTCCTTTGTCATCTTTATATTATAATCCTCAGGGGCACTATAGTTGGTCATTCACATAACAAATGACATTGATGCAAAGCGCATGACGGGTGTGGAGAGGTACATATTCATCAAAATTATGGTTATAAGGCAGACTAGGTAAGAAAGATATGACATGAGTGATATTAGGCCACATAAATATACCTAAGGTATAAGAAAACTTGGAACCAGACTGGGAGTAGAGAGTGTAATTAACATAAGCCAGGAGACTTAAGAACCCCAGGTAACGATAACTGACCACTAGCCTCGGATGCTTTATCTTCTTCTTTTCATCTCTAGCTTAGTATTTTCGTTGAATAGTATTTGTTTTTCTTCGATTAGATTTTGCATCGTCCCACTTGAGGTTGGTTACGTAGTGATTATCAAGGAGACATGATTAGGAGCGACCTTTGAAATAACCAGTTTAGGTGTGTAGATCCAAGCCTTATGCATGCCAAATGTATTATTGTGATAAGCTTGATACTGAGCATTTGCAAATTTAGCCCAAAATGTTAGGGGAAAGAATGCATTGCACTACTGCTCCATACGTTTTTCTCAAATGCTAAACCTAATCCAGGAGACAAAACAATCCCGTGCCCCACTTATAGGCGCGACCAGTGGTGTCTTAGCTGGATTGGGTAGAAATGCTAAGTAGCCGTAGTATCGGCCAAGCTAACTGGAACGGGATGAACGTGGCGCCATAGGTAGGTTGCGGGGATTGACCCTGAATGCCCAGGTTTACCCCCTGTCTCGACCATGCTTAATCCTGAACCCTCGATCTGTTCAGGTATCAATATATGCACCGCTACTACTTACCAGCACACCAGTGTATATTAGTCTACCAACCATGGCCATCGGTGGGCCCATTTCCCCCCATTACCGTTGGTTCTTGCCAAGCATCGCTTGCGACCAGAACTAGTTAGAAAGGGTTCAGGTTCCCTGTGGCTGAGAACTGGGGCACGCCTAAATCTGCCAAGCAGGAGAGGGGTACGTATGCTTTGAACCGCCACAGCCCAAGGCTCTGGGCAAGGCTCTGGGCAGGCTCTGGGCACAGAAACCGGATTCTCAAGATATTTGAACTATACATACAAACTGGATTGGTAAGATAAATCTGCCATGCATATGAGAGTTGGTTTTGTTTTTTCTAGCTCCTATTCAAATTACTAAAGATGAGAGCGGTGTGTTCCATAGATTTAAGTACGCGGCCCGGCAGAAAAGTATCCCGCTGACCCAATCACTGGGTGAAAGTGGCAAGATGACTGGAAAGTGGCGTGGAATGGGGGAATAATATATGGGAGTTATAATATATCTATAATATATTCGAAATCTTGGATCAAGTGAAACAGAACTCTCTATATGCTTACATAGTTCTGTGCTAAATTTGGGTGAGACAAAGGACTCACTACTCTCCACCGCCGATCACACGTACTTAGGAGGGTCCGGGATGACGCAGGCGCCCAAGACGTTTGTATCATTCTTATTGGACTTGCCATTTCTTTTTTCTCTCTCTGCTGTATCAATTAGGTAGCACATAAGCAACACGTAACTTGTCCTGTTTGTCCCACATAGTCCTCTAGCCTCTTTAGGGCAACTAGATTTGACAATGGAATCCTCGTCATCCACCAATGGCGGGTGATGCTCTCCAATTCTCCAAGATGGGACCAGATGGCAGACCCACGGTCCTATTTGCTCGCCTCTTTCTGACTTTCCTGTCATTTTCTCTTTCTTTTTTCTCCCTCTTCGAGCGATAACATTCAGATCTTCCTCAAGTACAAATAAAATTAACTAGTCCTGGTGATTAGTTGACTCCACTTGGAGAACCCCGTAACGTCATCCACCCACTTGGCTTCTGTGCTCCTGCCAACCTTTCCGTTGTGCCCGGTCGTTACCAGAATTCTTGTATCTTTTTTCTCCCGGTGTCTCGGGTATACCTGATTCTCTCTCCATGGGTTAACCTGCCTCCGCCAATTCTCTAAGTCCTTGTGGCCTATTCCTTCGTTTCAACCTACTCCACAGCGGACCAGACCGTGCACTGCCCTACCGTGTTCTCTTGGGTCCTTTTCCCCTAAGTGCCCCCTGGTCTCTTCAAAGTCTCTCGAGAACTTCTCCAGAGAGACGTTTCACAGCTCCTCCACAGCTGCAGTGAGGTGATTGATCGCTTTTCGACGTCATGGGTGGTTCACGTGGTAAGTCGATCCGGAACGGGAACAGGCAGAACCTACCGGAACATGTGGATTGACCTCGCCCTTGCATCTACTTTAGTTCGCTCATTTATATCAACGTTCGGAGGTCCCAAAAACAACGCTTCTGGAAAGCTGAGTCGCAAACCCTCGAATAATGCCTCCCCCGTTGAAACACCACCTCGGTGGCAGACCCCGTCACCCGATACACCCTCACCACCCTCGGAGTTTTCCCCAGTAGGTGGTTCAACTCCAAGAAGTGGTGAAATTGGGTCGCGACCTGCATCGATGATCTTCTCAAACAACCCTCCATTAATGGCCCAGCTGGATGGTACCCCACCGGAGCTGTCGCCAATCTTTTCCTTCCTCAACATTCACACCAATAAAGTCTATCACGAAGGCTACTTCTTGAAATTGAATGACCAAGATAACCGTATGTGAAAGATGGTTGCAGTGCAGGACAAATATGGGCTAACCAGATTCATGCAGATGGGCGGCCGTGTCTTGATCGGCAATGGATAGAATGTTATGCTCAACTTGTTGGGACAGTCCTTTCACTATGGGATGCCACTGCGCTGGACGGAGCTGGCGGACAAGAGGTCCCGGCGACCTTTATCAACATCGCAGACGCGTCAATCAAAATGGTACCTGCATTGGAACTTCCAAATCTCCGTATAATTGGCCGAGCGCTAACTCGGTTGTCATAGATCGAAACGTTGCCGATCAGGAATGGAGCGGCAGCACCGCTAAATAATGTTCTAAGCATCTCATCCGCAGGAAAAAACCGATACCTGCTTCATTTTCGCTCGTTCCATTCCATGTGCGAATGGACTGCAGCAGTCCGTCTTGCCATGTTCGAGCACACCTCCTTATATGAAGCATACACAGGCTCTCTCATTGCGGCCAAAGGAAAGCATCTCAATGGAATTCAAGCAATTTTAGCTCCAGCGAAATTCCGATATGAAGACTGGGCGCGCGTACGATTTGGCGCAGGGACTCCGTGGAGACGATGCTGGTTTGTGATCAACCCCCCAGACGAGAAGCAGGTCGCAAAAGCTCGAAAGGCTTTGAAGAAATCAGCATATGATCGCCTGTCCATTCCCGTCACGGGAAACATTCAGTTTTTTGAGACTCAGAAGACTAAAAAAGCAATCCCGATTGCGACATTGACCCATGTATATTCGGCATATGCGATCTACCCACAGTCGAAGGCTTTGATCGACCAATCCTCTCTGGTGAAACTGGAAGGCCGGATCACCTTACACGGGCAGAATCAGTCCACCACGGAGGGTTTTGTGTATGTCATGCCCGAGTTGCATGCGGCAATTTCTGGATTTGAAATGATGTTGCGATTCCTTTTCCCAACGTTCGATACCTTCAATCTCTATGGCCGCCCGACTCGTCTCGTGGCCGACACCAATCATATCAAAAGCATCATGTTTGCTTTCCCTCAGGAGCGTCGATTTGGATATCTGGACCTCATGGATATCACCAGCCTTCTTCAGACCCCAGGGAGCCAAGGATGGAGTGAAGCCGAGTGGAGGCGACAGCTGAAAGAAGCGACCCAGAAGAGAGCTTCTACGGGCCGGAGCAGAAGTAACAGCGTCAACAGCGCTCGGCCACGATACCGCTCGAGTATATCTGTAAACCACTCCACCCCGACCGAGTCCCCCCGTCGGCCTTTCCTAGCGGAGAGCAAGCCTGAGTTTAACAATACAGAAGCGGTAATTCGCGAAGTTCCTAGAGCTGAACCTCCCGCCTATCATAATCGCGGAATGTCAGACATTACAGGAATGCAGACAGGGCCTAGGCCTGGCTATACACCTCTGGATTTAAGCTCACCGGACTCGTCTGCCCAGGATTTGGTGCAACGTGATAGACAAGCTGCTCTGGCAGCTCCTATCATGGAGCACTACAATCCGCAGATGGAACGACACCCTGCCCTGGTCAATGAAGAGCAGCTTCCACCGCGCACGCCACCTTCTCCTGTCGCAAGCCCCCCTGCCTTCGCACACGGCCCTCGAGAGATGCCCCCAAATCGCCCTTACGCAACAACAGCGCAGCGATTGGCCAACAATCGCATGTCCAATGCGACTTTGACGCAACTAACATCAGTTGGTCGGACGGGTGGAACCGCGTGGGCTGTACATGACTCTGCGTCCCCAGTCAGCGATCAGCAGTCCCAAAATCAGGAATTCCAAGCGCCATATTCCGCCCCTGCTGTGCAATTTGCGGAGCCTACAAGCTCACCGAACCCGCAGCTCGCTCATCAGTCCAGTGACGAAGCAATCCGTCTTGCTGTCGCGATGCGAGCTTCGCTCAATATCGACAATCGGCCTTCAACATCCAGCACTACGGGGTCCTCGTCGCCGCGACGCAAGGTTCCAATTGATACGTCCAAGTCATTGAAACGGAAGCCACTTCCTCAGAGGCAGGTTTTCAATGGAGAGCCTCTGTCTCCTGGAGAGCCGAGTCTGGATGACCTTCGCCACACTCTGGACGAAGATGCACTCAATCGCATCGCTCCTCACCCGTCATCTCCTATGACCCCGACTGGAGATCAAGCAATGGAGGAAGAGAGTGTTTATGATGATGCCGCTTCTACAGTATCGCCAGATTACGCAAGCACCCATGGCTCGGTGTATAGTAAGAAGTCCCAAAAATCCACCAAACCGCGAATGGGTGTCATGAAGACTGTGGGAGAACCTGCCAAACGCGATTTTGTTATTGGCGATGCTCATTACTCAACCGAGAAGCCCAGAGAAGCCAATCCGGATATTCCTTCTGTTGATTTCGGACCCACGATGACTTACATGCCTACCACTGGACGCCCAAGTACGGGCGACGCTTTACGCAGGGAGTCCTACCAGAGAAAGGATTCAGAGGCTGAAAGATACAGACTTTCGGTGCCGAACACCATGGACATTGGACATAGCCGGTCCTCTGGCCAGGAGGAACACAGACGGAGCATGCTTTGGCAGCCTGGAATGGCTTCCAACCGTCCTACCACCCCTGGCGGAGGTCTTACCCCGGAGCAGTATGTCCAGCAACGCGCAGCGCCTAGTCCCCCAGTTCACATGCACAATCGGTCTCCATCTAACAACACTCCACCACCACAGCGTCCAACTTCCGGAGATTGGACCCAGTACACCCGCCCTGGTTCCCGTATGACCAGCCAGGAGCTCAACTACCGGCCCTCTTCGCGGGGCACAAGCCCAATGCTGAACTACGACATTTCGAATCATCTTTCGGCCCGGGAACAAGAACACGTTGCACGAGTGACCAATTCTCCGTTTTTCAATATGTCACAAGACACTCGCCGGCCACAGGTTCCTGTTAACCCCGTAGGTCTGGTATCAACTATTGATGCCCGCGAACGAGAGAGGCGCGAGATGAGAGAAGGATTCTCCAACCAGATGGTCCAGAGTGCGATCAATCAGCGCCAGCATCACATGAATAACCAGCAAGCTGATGCCCGTTATTATGGCTCAATGTACCCGGCTCAGCCTCAGCCACAATTTCGCCCAAACGCCATGTACAACATGGCTGGTGCAAACCGCACCTGGGATGCTGTTCACCAAATGAATCATCCTGAAGAACCTCGCCGTCAGTCCTGGTACGGCCAGCTTGGTCCAGCATCACATACTCCTCCAAATTACCAACAAAGCCAAACCTATGCTCAACACGGAGTATACCCCGGCAATCCCAACGTCATGCATCACTAGCATCCCTCCTTTGCTTTATTTCCTTTCCTATATCCCCTACATACCTGCTCTCGGTCTTTCCGTTTTTTGATAATCACTTTTCGTCACATTTGCATCGTTCCTGTTAGATCTAGACCCACAGCGGACTAAACAAGTCCCTCTCCCGATTTCACTCGGTTTTGAACACTTTACTTGCTCATATTGCATTGCGCATCAACTGGAGTTACAGATCGGTCCGGCGCAATGGGTAGCTTTACAATCATTCGAGGCTGCTGTTGAATTGTTCATTATGTTTGCATGTAGATCAAGTATGCTTTGTCAAAATGCACAGACTGCGTTGATCACTTGTCACTACCGTGAAGAACAGTAAATTCCATTACCACGATTTAATAAGCCAATTTTCTTCGAAGAGTTCTCAGCCAGCAGCCCAGCCTGTCGAATCCCCATAGAAGTATTCATGCGACGCAGCTCAGAAATAGCAAAAAGACGCAGTCCAGACGAATTGAGTTCCTCGATCGAGATAACGTACAGTGGTTGAACGAGCGAGAAGCTACCTGTAAAACCATCAACATCGGACCTAATATCATTAATGAGAGGGGCCAGGGAGACAAGACATACGAGGAGAATCCACCAAATATCCAATTGACAAGCAAATGTCCTCTGAAAACCGTCGAATGGCCGAAATCGCAGCAACAGATGCAGTCCCTGGACCAGATAAAAGCTCATTCCTCACAATAATCTGGTTAATGGCGATCCTCTGACTCCGCCAACTATTCCACGTCTCCGCTATCCTGTGGCTGGCATAGACATGATATTTTCCGTCAAGACAGGTATTAATATTTCGATCTCCCTTGTTGTGTATTATCGTATATCTCCATCCTGGCGGGACGCCTTCTCTCCACAGCTCGAGGTCATGATCGATTTCGAGTGCCACGCTGCGGATCAGTGATTGTGTCATATAGCCGCTTTTGATCGCCGCGTGTAAATTTACCAACCGGAAAGCGATTTCGGTTAGGGAGCCAGGACGGGAAGACCTATGAGACCATAGAGGACTTGTGTGGAAATTGTATGTCGCTTGAACGAGAGCTGGTGGGACGGCAATGCCGTGGTGTAGACACATAGGGAGCTAGGTCGGATTAGCTCGGTCTAGTATGTCGTCTATGGTCATAGGGTTGTTTAGACATACCATCCTCGTAGATACTTGTCCAAGCAGGTGACCCCCACGCTCGTAGGTAAATTGTTCCTGGCCCCGTGATTCCAGAATAGCAATGGCTCCTTCGATGTGCGTTAAAGACATTGATGTTAACGGTAAAGAGCCCTGATCCTCTCGTGCTTGAAAAGTGACAATCTATACAGGATTTAGTAGCGTATATCTGGCAGGTGGATTTGGCATACCTCATAAAGAGCAAGCAATATCACAGCCGTGAGTGTAGCATCCGAAGTAGCATGGACCGGATCGTCGAATAGTCTCTGCAAAGCGGATACAGCCTGAGAATATAATTTCTGAGATTCCACTGTCTTCACCTGGGACGGTGAAACATTAAAGAGGCCTGCGATACCAACTGCCTGGATAATAGCTTGTAGTGCATAATTTGAGTCCTTGGAGGCATATACTCCGCTGAGCCAATCATGAAAGTTCCTAGAAACGACTGTTTCTCTAGGAAGGTACTTTGTAAAAAAGAAACTAGCCCCGAGATCGCTTATAGAGAGTGAAAGTGGGGCCAATATGGACGGAATACTATTGCCGGATAAAATCAATGCTCTCGAACGAGAAGCAGAAATATTAGGACGGTGATATCTCCGGTGGGCCTTGCGAATGATTCTCTCCGATTCATCACGGAATAAGATCTCGTTTAAGTTGCGGTAACCTGGGCATTTCGTGGCTGAGCTTTCGCATCTCACACAGCCTGGTTTCCGCTGGTCACACTAGAGACTGGGTCAATTCGTGCTTGGGAACAGAGTGGATATACCATACCTTGACTTTTCGCTGGCGACAGCGTTGACAGCCCAGGCTAATCTTGCCGTAATAAACCATGACGACGCAGACGCAATGCACCGGATTTCAAGAGCCTACATCCGATTCCTGTAGGGATAACTCAAGGGCCAGCTTATGATTCTGCTGAGTGAGTCAAGGAGATTGTTCACGGACTTCTCTTGAATGCCGTACTTGCTCGGGATTCGGGATTCGGGATTCGCAGTCGTGGCCTCAATTAGGTTTAGCGTTGGTGGATCCCAAGAAGCTTAATTGGTCGGTTGATCCGAGGTTTATTTCCGTCTATACTTCGCCAGTGTGCCTCCAGGCTATAAAGATGTCGATTCTCCCTGGAGTTGATTCTTTTTCAATACATCAAACTACCATTATTTCTTATCAGAGAACTGCCCATCATGTCCACCAAGACCCCTTTCACCCCGGAGAAGACGTTCAGTCACTACAACCAAGCCCAAGGTGAAGCCTATGCCAATCTTCGCCCCAAATACCATCCCAGTATATACCAATTGGTCATAGACCACCACACTACAACTGGTGGTCGGCTTGATATCCTCCTCGATGTCGGTTGTGGGCCAGGAATGGCTACCCACGCTCTAGCCCCGAAATTCTCCCACGTCCTTGGCCTCGATCCATCTGAAGGCATGATAGCAACAGCCCGCGCACACAGCGATGGAAAGCCCACCACGAACGTGCGCTTCGAAGTTTCGACCGCCGAGGAATTAGGCTCAAACATGTCTCCACCGATCCAAGACTCTAGCGTGGATCTCATCATCTCCGCAAATGCAGCCCACTGGTTCAACATTCCAGCCTTTTGGTCCGCTGCTGCCCGAGTCCTCAAGCCCAGCGGAACAGTCGCAATATGGGCGCCCTGTGGTCCAGCAGTACACCCCTCCACGCCGAACGCATTGGCTATCCAAGCGGCAATGGAAAAGATCCAAGAGGAGTATCTCGCCCCATTCTATGAGCCGGGCAACTTCTTGACTCAGAACCGGTATGCTGGTTTCCCTCTCCCGTGGGATATGGACAAGCCAATTGCTGCGTTTGACAAGGAATCCTTCTTCCGTCGAGAATGGGGTGTGGAAGAGGGTTTTTTTGATAGAGAGCCTGTTCTGAGTTTGGATCAGGTGGAGAAGATGATGGGTGTTGGAAGTCCGGTCACGCGCTGGCGAGAGGCGAACCCTGATGCCGTTGGTACGGAGATGGATGTTGTCAGGGTGTGCCGTAGGGCCGTGGAGAAACTTCTGCATGAGGCAGGTGTGGAGGAGGGAAAGGAAGTCATTCGCGGGGGCTCGATGGGGGTGTTGCTGATTGTGAAGAAGCGCAAGGGTTGTGAATAGTGATCTGCGGTACGCGGGCTTCCAACTGATTTGTATTTACGAGCTCTACTTATGAACAGTTAGAGGTCTTTTTTCCCTGCAAGAATCTCAATCCTTAGTGTAACACGCAGCCAGTGGCATTGTATACGATTAATTCGTCTTAGGAAGGCGCGATGTAATCGACTTTGAATTCCCTCCCTCTTTTTCGAACACCAAACCTTCTCTTCTATCAATAGTTTTGTTCTCTTCTCCTCGAACAAGATGGATAGAAACAATACGTCCTCCCAACCCCGATTCGAAATGCAAAATTTAAAAAAGGCAAGGGGGCTGATCGCGTAGTATCTTGGGTGATTACCGTGGATTCCAATACTGCTGTTGCACAATACGGACACTTTCAAAAACATCATTGTATTCAAGATTGAGACTATCGTCACTTTCAACACCCGACCATTGGTCGTGATATTGCCCCGAATAATCATCTTTGGACTCAATCTTGAAGATTCTAAATTCATCCAATGGTAAGCGCAGGGAACAACATGGCAAGGAGCATCAAATAACGCAGTTTAAAGAAGAAAAAGAAATTATACATCCATGATTTCCACCCCCAGCCTTGCGCTGATGACCATTTTGGGAAATAAGTGGGAATGGCTTCAAAATTCCTCCTTCACGTCGCATCTCCGCCTCTTGTCTTCCACTCCCAACCAATTTACACCATAGTAAAAATGTTCAAATCTTATAGAATAAAGAAACACAAAGTGAAGGAAAAAGAACATTCAACCCTTCTATGTCCCCAGTTCTTATTTGGTTACCCATCCACCCTCCTATTAACCGAACGCCGATGTCTAGGGCTGAAGTACCAAACATCCTTAAATACCTGAGCTAACAGAGTCCACACACTAACCATAGATCTTGGAACGCTACGATCTTACGTTTTACCTGATCTCTGTCGTACTAAAGCTTCTGGTACTCTACATTTATAAGATCAAGCATAACATTGAATCTCTGGATGTTTTGATCTAGATGAACACTTTATAAGAATATAGGTACGACTAAATATATTTCCCAATAAAGGTTCTCAGCGTAGTTTCGTCCGGACAATGCCTTTCCTCAAGAGTTCCAAGGACCTCAAGTCCAAGCTCCTCTGCATAAGACCATAGAGCCTTACTGGTCTATGTCTTCAAGACTGGTGGAAGTTCTCAAATGTTATATTTTTCCATTTCCCGGGGTCCACTTTACGCCTCCGCTATATTCATTTGGGAATGGCCAATTGGCCATGCAAGAGCTTTTAAAAGCATTCAAAGTGCTCCAGGCAGATAAAAATGGTAATGGAGATTCTACTGCAGTGGTTTAATCTATCTTATTTTTAATTTTACCATTTTGCGGTACAAAATCACAATGCTTGGAAGCTCTATACAAGGTTGTAAGTGCGGTGGGTAAAACGCCAAGCTGGCCCGAGTAGCCCCCGAGAGATGCGGCCCGCGCCAACTTCCTGTGAACATCCCTCGAATGCGCCTTGCACGAAATTGCCCTTGGCCGCAGGATGACCTTGATGAACTAATGGGATGACTGCAATTACTATCCCGACCGGCCAAATGCCGCCAGACGAGGAGCCCCTCGACGCCTTGGATGCAGGTATGGGGAAACAACTGCGATGCTCACCAAACACTCACCCGGATACTGACTCCAAAACTTTCCAGTGGACTACGACCCGATCGACCACCTGAATGCCATCTTTTCCCATCCCTCCACCCTCGCTTCAGTCTCGCAGATCTCCGACGGCCTCCATACCTACGAAGATGAATTGGACAACGATATCGGCACTCTGGTGGAGGAGCAGGTCACCTCCAATGCGGAGAGCGTGGAACGTATCCAGACCGCCAAGTCCGACCTGTCGGAGCTGTTCAAGAAGATCGATGACGTGCGCGAGCGCGCAATGAAGACTGAACAGGCCATCACCGATATGACCGCCGACATCAAGCAATTGGACAACGCGAAGAAGAACTTGACCTTGTCAATGACGGCGCTCAAGCGGCTACAGATGCTGACCACCGCCTACGATCAGCTCATGGCCCTCAGCCGGACACGACAGTATCGCGATTGTGCGCAGCTGCTCCAGGCGGTGATCCAGCTCATGGCCCACTTCAAGTCGTACCGATCGATTGACCAGATTGCGATACTGAGTAGGAATGTGGCCGATATCCAGCGGGATCTTCTGGAACAGGTCTGTGAGGACTTCGAGATCACCTTTACGAAGGGCGAGGTGGCTCAGAAGCGGGGAATGCTGTCGGAGGCTTGTCTGGTTATCGATGCGTTGGGCGAGCATGCGCGGTCTAGGCTAGTCACCTGGTACTGCAACACTCAGCTTCGAGAGTACCGTCAGATCTTCCGAAACAATGAAGAGGCAGGGTCTTTGGACAACATTTCTCGACGATACGCGTGGTTCCGACGCATTCTGAAGACCTATGATGAAGAGAACGCCGCAATCTTCCCCGCTGCGTGGCGTGTCAATGAAATCCTGGCCAATGTCTTTTGTGAAGGCACTCGGGATGACTACAAAGGCATTTTGTCTCGTTCAGTGCGCAGCGGTCAAACGATCGATGTCAACATGTTACTCTCTTGCCTGCAGGAAACTCTGGAATTCGAACACTCTCTCGAGCGCCGCTTTGCTCCTCCGTCACGGCCATCCACGGATACCTTTGCGTCAACAGAGAACCCCACGTTCGGCCAGTCCATCTCTGAAGCCTTTGAACCATATTTGAGTGTCTGGGTGGAAGCACAGGACAAGCAGCTGGCTGCCCTCTTGCCCAAATACCGCCAACAACCGCTCAGACCGCCGGACGATGAATTCAATTCCCATATCGTGATCTCCTCGTCGACTGAACTCTTTACCTTTTACCGACACGCTCTGCAGCAATGCTCTAAGCTCTCCACAGGGCCTAGTCTTGCGGAGCTAGCCAAGGTATTTGCAAAATACCTGGATCAATATGCACAGCAAGTTCTTCTCGCCTATATCAGTGAACGCCCTACTGGTCACACTCCATCTAAAGTACCTTCAATCGAAGACCTGGTGTCTGTCCTTAATACCGCCGATTACTGCTACACCACTTGTAATCAGCTGGAAGAGAAGATCAAGGGTCGACTGGATGAAAACCTCAAACAGTCAGTCGATCTACAAAGCCAGGCTGATTCGTTCATGGGCATTGCCTCTGCGGCTGTGCGAGGACTTGTGCGCCAGGTGGAGGTCGAATTGGAGCCATCCTGGCGCGAAATGCGTAACACACCCTGGAGTAAGATCGAGGCCGTCAGTGACCAGAGTTCCTATGTGGGCGAATTGCTCTCTCGCACAAAAGACAAAGCAGCCGAAATTTTACAATTGCTGCACAAGCAGCAGTATGCGCGAGCTTTCTCCGATCACCTGGTCGAATTGATGTCAAGCTTGTTCATTGCGAACGTCTTCCAATGCAGACCGGTTGCAGAAACTGGCGCTGAACAGGTAAGATTTCAACTAACATCTTCATTATCGTTTCCTCGATTCTAACATCCATCAGATGCTTCTCGACTCCTTCACCCTTAAGAGTGGTCTCACATCCCTCCTCCCCGCCCCAGCCCCGGCAGGCTTTGTCAAGCGAGTGAACGCCAGCTTCTACAAAATCGAAACGCTCCTCAAAACCCTCCAAGTCCGACCTTCCCCACCCGAGGCCCTCGTCCAAGCATACCTAATCCACATCGCGGACCGCAACAACAACAATTTCCGCAAAATCCTTGATATAAAGGGTATCCGCAGCCGCCAAGAACAAAACCATCTCGTGGAGCTTTTCCAGCTCCACCGCGCTTCAGACCGCTACGCCGCTAATCTGCAACAAAGCAACCCTATGCTTACTGCCCTCCAAACCCCGACTGCCACCACATCATCTGGATCCGTATCCCAGGGCCTTGGATTGGGTAGTACCTCATCGATGCCATCCCGCTTCGACGCCTCAATGCTCGGCTCGGCCATCATCTCCGCCGCTAAAGATGGCGTCGACCGCTTCGGAAATCCCAGCTTGGCTTCTGGCGTAGCTGGTATTACTGGGACAACATCCACGGGGGCAGTAGGTACATCTGGTACCTCGTCGCCTGCACCAGGTAGTTCGGGACAACAAGTCAGCCATTTACAGAGTCCGACTGAGACTAGTGCTGCGAACAATCTTAACGAGAACCTCAAGAACATTGGAAAGTTCTTCCGCCGTGATCTTGGTGGGTTTGGGGGTCGGTTTGGGCGTGGTGCCGATGAGTGACGTGTAGATGTTGCATATACCTGAGCGTCTGTCCATAATTATTTACTTCGTGTTTGAGCTGGATACCATGAATAGATCCGTTTGGATTCATATGTAATAAGCGTATGTCCTGCTACTTGGGCAGAAGACCGAGTATATTCCAATCTGTGTCGTAGCCAGAATATCCCCGCTACTTACACATTTAGAGACATGGACATTGGTCTTGAAGACCGACATTACCAACCTGGATGGGTGACCTACATAGCACATAACCGGCACCGAAAAGGGTAAAGTGCGATGACAGGATGTGTAGGTTCCCAGACTGATAGCTCAATCCGTCACCTTGAATACGGCCTGAGCTCCGTACAAGAATACCATTGACTGTAGACAGAACATACCCTGACGAGTCCACATAGCCTGGGAGTGGGCAATGTGCGGGAGCTGAACGGTCTAACAGCACGGGCTCTTACGGGACACAATTCAGAACAAGGGAAGATGGGAGAAAGTAGATTTAATGGTGCTTCACTAGCGTACTATGCAAGTCTTACCCGACACCAGGTCAAGAAATCAATTCTTCAGCTTCTTTCGAGTTAGTACGTCAAACCCGTGGTCAGATGGTGAGATCAAATGGTGAGGCCAGTATGCGGCCGGTTAAGGAGCGTGCCCAAGTATTTGTCGAGAAACAAGCCTTGATAAGACGTTTACTCCAGGACAAGGACACTGGGACATCTTCACCACCCGACGGGCGGATAGAATGCCAAGGCTGGCATTGTGCTCAAGACCTCATCTACGCATTTATCTACGGCGAGGACTATATCAAGTCTGGAAGAGGATCTGTAAACTTTTTGATGTTAGCAATTGCTTCCAAAACATGATGAAACATGATGAAAGAGTGAAGTGAAAGACAAAAGCAAGATTGGGTAATGGCGTCAGCAAAAAATTAGAGTGTTGTTGTTGCGTTTTTAATCGTCAGCGCGGTCGCGGAGACCGTTTGCTCGGGGTTAAAAATGTTTAATCATCCGCCAGGATTGATTGGAAAGCAAAAAAAGAAGAAACAGATGAAGCAAAACAAAACAAAAAAAAAGAATCACTCACTCTTTGGAGTCAGAACAAGTAATGGATCGTAGGTCTACGTCCATTACGGTCTGAAAAGGGCAAGACAAATGTCTCGTAGCCATCATAGTCATTTTCATTCACCATCCGTTTCAGGACTGGGTCAGGTAGAACAATCTAATACATGGCGTTCGTAGCCTTTCGAAGAAAAGGCGCTTAGTCGAAGAGACCGAAGCCCATGTCGTCATCGGACTCCTCCTCGTCAGCGGCGGCCTCCTCCTTGGCGGGGGCATCACCACCACCGGAAGTAGCAGCAGCGGCAGCGGGAGCAGCGGAGGCGTAAGCATCAGGGTTAGCGATGCGGTCCTTGAGCTCCTCAATACCCTCCCAGCTGTAGTCGGTGGAGATGGCGACAGCAAGAACCTTCTTGTAGGCGTTGATGAGGGAGTGCATGGTAGCAGGGACGGTGGGGAAGTTGGCAGCCAGAGAGATGGCGGTGACGGTCTGAATGGCCTGGGAGAAGGTCTTCAGGAGAGTCTCGTCATCAATGTCGAGGACATCGGCGCTGAAGGTCTGGCCGGCATCGTACACCTGGGCAATGGTCATACCGTAGGTGAAGGGAGAGATGTTCAGCAAGTTCAGCAGGGAGGCCTCGGAGGCACCGACCTTGTTGCCACCCTCAATGAGCTTGAGGTCGGAAACAATCTCGATAGTACCACGAGCAATCTTGGTGGGGACACCAAGAGCCTGGAAGAACGAGGTCTTACCGGGCTCCATACCAGTGTTACCGGCAGGGACCCAGACGTCGTTGGGGGCAACAGCACCGGCACGAGCGGGAGCAGCGACACGGTTAGCAAGGATCTTCTCCTTGATAGCCTTCATGTCACCGTTGGTGAAGATGAAACCAACGTTGCCTGGAAATTCACATCAGTAACCGAACCTTGCAAGATAATTTTCCAGTGTGATCTTAACTTACCGCGGACGAAGGGCAGCAGACGCTCGTACTCGGGGTTCTCAGCAACGAAACCCTTGAGGGCACGGCGAACCATGGTGTTCTTTCCCATCAGGACAACACCCTCGCCACGCAGCGAGATACGGATCTCGTGCATCTGCTGGGAAGCGACATTGTCAATACCAACAATGAAGGCGGTCTTGTAGGTGTCAAGCTAGAAAATTAAAATAATTAGCATCGTGATCAAGAAAAGCAGCCGCATAACCGAGAACAGAGAAACATACAAGGGCCTTGAGCTTATCGAAGTAAGCGGCCTTGGAATCGGATCTGCCCCCCATTTCTTCTTTTACGTCTCTGAAGAGAGGTTATTTAAGGGCAAATGGTTGTTGTTGAGATTGGTTAAGGGAGAAGAAAAGTTCCGATTTCCAATTTCTTTTTTCGGTGCGTTCGCTAGTGGGTCACGTGGTATGTAAAGTGGGTCACCGCCTTGGAGCGAGCGTGATACAGGAGAATAGGCATTGGGGACGCATAACACAAATTTTGAATTATTTATTGCTTTTGAAAGCTGCTCGTCAGTAGGAATTTTAGGTATCTTTCAATTAATAAACGGCTTCAGTTTGATTTGATAGAGTGGTGGTGATTTTGCTATTTTCACCTAGTAGACCCGCGCATATCTACTATCCGTCCGCCTTCTCAAAAATTTGCCTTGGGATCATACAAGAAATATAGCTCCCCGCTCTGCGCCATGGCCAGCCTACAACACCCATTCCAATGCTTGCAATATGCCAAGCGCAACTCACATGGCCTTTCAAATTTGTTGATCGCCGCTGCGGGGCGCCATCTCTACTCCTATGATGCTACCAGTGGTCAGCGCCTGGACGTCTGGCCTCAAGATGTAGAGTCGACTGTGGAGCCTAATTCTGGTACAGTGCCCGCTACAGAGGGCGATGCACCCCCTGAAAAAAGAAGAAAGCTGTCTCCTGCTTCTGAAGGTCAGCAGGAGCAGAAGCCCGCTGGTAAGAAGCCTCTGACGGGTACCACCATACCCCTCTTAGTGACTTCTCCCGACGGGAAATATGTAATTGCTACAACTGGCGATGGCAAAACAA
The DNA here is from genome assembly GCA_023626355.1 of Penicillium sp. S1602. Lineage (NCBI taxonomy): Eukaryota > Fungi > Ascomycota > Eurotiomycetes > Eurotiales > Aspergillaceae > Penicillium > Penicillium sp. S1602. The sequence goes on along the minus strand of JAMAGW010000008.1, from coordinate 683,805 downwards.
TCCGGGTCTTCGAACTGAATGATGATGGAAAGCTAAAGGAATTGAGCTCCCGGTGAGTGCCTTTTTCACTGCTGTCCGACTGCAAATACTGATTTATATATAGAATGATGCCCAAGCGACCAAGTGCCCTGGCCTTGACTCCTGATGGTCAAACCATCCTTTGTGGTGACAAGTTTGGTGATGTCTACTCACTACCATTGATTCCCGGCGAATATGTGAGGAAGGTCGTGGAGCAACCGGCCATCCCCTCTGCCACCTCACTTACTGTCCACACCAAGGGCAATTTGCGAACCTTGGAGATGCAGAGACTTCATGCAGAGAAGAAAGCTCAGACTGCAAAGCAAGAAACGGCCGCGCTCAACTTTGAGCACCACAACATCATTGGCCACGTATCAGTTCTGTCGGACCTGATCTCCGTATCTGTGTCTGGACGGAGCTATATCCTAACTGGAGATCGTGATGAGCATATTCGTGTTTCTCGTGGTATTCCACAGGCACATGTGATTGAGCAATTTTGTCTGGGCCACACTTCCCTCGTTAGCAAGCTCTGTGTCCCCTCCTGGGCACCTCACCTTCTCGTGTCCGGTGACACCGACGGTAACTTATTTGTGTGGGACTGGAGGAACGCGGAGATTCACCAGAATATCTCCCTTGAAGAAACTTTGCAATCGGAAGCTATGGTGCGCGGGATTTGGGACGTGTCCTTTGAACAGTCAGGTGCTTCGGGCCCAGTAAACGTAATTCTGGTCAGCTTGGAAGGGTATGTCTTACAGCCTGCATAACATCAACCCTAATCTAACATATGAAGCAGATCTTCGCAGCTTCTCTGCTACACAATCGAGGACAATGCGCTCCGGGCCCAGGATTCAATTCAGCTTTCTGGAAACGTCCTCGGTCTAATTGGAATCGATTCACGGGGAACTGTTGTTGTCTCCGTGGATACTGTCCGCGACGCTGGTTCAACTGACAACTGGAAGTCTAGTTCTGAGGCCCTTCTCGAATCTTTCCAAATTAATCTCGGTCCTGACGGTCTGAAGTGTGTTCAGACTGAAGATACAATGGTGGCCAATATCAACTCGGTCGGTACTAGTGATCTCCCCGCTGGTTTGAACGAGAAACAGCAGAAAGAGTTTAACGATTCCCTGTACAATCTGGGAAACATGAAGAAGAAACACTATGAAGAGTAAAGGAGGGTGGGCGAACTGTATAGATGAAAGCCCAACCTTTTGAATGTTGAATAAAAGTCAAACAAATTGCTTAGAATTTTTGCCAAAACTGAACATTGAAAACAATCCATGAGATATGTTTGATTTTCATAGAATATCTCATGTTATATCCTGGGTTGTGTCTACGTTGAAATTTGTGCCAAGTCTTTAAGATCTCCGAGCGGCGTGATAGCTCGGAAGTCTCTCAAGGTTCTCGGCGGCCCCGCGGTTCCCCATGAATCATCCCACTTACCCTCCTCCAGCCTGCATTTAACCACCATTATGCAGGAACAGTTTGAGCCAATGAAGAATGACTTGTTGTTGAGGGCTGCTCGCGGTATTCCACTGTTGCTTTCTGATTTTCCGATAGACTACTGACAATCACAGGCGAGAAGGTTGAGCGCCCTCCAATCTGGGTGATGCGACAGGGTGAGTTGAACATTGTCTTCCCCTTGCAATTATCTGTTAGGAATTGTCCTCTGACTGCAATTCTCATTCATAGCCGGCCGCTATCTCCCTGAGTACCACGAAGCCAAGGGTGGCCGTGATTTCTTCGAATGCTGCCGCTCGCCTGAAATCGCATCGACCTTGACCCTCCAGCCCATTGACCGATACGATGGCCTCGTCGATGCGGCCATCATCTTCTCCGATATTCTGGTTATCCCCCAAGCCATGGGTATGACGGTGGAAATGATTGATAAGAAGGGCCCTCACTTCCCCGAGCCTCTTCAATCGCCGGACGATGGACAGTACGAGAAGGTTATGGCGAAGAAAGTCGACGTCAAGGCGGAGCTTGACTACGTCTATAAGGCAATTTCCCTCACGCGCTTCAAGCTCAAGGGCCGTGTTCCGCTCATCGGCTTCTGCGGTGCGCCGTGGACCCTGCTGTGCTACATGGTCGAGGGCGGTGGCAGCAAGCTCTTCGTCCAGTCCAAGAAGTGGGTCTACAAGTACCCGAAGGAGTCCCAGGCACTACTGCAGAAGATCGCCGAGATCTGTGTGGAGTACCTGGCACTCCAGGTTGCGGCTGGTGCCCAGATGATCCAAGTCTTTGACTCATGGGCTGGTGAACTTTCGCCTGCTACTTTCGCCTCGCACTCGCTTCCTTACCTGCGTCACATCTCCGCCAATCTGCCCAAGCGTCTGCAGGAGATGGGCCTGGAGCCTGTCCCTATGACTGTCTTTGCCAAGGGCGCCTGGTACGCCCTGGATGACCTTTGTGACTCTGGCTATAATGTTGTGGGTCTGGATTGGCTGCACGATCCTGCTGAGGCCATGCGCATTGCCAACGGCCGGGTCACCATTCAGGGTAATGCTGACCCCGGTATGCTTTACGGCGGACCCTCTGCCATCACTCCTACTGTGGAGAAGATGGTCGAAGGATTCAAGAAGGGCAAGCAGGGTTGGATCTGCAACCTCGGACACGGTACGTGAAGCGCCCATTGTGTCCCATGTCATAATACTGACCACCCTTTGAATAGGTGTCACTCCTTTTGTGGACCCCGAGAATCTCAAGTTCTTCTTTGAGGAGATCCACCGTCTCTGCAAATAAACAATTCTCGCATAATTTCCGGTGGCTTCTTACCCACTTCAGCGGGCATTTAAATTTTCATGATATATCAGGACATCTCCTGTTCAATTGAAATATGGGAATGATCTTGTTGGATAAATGAGAATTCCCAGATCCTTATTTGGGCTACTTATATGCAACTTCTAAAGTCTTAGACGGCAATATCCTCGTTCCTGTACAGCAGACAATCAGCACGACTCATGAAAACAGTCTACACAGACACATCTCCTGCGCAGGTAAAACAAATTCAAGAAGTACAGAAACTTACCAGAGCTCCGGCTTCTCCTTCATGAAAGTGGACATCAAAGTCTTGCACTCATGGTTATCCAGCACGACCACCTCCTTGCCACGGCTGCGCAGAAGCTCCTCACCACCCATGAAGTTAATGTTCTCGCCAATTACCACGCGGTTGATCTTGTAGAGAATGCAAGCCCCGGTGCACATGTCGCAGGGAGACAGGGTGGTGTACATAGTGGCACCCTCGTAGGCGGATGCGGGGAGACGGCCGGAGTTCTCGAGCGCGGACATCTCGGCCTAGCGGAATTTCCCGGTCAGTATTGGTATAAGGCTGAGGGAATTCCATGTAGAACAGGGGTACTCACATGCAGAATGGGGCTTCCTTTCTGCACCCGCATATTGTGACCGCGGCCCAGGATCTTGCCATCGGCCGCGACAAGGCACGCACCAATGGGCACACCGCCCTCTGCAGCTCCCATAGTCGCTTCCTCCACAGCAGCAATGAATCCGGGATCCTGTTCCATTATGCTTATAGAGTAGGTTGGAGAGATATGTAGAGAATTGTGAGTTGGGAACTAGCAGAACAACTTATCTAGCAGAACAGCTTATCTCTCTATCTATTTTTCCTTTTTGGCGAGTCCCGCTCTTCCCCTCCTGCTTATCATCGATAAGGACTGTGGCTAATAAAATGTGGCGGAGATTACATGAGAAATGAAAATTCAGAACCGATGTTCGTTTCCATGAACCAGTTAGCTTCTTTGTATCTTCAAAGTTTATACTGATTTGCCATCGAAATCCTTTCTCCAAGGAGAGACAACCTTGGAACCGGCTACAGGATCTTCAACTATTATTCGCCTTCACTGCCCTTTCCCTTTGTCAAGTAAGGCAACCATGGTCTTTCCTAGTGCCTTACTCAGCGGTATTTTACATCTGTGAAACAACGGAAGGTCATAGAAAGCCAGCGAAGCACGTCGAAGGCCGCAGAATTCCGTCGATTTGACGCTCGGGCCTAATTCTTTCAGAAAAGAAGTATAGAAACCGCCAGAAGAGCGAATATAGCAGGCATCAATGAGAATAGAAAAGTAGAATTTTTCAGTGAAAGAAAAACCCTGGCTGTTGATATAGACCGTAACTCTCCCGCTTCAAAGTTACTACCGTTCGAGACCATTTTGCCCTGGTAATCTATTGGTTATTTTACGATCGCCGTACTCCGTACAGTACCTGAATTGGAAAAAGTTACTCAGCCAAGTTCGGGCTCCTGATTTCTTATCCCGCGATATTCAATCTTCCTTGATCAATCTCCCATCCCCTCCTTCTCCCCCCACATCTGCAACATCTGTGTTGAGTTGTGTCATCTCCTTTGGGTCACTTTTCTACTTTTCTTGATCCCTACGCATCCTCGACCCCTCTCCTCTCTTTCGCTTAATATTGCTCAACAATGGTTCACGATACCAAGCTCTATGACTGCCTGGGGGTATGTCGGATAACACTGTTCCTTGATTGATTCGTTTGAAAACTAATCGGATGTATCTTCTTTTATAGGTTGCCCCAACGGCCACTGAGGCTCAACTGAAGACCGCCTACAAGAAGGGCGCTCTCAAGTTCCACCCTGGTACGTGACTAGTCATCCGAAGACTGCGCTTGAAATTATCAAACTAACAGCGTTTTCTCTGTCTCTTTTAGATAAGAACGCCGATAACCCGGAAGCTGCCGAGAAGTTCAAGGAACTGTCCCACGCCTACGAGATTCTGTCCGACGCTGAGAAGCGTCAGGTCTACGACCAATATGGTGAGGAGGGTCTGGAGCACGGAGGTGGTGGCGGTGGTATGAACGCCGAGGATCTGTTCTCTCAGTTCTTCGGTGGCGGTGGTGGTTCCTTCGGCGGCATGTTCGGCGGTGGCATGCGTGACACTGGCCCAAAGAAGGCCCGCACAATCCACCACGTTCACAAGGTCAACCTGGAGGACATCTACAAGGGCAAGGTCTCGAAGTTGGCTCTGCAGAAGTCGGTCATCTGTCCAGGCTGTGATGGCCGCGGTGGCAAGGAAGGTGCCGTCAAGGAGTGCACTGGTTGCAACGGTTCCGGTATGAAGACCATGATGCGCCAGATGGGTCCCATGATCCAGCGCTTCCAGACCGTCTGCCCCGACTGTAACGGTGAGGGCGAGATCATCCGCGACAAGGACCGCTGCAAGCGCTGCAACGGAAAGAAGACCATTGTTGAGCGCAAGGTGCTCCACGTCCACGTCGACAAGGGTGTCCGTGATGGCCACAAGATTGAGTTCCGCGGTGAGGGTGACCAGATGCCTGGTGTCCTCCCCGGTGATGTGGTCTTCGAGATCGAGCAGAAGCCCCACCCCCGCTTCCAGCGCAAGGGTGACGACCTGTTCTACCAGGCCGAGATCGATCTGCTCACCGCGCTTGCCGGTGGCACTATCCACATTGAGCACTTGGACGACCGATGGATGACTGTCAACATCGCTGCTGGCGAGGTTATCGTTCCTGGTATGTCTTTCTCATGTTCCTAGAATATCTGCGGGATATGTTACTGACTTTTTTTTCTTTCTTCCTTTAGACGCCATCAAGGTTATCCCTGGCCAGGGTATGCCCTCTTTCCGTCACCACGACCACGGTAACCTTTACATCAAGTTCGACGTCAAGTTCCCCCAGAAGGATCAGCTCCAGAACCTCGAACTCCTCGAGAAGGTTCTCCCTCCCCGTATCCAGCAGACCCAGCCCCCACCCGATGCTATGGTTGAGGACTTTGAGATCGAGAGTATTGATGGCAGCGAGCCTTCCCAGGCCCGTGCTCACGGTGCCGCCATGGATGAGGATGATGAAGATGGAGTTCCCGGCGGTGCTGAGCGGGTGCAATGCGCTTCGCAGTAAGCGTGGGGCCATAAAACGCCGTGATTGGAAAGGCCAACATACCAGGTCCTCTGATGAAACTTTGCTTATGATACCATGCGAAGGGGTTGAGGACAGGTCAATCCTTACCTGATCACGAGTTCCCCTTTCTTCTGATCATGTGGAATTGCTTTGACTCGTTTATTTTCTCCCTTTTGCTTTGCGATGGCGTTTGCTCTGAAGACTTGGAAGATGCCATATGCCCATTTGCATCTTCTCGGTTTTTTCTTTCTCCTCCCTTCCTCTTTGTTTCGTGTGTAATCCTTACCTCTCCATTTGCACTTAACCTTGACTCCATTCATCCGTTATACTATTTTCCCTTTTTGATTCCGCGTTTTTCGCACTCTTATATCTGCTTTTGCCGGGAATTTTGGCGGGTGGCGGCAGGAGTTGCGATGTCAAAGAGAAAGAGGCGTGATGAGACCACGATGCAGCAGCCCCGGATTGTGAAGGGAGCCCTCAAAAAGAATGTTGCCTTCTCTCTCTCCCACATTCTTTCCATGATTCCGGTCTCGGTTTCGGACGGGATCTTGGGGTGATTCATGATGGGTTTCTTTATTCTCCTTTTTTTCTAGCCTGCACTGATGATGACCTGAATAGACATTGCGATGATTTTGACTTAAATGCATTGTTCATTAGCATGGATCTTGCTTCCGTTGTAAGAAAGTGTAAACTGTAATTGCGACTTGGGTTGATGAGGTTGCACTAGTGATTCAATCACAGCGTATAAGCTCCAGAACTTCAGTATGCCGAGTGCTGGGGCAGATTATAAAGTAGCTGGTAGAGGTAAATTGGAAGATTGGAAGGTTCGTAATTCTTTGTTTTTTGAGGGTGAAATGGGAGGACCCTTGGGACCTGACCTTGGTGGTGAAGCCAACGACCTTCCAAGATTGCGAGCTTGGAACACTCTAGGATTATCTTGCAGCGTTTGATCCCAACGGCCCTCTTTAACCAACCATCAATCGATAGTGTACCGGGCCGCGTCACCTTCAAATGTTGGGGTTGTGTTCCCGCGCAGTCCGTCGGAGCGCCGCCACCTAGATCCATACCTGCCCAGGTATATATCTTCAGACATCAAGGATCGGGAGTAGGTACAAGAACCCCACCCGTGGCACCTGGGCATTCACTTAGGCCATATGGTCACATACCTATCCCAAGGTTGTATTTCCTTCTCTAGGCCCCCGGTCCTCAACTTGACATCAACAGGATCTCATTGTTGTCTCCCGAGGTCTGCGAGTACACAGGGCATCTTCGCTCCAGTGGATCCTACGATTCTGCCATGCCACCCACTGAGTATTCCGATTCAAATAATAAATTCTCTTTCTGAAAAGCTTTCACATTGGCGAATCAGCTTCAATTTTCAAAGCGATGAACCTTTAAAGCCTACCTGCCGAATTATTGCACATCATAGCGGAGTTTCTACACTCAGAGCTTGCTATTAACACACTAGCTCAGACCAACCACGCCTTCTTAGCCCAATTATACCCCTTCCATACAAGTATCACGTCTCAAAAGATGATGGACCTGAGACTTGTACCCCAGCCCTGACCTGGGCAGCTGAGCATGGCGACCTAGAACTGTTAGACTCCTCGAGGCGGGCGCAGATCTCTATAAGCGTAGAAGGGGGCCGGATCCAGATTGAGATCCGGAAGATCCATTTTTGTCAGAGCCTGACGATCCCAGACTTTCAGAGCCTAGGCCTGTGGGGCAGCACCCGATCCTAGTCGCTAGCAGAAGAGGCCATGCCCGATTTCTCGAAGCTCCGCTAGACAAGGGGGGTATTGGAAGCCGGCTCAATGAGGAGGCTTTTGTCTTTCCCATTGCGGATGCCATTCGTTATATCCATGTTGTTCAATTGCTCTTTGCAGAAGGCTTTCTCGGCTGTAAAGAGCGGAAACGCCGAGCTGGTTCAGCTGAAACTCTTGGAATTCGAGAAGCAGAAGGCTACTCTAGGGCCGATTAAAGACTACGATGATGCTTATAACGCGCCGAGAAACGCAGCACTCAGAGAGGATATCATTGTCAATCACAAAGACCCTTACGAAAAGAGAAGATCTTTATCCTATTATTCCCATCCAAGATCGACTCGAATCCTGCTAGATGCAGGTGCCGACCCGAATACTCACCACAATGACAAATGGGGACCACTGGCTTGCACACTGCGCGGAATGCTCCATACACCCCCTTTGCTTTCTGGAAACACCCTCCTCAGGAGGAGAAGGACCGACGCATGGTCATGGTTCGACTGTTTCTGGAGTATGAAGCGGACCCTATGCAAGCTGGAGGGGGTGTGGCCTTACTTGGTCCCTTCTGGACGGGGACTATGTCATGGCTGCTTTTCTTGCTGACAAGGGAGCCAGGATAAAGGAGCGGGACTGGAGGTGGAAAGAGTCTGTGCAGGCGCTCTTGGACTAAGCCGTAGTGGATTATGAATAGAAAACAGTAATGGAATTGCCGCGTACTTCCAAGGTTGGTCCAAGACGAATTATGCTTCTTTCAGCTATGACTTTCCAAGGTTATAACCAAGATGCTTCCTCCGGGGTATGTGCGAGTTGGTAGCGTTTGGGAGACCGAGTGTTTCCAATATTACTAATGAGAGCGAGTCAAATTCAATGCTAAGCTAAACCCTTCAATGCAATAATTTGACGAACAAAGGGGGAGGGACATAGATAATTCAGACTTCAATTCAATTGAGTTTGATGAAAAATTCCATATGTGAATTCGTGCCTAACATGCCATCGCAGAAATTAGTGGTATATAATGCACGATTGGCGCATGTAGATATTGATCGGGACAGTGTGAATCGATGGCGAGAACATGCCCAGATGTAAACAAAACTCAAGAGACAGTTCAGGTCATCAGGTCATCAGGTCATCCAGCCACCTGATGACCTGAAAATATCTCTTGAGTCTTGATAAAGTCCTGGAGTTTTCCTCCCAGAATACATGTGAAAAATCCAGCAGCAGATATTGCAAGGCCGACCTGGGCCTTCCCCAACTGTGGTTTATTGAACTCAATCCCAATCTAGGTCATCAGTTTCGCTCACTCTTCAAGCAAGATTCTTTGCCACTAGAATCCTGTATTGATTTTATTCGATCGAGTGATATTTGTCGATTGGCGCAACCTTACAAATAGGTCTAAGTACCTGGTACTTTCACCCCCAGGACTATTACCAATCATGAAACCACGATGCCAGGAACCAATCAACGGTCCAATGCCCCAGAATCACACAAGCTACTGTAGGACTTGTGCAACGTAATGTTGGAAGATTATGTGCACATCCCCATGCTGGATGAACTCATCCCACCACATACCCCACATAACTGTTTCTTGGATATGTGCCACGAGCCCCAAAACCTTCATGCCCAACTCTCGTCCATGCCCAACTCACGCGACATAGAGGATCTCTGAGTGATTCATAAACCGCAATATAACAGTGCGCTTGAGACTCGTAGGAGGTATCGTGACGACAGTGGAAACCTTAGAAGTTTATTCATCCCTGCGAAAAGTGAGTCGCGCGTCCGGGCCCTGCATATGCATTATGCCGAACCGAGATCAACCGGCCATGGCTGACATCATGATGCGCAACCATGATTCAGATCTCGAGAACCTTGGAAAGGGGAGGAATCTGTGTAGGATATCCATATGAGACCCGAACTTTAGGTCCGATCTGTGCTAAGGACAGAAAAGACCTAGATAATAAAAGCCAGGATGATGTTAGTGAGAAGGAAGAAGAGAAAAGCTTCACAGCGAGCAGAACACGATCTATCCTGGCAGCGGACGAGATCATTGACCCTATGTTCTGTAGTGGGGATAATACGGAGAACCGAGCTCGCCGCCATAGCAGCAGAATATACGCCATTTGACAGGCAGATGGCGTGTTCAGTTCACTTCGGCCAAGCGAACCGGTAGGCACCTGATGGCGTCTCGGATGGCTGAAATATTCGTAAGTCGAGGCAAGCCGCAAAAGGCACTTTAGTGTTGCATTCGAGCATCGGGATGGGTGTGTTATTGGTTGATTGATCTCGGGAAACATGTACATGTCTGCCACGTGAGTAAGCCACGCGGGATCTATAGACGAGGTCGGTGTATAACGGTGTACCTGAAGCTGAGTTATTGGAATCAGCTAAAATGAGTGTCTCCGAAGAATAATGCCATGAAAAGTGAACACGAGATAAAAAAAAAAGCAAACAAAACATAAGATCGAACTCAAAGCACGAACCATGCCATGGCGTAGGCTGAGTCGGGCACTGAGAAGGTCTCGGAACAGCCACCAGATTAATGACTTCAAGCTTGGCCTGACACGCACTAGACTCAGCGGCTCATCTCGTTACTTTTAAGTTATGGTCTGCAGCCATATTAGGCTAGATGACGTGATTTGGATCTATATTGCGAGATCAGTGGGGGGCGCAGGCTGCATATTGCTTATTGCTTGCGGAGTCAAGGTCTAAGAATCTACAGTAATGTATGAGACTAACTCTGAAGTGGAACAGCTAACGTTCGGACAGCTTTGTAAACAGGTTGCGTGAGCTCGGCCCAGTATACCAGGATCTTCAGATTCCGCCCGGGATATCTGACGCAGTTCGCCGCAGCTGGGAACCAAGTATGTTCCAGGGTGTGCCGATCAGGGTTTAGCTTACTAGGCCCACCGTGCGCGAATATACACAAGAATCCGAGTGTTAAAGTCTTGGTCAAAGTCTTGGGCACGGCAGTCCGGTTGCGCACGAGGCCAGTCGGCTCATGCATGAGGGTGTGAATGCCGTAGAGCCATGGGGATACCTCAACCCGAGGGACCTAACAAATAGAGTAGGAAGCACCGACAAACCCAATCTTCCTTTTTTCCTCCACCCATCAAGCGCGGACTGGAAGTTGTGTGGGTGGGTACTGTTTTGATGGCAAAAAAGCTAACGCGGACAGGGGACGCGGCGACTAGGCCCCACAATTGGTATTTTCGTTCCTGCTGTCGGATGAAGAAAGGTATACGAGCGAGGCCAAGAGACAATGCCATGGACAGTGAACCCACCCATAACGCAATGCCCCAGCAGAGGTGAGCAGATCTCCGTGGAGAAGGGATAAGGGAAACGGAGCGTCGCAGTCTAATTCGTAGGCAATCGAAACGTGGAACTGGTCGAAATTTCCTCTTGCTGTCACCATCAGCATGGGTGATTTCACCATCATCCGCGGATATGATTGGCGGATAGGCTCCATGGCCGATCATCTACGCCCGCGTGATTCGTCACCGCCGAGACTTGGCGGGAAGCTTATGTCATGTTCCCTGCATGCGATTTTTCAGGTTTCTTATGTAATTCATGATTATCAGCAGCTTCAATGTGAGCAAAAAGTGTCAAGAGATGGTTATAGATCGATTCACGCTTCTAGATAGATCTGAGCCAGGATTTGACAAAATTAAGGGTCATGGAGAGAAAGCTGGCTCCGTTATCACTTAATCTCTCGTACCTGATGTACCAGAATAATAAAAGATGTATGAAGAACCAAGAACGGCTCCACGCTCCTTCGTCATTCACCATCGCTTCCAGGCCCGTCCACCGGTTCCACTCGTGGTTGTGGGATGGCTTGAGATCATCGGTGGGAACACGCTGCGGACATTCTGGTTTCTTCGATCCCTTTGCTTTTTCTTTTCCCGTATAATCCCTGAAGATTCTCTACTTCAAAAAAGCGACCTGTGCGTGTTTCTAACTGCAATTGATCGAAATCTGGGGAGCTCGATATTACGCCATCGACACCCGAATCACACCTTTACCTCCACAATCTGATTCCACCAACAACCTGCCCCTTATCCACGTTTTTAACTTTACTTTGCTTCTGCGTCGTCGACATGGCTAGTGCGTGATCGTCTGACATTTGACATTTATATTCTGGAAGCCGTCACCACGTTTGACCTGTCACTCGACTTTCTCACCTTCAATATCCCCGGTCCCCCCGGCCTCACTTCCGTCACCGTTGCTTGCTTCGGTTGATATACCTTTCATCCCTTCTACACACCGGTGGTTTCATTATGGGTGAACAAGCCACCAAGATTGGTCATGGCCTGGCCAAGGGCCTTGGTATCAAGGTCGCCTACAGAGACCCTATGGGCCCTCCTAATGAACCCGTCACTAGAGGCGAGTCGACCTTCTCCGTTGGCACTGTCGATACTTGTGCCTACAACGAACCGGAGCCCAACAGTATCGATTGGATTTGCGAGATTGCCCCATCTGGCCAGCAGTTGGTCAACTACTTCGTCAGCCTGTTCCCCTTCTTAACTTGGATTACTCGGTACAATTTGCAATGGCTCATGGGTGACTTGGTAGCTGGTAAGTGACCAAATGATTCTTTTCATATCCAACCGTCGTCTGACGAAGTTTTTATAGGCATTACTGTTGGTGCTGTTGTCGTGCCCCAGGGTATGGCATACGCTAAATTGGCTGAAGTGCCTGTGCAATATGGACTTTACTCTTCGTTCATGGGTGTCTTGGTTTATTGGTTCTTTGCGACTTCCAAGGATATTACTATTGGTCCCGTGGCCGTCATGTCTACCTTGACTGGTACCATCGTGCTTCAGGTCCAGGCCACATACCCCGATTATCCCGCTCATATGATTGCTTCCACTCTTGCTGTGATTTTGGGTGGTATCGTTTGCTTCTTGGGTCTGATCCGTCTGGGTTTCATTGTGGATTTCATTCCGCTCCCAGCTATCTCTGCGTTCATGACGGGCTCTGCCATTAGCATTGCCTCCGGACAGGTTAAGACCATGCTCGGAGAGAGCGCCGACTTCTCCACTCGTGGCGCGACCTATCTGGTTATCATTAACACTCTGAAACACCTCCCAACTGCGGATATCAACGCCGCTATGGGTGTCACTGCATGTGCCATGTTGTACCTCATCCGCTCTGGTTGCACCTACGCGGCTAAGAAATACCCGGCCAGGGCGAAGGTCTGGTTTTTCGTCTCGACTCTCCGCACCGTGTTTGTCATTCTGTTCTACACCATGATTTCCGCAGCCGTGAACTTGCACCGCAAGGATAACCCTCTGTTCGACTTGCTCGGCTCGGTGCCTCGAGGCTTCCAGGGCGCGGCTGTGCCGAAAATGGACAGCAAGATCATCAGCGCCTTCGCCAATCAGCTCCCAGCTGCCGTGATCGTTCTCTTGATTGAACACATCGCCATCTCCAAGTCCTTTGGTCGTGTCAACAACTACACCATTAACCCTTCGCAGGAGTTCATCGGAATTGGTGTTACCAACTTGCTCGGTCCTTTCCTGGGCGGCTACCCCTCCACGGGATCTTTCTCCCGAACTGCTATCAAGTCCAAGGCCGGTGTCCGGACTCCGTTGGCTGGTTTGATTACCGCCCTCGTTGTGCTCCTGGCTATCTACGCCCTGACTGCGGTCTTCTACTACATTCCTCAGGCCTCCTTGGCCGGTGTCATTATCCACGCTGTGGGTGATCTGATTACTTCGCCAAACACTGTCTACCAGTTCTGGCGTGTTTCCCCGCTTGATGTTCTGATCTTTTTCATTGGTGTTATCGTCACCGTTTTCTCTTCCATCGAGGATGGTATTTACTGCACAATTTGTGTGTCCCTCGCTGTGCTGCTGTTCCGTGCCGCCAAGGCCCGCGGTCAATTCCTCGGCCGGGTTACGGTTCACTCCGTGGTTGGTGATCATCTGCTGGACAACGATGGCAAATACGGCTCCCTCGGAACAAACCAGCACCCTCCTGATCACGATGAGCACCACCACCGCTCGATCTTCCTTCCCGTCAACCATGCCGATGGTTCCAACCCGGATATCGAGCTTGAGCAGCCTTACCCCGGTATCTTCATCTACCGCTTCTCTGAGGGCTTCAACTACCCCAACGCCAACCACTACACCGACGCCTTGGTGCAAACCATCTTCCAGAGCACTCGCCGCACAAACCCGCATGCCTATGCTCGTCGTGGCGACCGTCCCTGGAATGACCCTGGTCCACGCCCTGGTCGGGAAGTCGAGGAGACTGAAGACACCCGCCCGCTCCTGCAAGCCGTTATTCTAGATTTCTCCTCTGTCAACAACGTGGACACCACCTCTGTCCAGAACCTGATCGACGTGCGCAACCAGCTGGATCTGTACGCCTCACCACGCAGCGTGCAGTGGCACTTCGCCCACATCAACAACCGTTGGACCAAGCGAGCCCTCGCCGCCGCCGGCTTCGGTTTCCCCACGCCAACCTCCAGCGACGGTTTCCACCGCTGGAAACCCATCTTCAGTGTCGCCGAGATTGAGGGCAGTGCCTCCGCCGCCGCTCACGCTGAGATGATCAACAACCAGCGCGAACAGGCCCTTCACAAGCACGACCTCGAAGCCAACTTGCACAAACACGGCTCGACTACCGAGCGCGAAACAGAAACTATCGAGTCCACCTCTTCCCAGGACAGTAGTATCATCGCCGAGGACAAGCAGCTGCAGCACGACCTGAAGGATAGCAAGGCCTACCGCGGTCGACGCAAGGTCGCTCTGGTCCAGGGTATGAACAGACCCTTCTTCCACATCGACTTGACCAGCGCCCTGCAAAGTGCCGTTGCGAACTCGTCGGACGAGATCCCGGAGATCCACTAAATGTTCCGGATGATCTTTTTTTTTGCGCTTTTCCATTTGACTTCATTGCATATTGTATTGCATCAATCATGGACCATCCCTGGCTTGGAGTCCAAATGATATGCCCTGATTTATGACCCGTTAATCTTTTTTCTCTCACCCCATTTCACCACTACTCATCTGCTATCTTCCCCAAACTACGTCTGGTTTTGATTTTCTGGTTATGATCTACCCCGGCGTTTGTTTGGTTGGGAACATGGATGGATTTCCGAGACGACGGGCTTTTGCCTAGATGCTCCGAATGTTTACTAGGGATACCCTTTTCAACTTGAATACAATAGATCGCGTTGATTATTTCAAATTGTGCCACTCGTAATATAATCGTAGTATCATCGTTCCTCTTTTAGCCTATTACTACAAAGCTAGGCCTAGTAACTCGAGGTCTTGATCTTGATCAATATGTACTGCCATTATACTACAGTGGGATCAAACGTGAATGGTATCTATTCCACACCTCATATACAGAAAGGAACCATCTTCCATTAGAGGATGATGGATACCAACCCCAAAATCCCTTAATCTAGTTCAAAGAAACCAAAATCACCTCAAAACACCTCCAACACCAGCCCACCCAAGCACAAATCCACTTAAAGCCTCAGAAACAACACCGCCACCGAACCAAACATCCCTCCAAGCCCCCTTGCGAAGCACAAACCGTCTCTGATCCTTCCTGCCCCCAAGGTCCATACTCACAACACCCGTCTTAGGGTTTATCTCGATGGTACCATCAATCTCGCCACCGGCACCGGGGAAGAAAGCGCCTGCTCCTGCGCCGCCGGAGCGCTTGATGAGGAGTAGGTGGAAGAGGCCGGATAGGAGAACTGTGCCGGTGAAGTAGAATATGAAGCCTGCTGCGGATTGGAGGGCAAGGATTCCGGCGCTGAGGCCTAGGAGGAAGGCGCTTAGGCTGTGAATGGAGGAGAGGACCTGTGAGCTGTTAGTTTTCGGTTTTGTGTAATTTGGAGTTTGATGAGAGGTCGGTTTGGGATTGAGAATACTGATGAAGGTGGCATGGAGTTGTAGGCAGTGGGGAGAGGGGCGTAACGTACTCGGTTGTTATGCTGAACGGCCTCTGGAACAAGAGGGTTGATAATCAGGGATAGTTCCTGCTTTGTCGGAGCCATCTTTGCGAGCTAGGTCTGTCTCCGGTGGGAGATTGTTCTTGAGTTCCTTTTTGTCCGTGTCGTGTTCTGAGATTCGGGGATGTGGTTGCTTGTGCTCGGCCGTTGATACGGGATAATGTGGCTTAAGATAGTAAAAGTTCGTCCCACTTATTCAACCCAGCTAAAAGGTGCAGTATGGAGTGGCAATGGGTCTGTCCAAAGCTGGTGGGGAGAGATGGGGGTCGACGTGGAGAGACGAGGTCGGAGCGGAGGTTTGGCGCGGGTTTCTAGAAGGTGCACGGGCCACTCCTACTAATACGAACAGGCATATACGAGAGAGGATTCGAATCAAATAAGTCATTGAGATTATATACCGGAAAACAATTGGACGGAACAATGGAACAAAATCATGTTCATATCTACGATTACCCCAGCCATTTTCAATGTTCAGTAGCCCGAATTTCCCTCATGAATCCGTTTCTTGACATCACTGCGTTTGATACATGCCGAATCCCACATCCATCATCATATTAGGGTGAACCAAAAGATCACAGAACGAATGATAAAAATTTGAAAAAGGAGAAAGAAAAAAAAAGCACAATGGAATATAATTGCCAATTCCATGAAATCGCTGGGCATAGGCTCGATTTTGGTTTCCACAGGAAACTCGAAAATAGTTGCCATGCCATGCTTCATGCATAAAAGGCTGTCATCACATAATGTTCTCAAGCTTGCCATCAGTCTGAGCTTCTCTGACTTGCTCAAAGACCTAAAAAAATTGGATTAGTATTCTTGTTTTCAAAATTTGGAGAAGCAAAGCCTTACCTTCAGCATCTTGTTCCGGGCACCCAGTGCATTGACTCCACGGTCCTCCAAGGCCTTTTCATCAAGCTCAACCAATTCTGTCCACTTGAGATCCTTCAAATTGTCCGTGTACTTGTGCAGCCGAAGGGATCGCAGCCAGCTGGGGATGTCCTTCAGAAGAGCCGGGTCCGTGGGGTCCTCCGGCGGCTTCGAGCTACCACGGCGACCACGGGGCGAGCGTCCACGGGTGACCTCAGAATGATCAGACAGATAACCTTCACCACCCAGACCAAACTGTCCAATGCCCAGAGAGCTTAATCCGTTACCCATCAACGGATTGTTTGGGTCGTAGGCCGCGAGGAATCCATTGTTCTGGGGCGAGGTGAAGCTCATGCCACCGAGTGCTCCAGCACCCTGCATGGCAATACCGGGAGACGTCGGACGAGACCGGCGACCCGCCATGGCAGCTTGCTGCTGGGCCTGCAGAGCGGCGAGTTGCTGCGCATTCAGGAATTGTCCAGCCATGGGATTGGATCCAGGCAAACCGGGACTCGCCAAGCCTTGCGAAAGGCCCTGGTTAACAGAGTTCCGTCCTTGACCATCGTTGGACCGAGACCGGCGGTATTTGCGGGCATCATCGAGAGCAATACGGTTGTTCACAGTGGACAAAGCGGCCAGCTTCATAGCTGTCGCATTTGCCACCATATCAGCTTGGGAGTTGCCCTGGTTCTGCTGCTGGCCAAAGGTAGCAGTCATTGGGGTGTTGGTCATCGACGCCCAGCTGTGGTTTCCAACATTGTATGGCGAGAGCAGTGGAGGCTCAATATCCGGGGCAGGAATGGTGGCGGTCTGAGGAAGAGGAGAGCGGAGGCCGGAGGCAGAGGGCTGGCTGAACTGACCCATGGGCTGGTGGCCCGAAGATGATTTCGGCCGGGCAATGGGGGGCTGAGTGTCCGAAAGACCACCACGCTGGGCCCAGGGAGACGCCGGAGGCTGGCTCAGGCTGTCATTGTTGTCAGGCGCCGAAATGGTGGGGGCAACAAACGAGGTTCGGTCACCGAAGACCAAACTGTTGCGGTTCGATGGAGGTGCGTTTCCTGTTTGCTGAGTAAATTCCGCCTTCTTCTTCGCAATTGCAGCGGCGGCATCGGGGAACATGGCATTAATAGTAGAGGAATCAAGTGCCGAGTTACGTTTGGCGCCTGGAGATGGTGGGGGCCGGCCCAAGGAACTTCGTGATGTATCCATGTTGAGTTTAGACATGGCATCACTTAAGCGACTAGACATGGCATCTAGGAATCGGAGCAATTGTTAGCTAAATCAATCCTCGAAGCGCAAATCGGAAAAGATGGACATACCCTTCTCGCCAAAGTTGGCCGGAGAGAGAATCCCGGACATCGGGTGACCCTGGGACATTTGCTGCAGAACCTGGATGAAGAAGCGAATCTGCACCTGAGTAGTCTGTTGCAGCAAAGCATATAGGGCGGCCGTCCGCTCCGCCTCACTCAGAACGCGGAACCACTGCTCAATAGCGCTGAGCTCATCCTTGAAGTCCTGATCAAGCGTAGCGGCTGCCATCTCCTCCAGTGTAGTTTCGTTCTGGTCAATGTCCGCCAACCACTGCTGAGCTGCCCGGTCCAACGCATCTTCCGTTGAATTTTGACCCTGTTGGTTGAAGAAAACCTCTGAGGACGGACGCATACTGCGGGAGGACAGCGGCGAGGGGAATCCGGACATGTCGGCCGACGCTCGCAGCTGGTGCGATCCGAGGTTTCGAGCGGACGATGGAGGACGCAAAGTGGAGTTCGGAGCGGCTTCCGGGGTGCTGTTGCGGTTTCCAATGATATGGCTGGCCATGTCTACTGGTTTCGGGATTTCGGTTGAAAGGTCTGAATAGTAAATACAGTGGGGTGGAAAAGATTACTGCAAAACACCTGCAGCACCTGCTGAGTTTGCGTAATGAAATAGAATCAAATATCCTGGACCGAAAGACTGGATGGAGATCCGCAAAGCCCAAATCTCGAGTTTTAGGCGACAAGTAATGGGGCACAGACCAGTCCAGTGGGCTGCACCTCAGGAGGAAGCGGAAGCCAGAAAGACACCTGGAGATTTGCGATCGGTATTAGGTCCGAACGAAGGAAAGTCAGGACCAGGAAGGCAATAGTGTGTCAAACACAGCAAGCCCTGTTGGTCCCGGCACCAAAAGAAAAGAAAAAACGGGGATGAAAGGGGAGAGAGGTCGAGAAAGAGATGGTGGAGAAGAGGAGAAAGAAGAGAAATTGCGGCAGAAAAAGCGAGTGTGTCTCGGTTTCAAGGCGATCACGGGTTCCCGCGAATTCTGGAATGGAAAGGGTAAACCAACTGGAGTTGATTTTCTTTCTATCTTCCAAGGTATTCACTTTTCCTCATTCACTTTCCAACTTGCATTTAGTCGCCCTGGGTGGAGCTTGGTTACTATGGACATTCGCCCCTGCATTTGAACCGCCCGCGACAAGACCTCCCGAGTGCGCGCGCTTCGAGCTTCTATACGCGGTCTGGGCCATGGTCCCAGCGCTAGCCTAGGCTTGATTGCACCACACTTGCCATACACCGTTCGCCCTACGTTTTATTTGAGGGGAGAAAAAGACCTTGAGTTATCTTATTGATACGCTCTGATTCTATGCATTAGTCATTTCGTCGCATCATTAGTCGCCATGGCAGACTCGGATACCCCGATGGGTCATCCAAATGACTATGCTGCCTATCCAGAAATCGATGAAGAGGTGCAGTACCCATGGCAGGGGGTCGAGAATCAATCATTTGTTCCTGAGGATGTCTTTGCTGCGGCAATTGATCCTCGACTCTTTGGAACCGCCCTGCCCTCTCAGGCCGCAGAACATGTTACTCAAGGCCAAAATCAAGCTCAATACCAAGAACAAGAGTATGAATACAGCGAAATTTCTGAGGATAGCCAAGATTTTACCCCGGATCCTCGAGGGGCTGACGAGGGAGATGATGACTCGGACTATGTGGCATACGAAGACCAAAGCGAGAGGTATGTTTCTTCACCAGAAAAAAAAAAATTTAAAATCCTCATTGGCTAATGGCATTTCCAGCAATGATGAAGAGCCGGAAGATGATGATTCTGATTCTGATGCAAGACGTCGACGCCAACGTCGAGGCGGGGGACGCTTCTCAGGTCGTTATGGAGCCCGTGGTGGGAAGGGCATCAAACGAGGCCCTCGTAAACCTCTAGAGCCTGGTCCAGAATTCAAGATGCTGCACTCAGAAGCTACCGAAGCATTCATCGATGGCGACTACGATCGAGCGATGGATCGAGTGATGCGTGCAATTCAGAACAACCCGGAAATGTTCCCGGCCCATTCCTTATTGTCTGAAATCTTCCTGGCCCAAGGCCAAAAGGATAAGGCTTTGGCGGCTCTCTTTAACGGCGCTCACACCCGGCCCAAGGATTCCACTGTCTGGCTCAAGGTTGCGCGTCTTATTTTGCAGCGTGCTGGCCAAGACCGCAAAAGGGCATTAAATGATGTCATTTACTGCTACAGCCGTGTGATTGAAATCGAGCCCAAGAACTACAATATTCGATATCAGAGGGCTGCAATCTACCGCGAACTCATGTACAACGGCAGGGCAGCTGGTGAGTATGAGCGTATTTTGAGGGATCGGCCGCACAATGCAAGGGCCCTTCGACACTTGGCGGAAATCTACATCGACCTCAATGAGGTCCAAAAAGCCATCGACCACTGGGTAAATAGCATGGAATTCTACTTGTCCCTCGATCCTCAGGATACTCGTCTTAGTTGGTCTGAGGTCAACATTTATGTCGAGCTATTTAGCATTACCGGTCAACCTGTTCAAGGACTCCATGCCCTAAAGTCCGTTTCCAGATGGCTGCTGGGTCGCGGCGATGATGCGCTTTGGGATGATTTTGAGGACGATGATCGAGAATGGGACTCCAACGATGCTCCTCGTCGTA
Source organism: Penicillium sp. S1602 (assembly GCA_023626355.1). Classification (NCBI taxonomy): domain Eukaryota; kingdom Fungi; phylum Ascomycota; class Eurotiomycetes; order Eurotiales; family Aspergillaceae; genus Penicillium; species Penicillium sp. S1602. The sequence continues at coordinate 663,368 of JAMAGW010000008.1, read as the reverse complement.
TCAAGACCAATGGGTATGTCCCTGGCCAATGGCCCATAGACTCATATGGACTTGGGTTGCCCCTTGAACTTCGCATCAAAATGGGGCTCTTTCGGCTCAAAATGGGTTACATACACCACCAAGAAGCTCTTCATCATTTTGAATGGCTGAATCCGGATGATACTTCGGAAGGTGCCCGCATCTTTGATTTTGGTGATCTCTTCCGCGAGGTCGCAGATGCCTTGAAGGATAGCGGCTTGCCAGAAGAAGCTTATCGGTTTTATCTCCCGATCCAGGAGACTGATGAGCATGCAGATATCGGTTATTTCATGGCGATGGCTGATTGCTGTATGCAACTCGGCAAAATGGAAGAGGCTGAAACAGGCTATCTCACTGTTGCTGAGCATGACCCGAGACATATGGAATCACGAGTTGCGCTCGCCAAGCTGTACGAAAGCCTTGGCATGAGCGACCAGGCATTGAAGTACATCAACGAGGCAGTTGTACTTGGGCGACAGGAAGGTAGATCCCGGCGCAGGCAGGACGCAAGGCTAGAGCAGCTTGCAGCTGAATTCAGGGAAGCTGAATCCGGGGCTCCTATACCAATCGCACAAAAATCAGCTACGACATTTACTGGTCTGGCACCCTTGAGTCCTGACCGAGAAACGCCCGCCGGGGAAGAAGGTCAGAGAATAGAAGATGTTCAATTCTTGTACCAGAAATTGCAGGAGCTGGAACCACAAGTCAAAGATGGCGTTTATGAAGCTACCGAGGATTGGCTTGACATTGCTGATGCTCTACTTCGTGATTTCCGATCAAATCGAATCTTTTATCCCATGACACGGCAGATGGAATTCCAGGGATACCACAGGAAAGACAAAGGCAAGGGTGCCACTCTGCTGATTGAAGCTCACGAGTTGGCCGGTCGTCTTCAGAAAAGTATAGGTGAGTCAAGCCCCGCTCCTCACAAGTTGGCTATGGCTCCGAACTGATATCCTTGTATAGGCGATGATCGTCCCGATGAACCCTTGTCAGACACGATACCCGACGAATATTATGGTATTTCATTTGATGAATGGCTTGATCTATTTCTTCAATATGCGCTCCTCCTTACCTCACAGGGAGAGGTTGAAGAAGCATATGACGCGCTCAATTCTGCAGCTGTAGCCAGTATCTGGTTCCACTCCAAGCCAAAATCGCGTCTGATCCATGTCTGCTGGTTTACCTGTGCCCTTCGGGCGAATGATGAGGAAGCTCTGGCGCATGAAGCGCGATGGTTCATCAAGGAATACCAATTTGTCACTGACACATATCGCCTTTTCTCCATGTTGAGCCGTATCTCTGGTGATGCACACAAGCCACAATTTTTCAATTCTCCAAACATGAAGTTCATGCTCCGTCAGATCAAGGCAATGGACTTTACGCTCCCAGACGATCCGACCAAACCTAATCTCGTTCGGCCATCTCTCTGGAAGGAACGTGCCTCTCTCACAACCAAGGACCGATCCGGGGAGCGAATTCCCGCAGAGTCACTCGACATCGCCCTTCTTATCCTTTACGGGCATATTCTTTATTCAGGAGGCAGCTTCTACCCAGCCCTGAACTACTTTTTCCGCGCATATGCTCTAGATGATCAGAACCCAGTCTTACTTCTATCTATCGGGCTTTGCTTCATCCACCACTCCCTCAAGCGACAGTCTGAGAACCGACACTATTTGATTATGCAAGGAATTTCCTTCCTCAATGAATACCGCCGGGTGCGAATGAAGCCTGGAACCTTGCTCCAAGAGCGACAAGAAATGGAGTTCAATTTTGCACGAGCCTACCATGGACTTGGATTGGGTCACCTGGCCATTGAGGGATACGAAAAGGTGCTCAAGCTCGGGCAAGAGATCCAGGAACAGGGTGATGAAGCATCTGTCCCAGTAGACGGAGCGGATGTGGTAATGGGCGAGGCTGATCAATCCTCACATAAAGCTGAGGTCTCACGAAAGTTCGTAGAAGACTTCACACGTGAAGCTGCCTACGCCTTGCAATGCATTCATACACTTGGTGGCGATGAACAGGCCGCAAAAGCTGTCACTGATACATGGCTTGTTATATAACTTAGCAACGCTAGCCACGACAAGTTTTCATTGTGCTTACAATGTGTACGATAATGGATCCTCAATTCAGTCCTTACCAATGACCTTGAGTAATCCCAGATCAGGTAGTCTAGAAGAATAGACAGGCTCACATGTCGGAGAGTTGCCTAGAATGGGCCTCTTGTAGGAACTCCCGTCCTTTAAAGAAGTGGGTCATAAGGTAGTTGCTTTTTGATCCTACTCTACACATCATTGCAAATCGGTGAGCCCTACCTAATATTGGTAGATCGGGGTGATAAACACCTTAGCTAATCATGCCCTGTCGAACTCACGTGGTCTAGTGGATGTCCCCCTCACACCAGATGGCGTGGGGGCTGAAATGAAACCTCTTCCCATAATCCCTGGTTCAATCTTGCATTGGCAATGCAAAAAAACCAATCGCAATGGTAGCTGACAGATTCATAAAAATATCAGAGGCGCCCGATAATCTGCCTCAACAAACCTTGGATTTGAGATACTCCCCTCAGAAGACTAAAGCATTTCTCTGGGTGAATGACCCAGAAAACAAAGATCCAAGTCACATCTCTTCAAGGAAGAAGCAGTCATTTATCAAGACGCAGAATCATCGGCTGAGGAAGGAAGCGCAACTTAAAAGGTTGAAAGAGTCCTTGAAACCGTTTCCTGGGTCCAACCCGAGCTTCAACCAGGGGTTTCATGATTTGAAGGGAGATAAACATGAAAAAGATAGACATGCACCTGTCCTGTCGAGGAGTATGCAAGCAGGCCTAGTGGAAGCGAAACATTCAATGCCGAGATACACAAGCAAGTCTATGGACTTCTATCTTCACCACTGTAAGTATTTCCATACCGGGATCCTGGTAATTGTGCTGGTTCTTTCTTTTATCCGTCGTTAAGTCCAAGTCCGGTGTTAGATAAGACATATATATTGCATATTGGTTTCCCTTTCAGCTCAAACCTCATGTCGGCTTGGTTCCTCCGAATAGCCATTGGCCAGCCGGCCCTGGTAGAAACGGTAGTGTTGATGGGCGCAGGGTGCTTAGCCGCAAGCCTGAATGCGGCCGGTGCATCAACTCAACAAATCCAGAGGACAATTCAGGATACACACCAGCTTCGCTCACAGGCATTGAAATCTCTTCAAAATCTGTTGCACTCGTCCATGTCTTTTTCAGAGGAAAGCCTTCTGGCTATCGCATTACTCATGTGCATCGAGGTATGAAAGACGACATTGCAAATGACAGCAGAACCCCACTTACCGTATAACGAGGCGTCCCAGGATGATTTGGAATCCGTGGATGCCCATATTGTTGGATTGCAATATGTCATTACCGGGTTAGGTGGACTCGAAAAGATATCGCTTCGAACGCTTTCGGTTTTATACTGGTAAGCTACTGTATGAGAAGTATCATGTTCATCACTGATAGCTCTCTAGCTGTGATGCCATGCAAGGATTGATTCGAAACTCTCCTCCGACATTCGGAGTTTCAAAGCGATGGGAAACATGGATTCGAATGAACTCTACATGTCTCGATGAAAGCTTATGTCCATCACCAAAGTCCCTAGGAAAGCGCTTTTTCAACAATTCATGGATTGGTGATGTTTCTGATGACCTGATAAAAATCATAAAACCGTTTCAAGAACTCATATCCATCTACGAGCGAATGTTAGAGATTGACTCTCGGAACATGCCCGCGGAAAACGAATGTTTCTTCTTGATGATCCATCAGTTGTATTCTCTGCCATACAAAGTGCCAATCACACCATTCGACGACGTCGTTTGCATCTCGATTCTGGTGTATTCGGTCAGTCGAGTCCGGGGGCTGCACGGCTGGCCTTGCCTGGTGCATCTTGGTCGAAATCTTCAGCAGAGGATCATCAAATGCTATTATCATTTGCAGAGAATAGCACCCGACCTTCTCTTTTGGTCGTTATTTCTTGGTGGCCTCGTTTCGAAGGGACTTGAGCACCATGGCTGGTTTCTGGCACATCTCAAGGCTAGTGCAGAGCACATAGATGTCCATAATTGGGATCAAGCACTTGCTGTTTTGGAGGGGTTCTTCTTTGTTTGCAGGCCAAGCGACGGACTTGCCAAGGAGCTTTGGGAATCAGTTCTCCGCCTCGGGGATGGGAGGAAAAGCGAAACTCTCTTACTTGAGCGAGCATATGTTGGATAGGATGACTTCAATGATATAATGGTCTCTCCTAGTTCCCATATAGCCGGCGTTGGCTCCAAATTATACCAGTCAAAAATAAAACATCAAGCTTGATGGCAAGTTTACCTGCAGAAAGAAAATAAAAAATGAAGAGAAGGATGTAAAAATTGAATAGAAAAGCATTTTTTCTTGGCGCTATTCTGTTAAAAAAACCAATATAATCGGTTGTAGTCCCCCTCTTGCCCCACATATCAAAGTACAAACACACGCATCAGTCCTTCCATGTTCCACCGGTCCCAATTCATTCCTCGCCAATCGATAATTCATCTCTCTTACTTTTTTGTGTTTTTGTGTGTTGTGTTGTGTTGTGTTTGTTTTGTTCATGAAGTGGGAAATGAGAAAGTCGGGTGTGGGTATCCTGGCTCAAGCCCAATCTGAATTTGCCCTGACACATAAATTGGGGAGATACGTGACGCCTGTTCAGAGAGGACTTGAGAAACAAGATGTTTGTTGGCCGATGCTTCTTCACCGCTTGCCTGTCGTTGTAAACCTGTGGCTTGTGCCTCCACACCACAATGAAACGATGAAGAGGTTCGTGTTGTTTCTGGTGTCGAGTTGGAAGGCCCCGGCGGCCTCAATTAATTCGTCCTGACGGAGGGTGGCCGAGTGACGAGCTCAAGCAGTGTGTTCGGAGATGAAGAAGGCTTGGAGAGGCGGAGTGGCTTTTCAGCAGACTCAATTGGTGGGCAAGCAAATTTTTGGGGTCATCTGTAAGAGAGAAGACTCGCAAAATCTGGAGGGTTAGTAAGGCATGGGAAATGATGGCTGTAAACATACCCTGAGCTCGTCGAGGCAAGTCGAGAGTGGGTGTTGATCGGAGCATGTGATCAATGTGTCAAGGAGGATCGACATGATGAATTGATTTGAAGGATGATTGCATGCATGGATGCATGATGGATTGAAAGTGAGACTTGGAAGATATAGAGCAAGTTCGAAGGAGGGGAATGAAGTTGGAACTTGGAAGAGATGGAAGCAAGTTCAAAGTGGACGATGAAAGATGAAAGAAGAAAGATGGAACTTGGAGATGGGAGGTGGATGAAGAAGGAAGAAGGAAGAGGGAGAGAAAAAACAATGGGGGTATTTATACCCTGGAGGGGAAGAGTGAGGGTGTCCCAAGATCACACTTGATATCCCAGGATCAATCCCTCACTCCGTCTCACCTAGATCAACAAATCACACGAAGAACAAGATCACCGTTCGGTCCCGTCTTTTGCATTTTGGTGATCTTAGTCCTTCACCTGTTCGATCCTCGCGATTTCCATTTAGGATCAGCTCATAAGATATAAAGAGGTTGCCACTGCGACACCACAAATTGCTACTATGGCACCTCACTATCCCAAATTGAATTAGTGTTGAAATGATAATTCAGGACATTTACTACGCAACTTCTCAGGTAATGTATGTACTGCTTAGGTATTGTACCCTATAACATACCCAAGTCCCTAATCACTCACACTAGGCTGTATCTAATATGGCGGTGGTGAAGGAATAATCAGATGGCATTTTGTCTAAATTATAATTACTAAGCTAGAGATGATTAACTAGTGAGGTGGCCTACTAACACTTTGTAGTGTCGTAGTAACAACCTCCAAATACAATTGGTCAATATACTCAATAGTATTCCGTTCTCCGGTGAGTCCAGTCTGCATATACGGTACCGAGCCGCGAGCTGGTTCAATTACATAAATCAGTTGTGAAAAGCTTTCCTTTGATGCAAGCCCCAGACTACTACCACCGCACTGTGTGTTCGCAGTAGTTCGATATGTGGCCGGGTCTTGCTAGCTCGGCTAAGAAGCGATCGAGTCATCGATTGAGCGGCCTGTACATTCGCCATTGGCTGAGGTTTGGACACGGAGTTCGTACGGAAGCCATGGCCGTAGACCTGGCAGGATCCTGGTCCATCGAAAGTTTCAAAGCCACAGACAGGATTATGAGGTTCCCGCAATGATGCAGAGCATTTGAATGTCAAGCGGAGGAGCAGCATTTTCATTCTTTTTGCCGCGTCAGCGCGGAGAGGTAAGTTCGATGACACCATCGAATACAGGAATCAGGCGAAGAGGTGCTTTGTCTCGTTCATGCGGGGTCAACTTTTTTATCTGATTATCAACTACAATGATTGGGTTCCCAATATATCTAAAGGATTAATAGTGCTATGAAAACATGATTCCATCTCGGGAGTGCATAATATCGGAATAGTGGGCAAGCCTCGATGTTGACGCAATCATCGTGCGGGATGGCTCTTTGCACTAAGGCATCACGACATGAGGGGCTTCATGAACGAGCTTCGGAGCAAATCATCCTGCTCACAATTTGACAGCCGGGACTTTAGTTAGCATACCAAGCTTTGTAGAACTGGGTCTATACATATCAAACTACCTAAACTTCGTCGGATCCAAACCTATAGTTTTGATAAGATATAACTATTCTGAACAATGAGCGGAGTTGATGATGGAATTTCTCATCAGCGCATAAGCTATCATTTCATGCATACTATCTACTCAAGTGCTTTATTCTCCTTGACTTGGGTACAAAGCTGTACATCGCCATGCCTTGCCATCTAGAGGCACCATGGCGTCAGCAACCATGCATAAATGACGAATCAAGCCCCGCGCAGTATTTAACCAAGCTTATTTCAGGCATTATCATAGCCAGCAGTCATAATGGCCGGATCTCACCAAGTAAAGCCCAGAAGCGGCTTCATTCGTGCCCTTCGAAGCATCCAGCGATATGTTTGGGACGACCCCGACAAACCAAGCGAAGAGAAACACTTTTTGTTCAAATTGGATTGTTTCTTGTTGAGTTATACATGCCTGGGATACTTTTGCAAGAATCTGGCCCAAGCCAACATCGACAATGCCTACGTCTCAGGCATGAAAGAGGCCATTGACATGGGCGGCAGTGAGCTGACCTATATGTCCAATGTCTTCACGGCTGGCTACGTGATCGGCCAAATTCCAGCAGTGATCCTCGTCACACGCGTTCGTCCCTCGATTCTCATCCCAAGCTGTGAATTGCTCTGGTCAATTTGCACATTCTGCTGCGCTACGGTAAGTACCGTCCAGCAGCTATACGCTCTTCGTTTCCTGGTCGGTCTTTTCGAGTCAGCCTATTTCCCATGTATCGTATACCTCATCGGCTCGTGGTACACGGCGAACGAACGGGCAAAACGCGTGACCATATTCTATTCCACAACCTCGCTAGCCACCATGTTCAGCGGATACCTCCAAGCAGGCGCTTACGATGGTCTGAACGGACGCCTTGGTCACGCGGGCTGGCAATGGCTGTTTATTATATGCGGGATCATCGGCCTCCCTTGTGCTCTAATGGGCTTCGTCTGCAATCCTGACTTCCCCGAGACAACCCGCGCCTTCTATCTCACAGCCGACGAGGTCCAGCTTGCGCGCCGCCGACTTGCCCGAGAGGGATTCGCAGAATTGGGAACATCCTCATGGGATCGGTGGAAGGTTCTTCGCATTGCGCGCCATTGGCAAGCCTGGGTCTTACCCATCGGATATTTCCTCGTTCAAGCCGCATGTCCGAACCAGCAGCCAGCATTTGCACTATGGCTCAAAGCGGAAGGATACTCTGTCTCACAAGTCAACGTGCTACCAACAGGACAGTCGGCCGTTGCAGTCGTCGCGCAGATCGCTGCGGGAATGCTTTCCGATTCTCCACTCTTCCGAGGTAGACGGTGGCAAATGATTACTGTCATGCAAGCGGGGACTTTTATTGGGATTGTGATCTTACTTGTGTGGACCGTCCCGTTGGGTGCGAGATACTTCGGCTACTATGTACTCTGGTTTGCCTATGGCGTACCAGGTGTCTACTTCTCCTGGTTTCCGGATCTGATGAAAGGTGACCATGAAATGCGCGGGTTTGTCATTGCCGTGTCTAACATGTTCTGCTATATTATGATGATTTGGTATGATGATGCTGTCTGGAGGACAGCTGAGTCGCCCCGCTTTCGACCCGGGTTTACTTCTGCTTTGGTATGCAGTGTTGTGCTTGTGTTGTGGGTTGTGGGCATTCATTTGTTGCAACGACGGGAGGAAGCTAAAAGTGTATCATCTTCCTTGGACGAGGAGGATGTTACTCAGCTGGATTTACAAGTACAGGAGGCTTCAAAGGAATTATAACATCTAACGGTTGTGGAAATGACCTCGCAATGACGATATGCAATTTCTAGACCGCGTGTACCATCATTCATCACTTGGCCGGCTCGATCCAAACAGTAGCCATCCTTGGGGCGGCGGAGTACTTTCGTGCATCATACTAAAATCTCACCTAGATAGGCTTAGATTTGTGGGAGTACCCTATCTGAGTAGATATACAAATTTTTCACTATATTCACTTGGGCAAACAAACGTCGGCGTAGCTTCGGAGCCCTTATGTGAGGGGAACTCTTGGTTTCCTCAAGGTTGGAAGGGCGAGAGCCTTCATCGGGCTGTGCTGTAGGGGCAAGGAAGGTGGTGTGGGTTAGGGTATATTAAGGCACGTGGTGGAGGCTCGGGGCATGTGTCTTTATATATGAACTTGGTCGTATATTATTCAGTCCAATGTCAAATACTATAGTCTAGTATTCTCCGATGCACGCCCAGCGTACAGTAACGTATTCCAAATGCCCTTTGGACCATTGTGTGCTGCCGAGCTGGTTGGGGAATGCAACAATGCGAAATGCAGCAGTGGCATTCGTGGGTGGATGCTTTGATAGGTCCTGGAGACGCCAGTGATAGGTAGCCTTTTCAAAGTAAACTATATGGGTGAAAAAAGAACTTGGGAGCCCTGGAGGATCAACATGCGCTTTTTACTTGCACTGACAAAGTGGTAATGACCCATGTAAGCACATCGACCATCAACGAGGTTACGCTGGTAGGTCAACCTAGCCCGACGATCAACAAATTTACCATAATTTATACTCACCTAGGCAATAGATTGACTCTAAGAAGCGAAGCCCTGGAGGAGTATAATAAATGAGATGACAGCATCTCGCAGCACAGTAGCGCCCTCCAGGGCTGGGGCTACCTTATTTAATGAAATGATGCGCGGATGCATGAATTATATACTTGGAAGTGATGTCATATAAAATATATTGGCACCGTCTGCGCTACTGCGGGTGTCGATCATGCATGGGTTATGATAACATCTATGGATTTGGTAGATTAACAGCCGGGATGATGTTATTGGGCCATTCCTAAAATATCAATATAATAGTACACGCGGGCTGATAAGAATGGCTGAAGATATGTATATGGCATGGGACTTCCCCGCACCGTCCCGCACAACAAAAGCTAAAGGCCAAAAGGAGATAGTCGTAACTTCGTAATGAACAGTCTGAAAATACATAGATTTAAGTTTAAGGCTGAACGTGTATCCAGGCTTGGCTGAGAGAACTCCATGAGGGTATGAATAGCGGGGGCGCAAAAGGATAAAATCACGACATCAGATAGATAGAATGGAAAATCCGAGAGTACCCGTAGCTTATGATGAGATCAGCATGAGCCGCCTGTCATATCGCATATCACATCGGGCGGAGGTACCATGACGGAAAGCGGGGCTGCAAGTATCCCGAAAGAGTAAGACCCGGCTCGACGTCATGGGGACTGCTAGATAATATTCGGGCGCATGAGCCGCCGACTAATCTCAGGTGACGGCAGCGTAGTCATCACCGTAAAGGTCGTCGTCAAAGAAGACGGCTGACTGGCGGCGCATTTCCTCCATAAGGCTACCCCTCCTAGGATTTGAGGTTGGGGAATGTGAGCGCGAGACGGTTGATTGGGACATAGTATCGTCTGTCGAATCACCTTTGTAGTCATGGCGTTCGGGAAAGTTGTCATCCAATCGCTCGACCAGGGGGTCTTCGTTGTCCGGAAATGGTATCCGACGAGATAGAATCGGGGATAAGGAGCGTCCAGTGGCGGAGCATTGCTGAAGGCCTCTCATAATAGTGTTTTCGATGTTCAGCCGGTTTTTAATAAATTGAATTTTTGGGAAAGTGCTTTGCTGACCAACGTGGATCATGCGCGCAAGCCGCTCCGGCGTCGGGTCAGAGAGAATGTGGTAGAAGTCCGATGCAACAGTCTTCGGCCAGATCGTGACTGTGCCACTAAATTTCTGTAGCCAAATCTCACTCCAGTCTTGGCCCAAAGGTCTCGGCAGGAGCTCAAGGTGCCGAAGCACACGAAGCCACTTGTTGAGGTCTAGTTTGATATATTGCTCAATCGCCGTACCAAGAAAGCCGCCGCGCCAGCCACGACCCTTGCGGTGGGTGACTGGTCGACCCACAGTTCCCCGAGAACTGAAGAAGAACAAATTCACATGCGGGTTGACCTAAAAATGATGTTAATAGCTGAGCTCAAATGGATTGGCTGACTGGTCATACCTGCGAGACGATGGTAAAGTTCACGTTGAAATGCAAGTTCAGTGCCTTGATTGGTATATCGGTCCTCAAACTACCGTCCTTCCACTTATGCCCGAAGGAGTAAGGTGCAAGAGTACCATCGCGCTTCTTGTACATCAGCACAACTGGGTTCAGAATACCGGGAACTGCCGCAGAAGCGAGCACTGCGCTCCAAATAACGCAATCCGGACAAGTCAGGTAATTTGCCAGAATAGACGGGGAGTGAGGATCGGAGGGAACGCAAGACACATTCAAGATGCGCCCTGTTCGTTCATAGGCCTCTCGAAATGTAGTGGAACCTCTACAGAACCAGCTGCATTGCTTGGCCCAGTCTAGCGTATCGAACCGAGCGCCCGTTCTCCACCAACGACGAACCCAGGTAGTCCATCCTTCATGACAAGCGCGGATGCGATGGGCTAGGGCGGGTACCAGCAGCTGCTTCAGCTCGTCATCGGTTCGAGTGGCCACCAATCCTGCCACTAGTGCTCCACCTGACGTCCCCGTGATAATCTCCGGTAAGATATCGTTATCCAGCAGTGCTCTAACGACCCCAAAATGATAGTAAGCAAATGTAGCGCCACCCGACAGACAAAGCGCCGTGCGTCCAAAGTTGGTGTCAAGTTGTTTGAAATGTTGTTTCTTGGTTTCTCGGTCGATCTGCTTGCTATCCAACACTAATTGGATGCAGGCATGTACCTCATCGATGTACTCCTGAACTAGGTCTTTGGTTCCTGAATAGGTCTGACTATAGATGCGAGGGTTTTCCACCCCGGCGAAGTTATTCTTGACACAGGCCTCCAGCAAGGAGCGAAGATCTTCGACAGCTGGAGGCTCTGCGGCGCCCGGGCGCCCGTGCTGCAGCTCAGCCTCAGCCCTTTTTCTCTCTTTCTTCAGTTCCGATACAACCCTGGTGATAGTCTCAGAGTCATAGTAAGCGTAAGCGTCCGCTTGCTTCCACTCCTCATTCCCAAGATGGGCATCCAACGCCTGGGCCGCTTTTCGCCAGTCAGGATAGTTTGTCTTCGAAGACAACTCTCGGCGAAGCCGCTCTCTCTTGCCCCGCCATGTGACCCATTGTTCGTATAGGAAGATGTACACCCGCACCAGTACGTAACCACAGCTCAAGAAGGCGATCCATGCGAACACGGTAAACAGGAATGGCCACTTGAGTACCGTGTATAGGACTCCTTCTCTCGTTTCGTCCTTGCTTCGCTTTGGGGTTTTGCGCCGACCGCGTGTCTTTCGTACTCGTTGGTTAATCGGGCGCCAGTCGTTAATGGCTACCAGTGGGGAAGCTTCCGGGGCATTCAAGGCCCTCTCGAAGCGGTCAAGCTCGTCGGGATCCATGAAATCATGGTCAAAGTCTGGTAATCCGGCCGGATCATACTGATCAAAAGGTGATGCCTTCTCCGCCGACATGTTCAGGGCATAGTGGTCCAAATCCAAATCCAGGTACAGCTCCTAAGTTGAAGCAACCGAATCCGGGTTGGGACAGCTTTCAACGTCGACGTCAGCATCACATGACTATTTACAGGACAGGTTAGCCACAGTTAGTGGGGCATGTGGCTGACGGGAACTGGGTTGTGGCTGGTTAGAGTGCCCCGCAGAGATAAGGGAAAAGGATCCATGGTTCAGCTACATGATCAACACTGAAATTTGTTATGGCGGGGTTTATCATGTCAATTCAAACCATTGAAGTCAATTTTTATCTTCCTTTCGACCGCGGGGCAAAGTCACTGGAGTATTGCGCCAGTCTTCCTATCATCTCCGAAGAGATTTCTATCGATCGATCGTACGACGCTAAATTAAATTAGTACACCGGGCTGTGTTACGGGTCTGACTTATCTCATGCCATTGAACCTCCGAACTGCTCCATCTCTACTCCATACGTACCATAGAAAAGGAAGCTATACCAAGATTTACCATGGAAATAGAAAGTTAAAACGTCCGGCGCGCAGGGCAAAGCTTCACCGCTAGATGCGAGGCGTTCAGATCTCGTAACACAGGGCTGAACAAGGATGGTGATAGGCCGAGAAACTTTTTTTATAGGTTTGATCGGAGCCATCATGGGGAGGAAAGCACCCTATGGGCTGGTCAAGGCTCCTATTTTAGCCGCCCACGGGAGAAGACAATATCGGCGTAAAACCGAGCTAAGATCACCTGACCGTTAACCCCGATATGCTGGTGAGAGGCTAATTAACCTCTGTGTTACTAGGAATTAGCCTTTCCCTCTCTATGTGTAATCCCAGTCTTGTGGCCCCTTGTTGCTGATCATGCCGATCGACCGAGAAAGAAAACAGAAGGGCAAAAGCAAACACCGTGGCTTCGCTTTCTTTTTCCCCAGCCTCTTGCATGTAGCTTTTCGGCTACCCTGATCGTATTTCAGATGCCTGCCACAGCCGTTACGAGTGGCAGAGGTCATGGGTGGTACGTGTTGCATTGAATTAGAATGTGGTGCGCGGTAGCCGCCGGCATCTTTTAGGTTGCCCTAGCTAGTTATGTTGACAATCAGCACTAAAGAGGGAAGCGAGTGTCACCCTCCACTACTTTAGTGCCCGTGTAGGCGAAGTTGTGTAAAAGATAACCCGACCAAGGAAAAAGGAAGTGACCCCGTAGCCCCCATCTCTATTTGGCTCTCCGCAGATCGCTACACTCGAAGTATCTGTGGCGTGAGTACTCCCCGATGTCAAAAAGCAAAGATGCAGGTTCAGTCAAGCCACCGGTCTTGGCACTGCAACAAATGACTCTGCGTCTTATCCAATGAGGATGTCGCCCACGATTCAAATGAGTTATCGTCTCCTCGTGCTGGATCGACGGAGTGGAGTAAGTCCGGTCCACGTCCGAGAGACGTCAAATCCGTTCAGAGTTCCCCTGCGTACGCATTCAAGGGGGCGGGGCAACTGGTTGATCGCATTCTCATGTGGCTCAACCCCTCCTTGATTCTGATCTCCAATTCCTGATTCTCAGATTCCCATGTGCTTCAAACATTGTTGAAGGGGGGAGCTGACCGTAAAAAGACGCAAAAACGCGGCAAGCTGAGGGCGGCACAGAGAGGGACATTCGGAGTTTAACCTGCAAGGATAGCTGCATGCGAGCTCCTTGCAACTGCAGGCAAGGCTAGGATCAGATGTTGAACCGAGCGTCTGCAACATCTGGGGTGCGGAATGTAGTGTAGCACATACATTTATCTCCTAGATAAAACCCCCGCCTCCGGGAGCGCTTCTATGATCCTCTCAATGATTCAAGACAAAACACACTTCTACAATGTATAGGTCTCTCTATTTTGAAACGTCTCAGAATCCCCGGGTCAAGGGGGTGAGGCGCAGGCAACGTTGGAAGCATGTACGATGTATCCAAATCTACTTGCGCGGCCCCCGTCACATTAATTGAATTCATTCGACCCGAGATGAAGGGGTCACGTCGAACCATGGCTCAACTGACGCCCAGCGGGTGAATCCCAAGAATGTAGGAAGCGGTGTGTGTGTATAGTCTGATAGTGGGGGAGACAAATGTGGAATGCTTCACATCCCACCATCTCCCCATGTAGATTTTTCTTTTGATGTCATCTTTCCTCATGAAGTTATGTTTTTTTTTTTTTTTTTTTTTTTTTTTTTTGGAGATTCTCCTTAAAAATCGGGTCGACTCCACTTCTTGATCCAGTGGAATGTCAGATGTCAGTGCGAGCTGACTCCGATCATCCCAGATAGCGTGCGCATTGGTCGGCCCCGCCTCGTCATTGGCTGATAGGATGGTTCATTGGAGTCACCATCAATACAAACGGCCCGCGTTCGTCTTCATTCTCTGTTTTGCGTGACCCGGGTAATTTCCTAGGTTAGACATTTTTTCTCCCATTCATCGTCAAATTGCGATATGAGAAAGGTTGCCTTAAACCAATCAGGTGCTCAAAAAGGACACAGAGGCTTGATCTGCTGCACGAGAAAAGCGTAGACTTGCAGATGACCAACCGCAGGATCCGGCAAGGACCACTCGGGAACGAGTAAGGAAAAGCGGGCTTTACTTTTGCATAAAAGAAAGAAAAAATAACAAAAGAAGTGGATCTAAGTAAAGAGCACGGGGCAAGTCAGCCAAACATCGCGCTCGCTGATTCTCGGCATTTCCACCCGGGCTGCATGGGCGGCTGGAGGTTGTGGCTGCTTCGAGTTTAGATCGATGCTGGCTGAGATAGATTGCTGTGCAGACAACCTGCGACTTCCTGAAAATTTCTCTCTCTTTCCTTTCGTCGAAGTTTTGTATGTCGATCGGACGACATGGAGGGGGGGGGGCCACCACTCGGAGGGACCCACTGATGGGCCTTTGCTCGGGGATCGACTCAGAAGTATGAAACCAACCCGACGAGTTAAGTCGAATGCAGGACTCACACCAGTCATCGAGCATTCCCAATGGTATCCCGTCATAGGAGAGATTCGGACGATCCAACCGAAGGGTCTGATAGACGCGGCCAAGAGCAAATCAAACTAAATCCTAGACTGACCCCTCCATGGGTCGCCACCTACTCCTATCTGGGTTTAGTAGATGCAGGAAATTAGCAACAAATATTGCCCGGGGCTTTTAGAGGTATCTTATGGCTGGTGTAATTTCGGTCTTTTGCCTTTCGTATTGTTCGCATCGTTATCGTGTATGTTAAATATGTTCATGTTATGTGTTTGAGGTGGGAAGTCAAACTCATAAGGGATGTGAGGGGAAGAATTAGATGGGGATCAAATCAAATCAATTCATAATAAGAATTAGAATTAGAATTTTTTAATTATACGGTTCCAAGGTTTTAGGGGCATTTTTTTTTGGTTTGATAATGGTACATGTATGGTTATCTTTGCGATCATCAGACAAGTCTTATTTAGCGGTTACCCCGTGTCACCAATTTCCTTTCTTCTTCTCCCCCTACTCTCCCCCATCTCCAAGGGTAAAATCAGTACTGTTAGACTTGGGATCTCCAATTTGATCTATCAAGTCTGTTCACTCATTACAGGTAAACCCCTTCCCCTGACCTCTCCACCTTGCTGGTCCGCCCGCGCTAACTCCTCGCATCGCCTAGGCGACAATCCTTCTCTGGTCGCAACAGCACAATGTCGACCGTCCCTTGTAGCATCTGTTGAATCTTCTGAGTTCTTCAGGCGAGGATCTCCTTTGAATTTTTCCCTCCCTCACCCCCACCATGGAGAAGCTGAACACTGAAGATGGACAACTCTTCATAAAGGTGAGAGTTTTTTGACGTCTTTTTTTTTCTGACCCACTTTTGTACAACATCAACATGAGAGTTTCGCGTGGTTACTGAGACATCATTTTACCTCTAGAACCTGGCAAGCTTTGTCCGCACACACGAAAAGGCGCTCGCCAACGCTTTGCAACTTCGGCGCCAGTCCAATGCCGGAACCCCACAGTCGCCCACCGGCGTGACGACCGCAGCCGGTGCCTTCTCGTCCACTTCATTAGCCTCCGCCCTCTCCTTTGGGGCACTGAGATTCGCATCGCAGAACATTAAGCCCGCCAAGCTGACACTCACCCCTCATCACCTCTTCTACCTCCTATCCCGCTTCGAAGACCTATCCATTGCCGTGGGGCCCATGAATGTCCGGCTGGAGAACATCCATACCGAGGTCTCTCAGTCCTATGTTTCCTTCTTGAACAAGCCCCAGCGGTCCAAGGGTGGCGATGGAGCTTCCATACACTCCGTATCCAGCGTGCGTAGCGTTATGTCTGGCATGAGTGGCCTCTGGTCCTCATTCGGCCTCGGATCTAAGGACACGGCCTCCAAGTCCGAGAGGGCCAAGCTGGCCCTGGAGGGGGACCTGAAGTATCTTTACTCTGCTTTCACTAAAATTCCCTGTCTACGCTTGGCCCCGGATCACCGCGCCTGTTTGATCCGCGGCTATGAAGAGTTTCCCTTCGACACGGCTGTGCCGCTCCATTCCTTCAAAAACCTGAGTGCTTTAGAGATCATTGATATAGATTATCGCTCTTTTTACGGCTGGGATCGACTGTCGGAGCAGCTGCGTACCCTGTCGATCAAGCGGGCTCACCTGGATGACCCGGCGGATCTTCTGACAAGAATTGTGCTGGACGATATGGACAAGCGTCGTCGACGCTCCGCAAAGTCCCAACAGTCCCCACCACTTGGGTGGACCAACAGTTCCAGTACACAACCTGTCCATGCTTCGGATCATACCTCCCTATCCGCTCCCGGTTCCCCTGTCGCTGACACGGCACTTGCAAGCAGCACTAGCCCCAAGTCCGTTCCGATGATTCGAGCCGGGTCTGAGGGTGCAAAGGTTCGCCGTGTGAGGGCGGACAGCATTTCACCGCAACGTCCGACGACTAAACACGGTCACCGCCGAGGTCAATCGGCTCGCATCCGCCGCACCGGCTCGGGAAGTTCCAACTCCAGTGACACATCAGGTGGCGGCCGAGCTGGAAGCTCTTCAACCCTGTTGCCTGGTGTCCTTCCACCAACAAAGTGGCGGTTCCTGCGTCACCTTGGCCTCCCAGAGAACTCCTTGACTTCCATCTCCGCGGAGAGCCTGGCCCCGGTGGCCAATACCTTGAATTCCCTGGACCTTTCGTCCAATCTTCTCACTGAGATTCCTGATAGCTTGGCTTCCCTCATGTCACTTCGCGCTCTTAATCTGTCGCACTGCATGATCGAGTCGATGCATTCTCTATCCCGAAACCCCCTTCCGGCCATCACCGCTCTGAACCTCCGCGGCAACAGACTTCGTTCCTTGGCTGGCATTGAGCGACTCCTGTCTCTGGAGAGGTTGGACCTTCGCGATAACAACCTCATGGACCCCACGGAAATGGCGCGCTTGACCAGTCTCCCTGAGATACGGGAGATCTGGGTGTCCGGCAACCCGTTCGTTAAGACCCACTCCAATTACCGTGTCGTGATCATGAATCTCTTCCGCCGCACTCCTGGCTATGCCGAGGACATCATTATTGATGGCCGCGGACCTGGCTACACCGAGCGCAAGCAACTTGTTGACCGAGTCGCAGAGCCTGATGCAGCTCCCGTGGTGCGCTCCAGCGCTGCTGATGAAGTGCCTGTAGTCCAGAAACCTACTACTGCGGTCATCCAGGGAAAGCCGTTGCCAAAGACTCCGGATGAGGATGCTGAGGCATCTTTGACAGCGAAGGTTGTGACACCGCATGAAGTGGATGGGACCAATCGTCGAAAGAAGACTCAGCGGCGCCGAATCGTCGATCTATCCACAGATAACCCTTTTACTACGGATGGGCTAGGTAGTCCAGGCCCCGCAGTACCTCCAATCTCTCCCACCCAGCAAATCCATGCTCCGACTCAATCACCCTTCGTGGTTCCGCATGATCCGTGGAAGCAGGACAGTGCCGCACAGTCCGGATCTTCCAGCCTTCTGGGCCTCCCCAAGCAGGGAATTTCATCCAGCCCTCCTCTGCTGCAAGCGACTGCAGCGCAACCTCCCCCCACTCAAGACTGGGTCTTGGATCAGGAGCTCTGTCGCCAACAGCTGGAAGCTCTTCGCCAGGATGTAGGTCAAAACTGGCTTACAGTCTTGGGGGACCGCCCTTGGGACAGTCCACACAATGAGCTTGCAGCCCATCTGGCTAGACCCGGCTTGGATCACTCCCTCCCGGCTACACCCATCCGAACTAATAGCCATGCTATTTTAAGCGCCGGCCATACTTTAGGTGGATAAGTACATATCCTCGAAGGTGACCTCGAGGCCCCCGCATTGTCATTACTCTACAAACATGGATCCTCTTCACCGGCCTCCGAACCATCCGACTTGGAGCTTCAAATTAATCAACAACAACACCTGTCACATTTTTCGGATCGATATTCTCTGAGCATGCCACCTGAGCGGCTCCCCTTTGCATCGTTTATGGCGTTTGAATGACTTATGAGATATGGTGGGCTGGATGTATGATCATTTACGGCCGTCTTTTTTTGTTCTTGTCGATTTTTTCCGCCCTCCATTTGATTTGCAGCATGTTTCCCATCAAAATGACCCTGCGGCACTTTTTTCCGTTCCGTCCTTTTGGAAGGTATTGTGAAAGACCGAGTTCTAGAGCGCGTGTACTTTATGCTTTTTTTCTGCTTTTTCTTTTTCCCGGTCAAGTTGGCGTTGGTGGCATGATTCTGCTTTTTATGTTGCTTCGGTTTTCTCACATTCTTATTCCCCTCTTGTTTCTGTTCTGTGCCTCGTGGGCATGTTTCTGCGAGTTCCTCTGTTCATAATGGGTATGTGGCATGATGCTATGAGCCAGATCACAATATCAATTGTTTTTCGAAACTTCATCCATTTCCAGCCTAGGCTCTCAGGGCTCGCAGCACCGTAAAATACCTAACCTTGGAAGTTGGTAGTAGTCAGGGTCCAGACAGGCGTCCAAAAGAAAACATGGGCTTCAAGGACATCCGGGACTGTGCCGGGAACAATGACATTATGGTGATTCTAGTATTATCGTATTATAGTATCGAGTATACATGGTACTATCTCTTTGAGGGGTGACGCAGGGGCCCAGTACGTACTCAGTACTTTGTTAGCTATTTATACGATGAGTCTCGACCGGCGGCAAAGCAGCCCCTCCACGGCGAGACCGGAATGGTGGCAAATGAATTAGGAAAAAGTTCCATGAACATCAAGAACATCGAAAATGAAAGGTAGCAAGTAAATGAATGAACAAGAGAATTAAGCCCTCCAATCTGAGTCCATGATGAAGTTATAGGAAGAAAAATGGTATATAAATAGTTATGGCGTTGATCGCAAAGCCAAACAACTGCAAACACACTTGCCTTCCCGCTTTCTCTCCCTGTGCAAGATTCTCCTCTCCTCATCCCGTCGAGACTTGATTTCATCGCGTCCACAGTTTTCGCATCTGCTCTTGTGAGAGAATTCCATTCTGTCTCTCACCTGATTGAACTCTCTTCCTCACTTTTCTCTTTCGGAAAACTTCGTCGCTTCCGGATCTTCCCCCTCCTATCCCCTCGAATCCAATCCTCGTGGTTTCTTTCCACTCGACTCGAGGCGCCGAACGACCGGTTTTATCCACCTGGTTTTCTTTGTTCAGTCACACATAAAATTTTCTGTTGGAGCGCTTTCCCGACATCGTCTCCCGGCATTACAGCCAGACCAAGTCTTCCCAATACCTCGCGGCCGCAAGGGCCTTTAGATCCTTGAGTCTTTGGTCTCATTGAGCGCCTTTTCTAGTACGTCTGCCTTCCTTTGCCCGGCGGTTTCTGCTTTCACCAAGGGGTGCATCGGGTTGAAGAAAAAAACTTGGCCCTGGTGAAAAAAAATTCTCGTCATCGGGAACGCGCTTGTCCCGGTTGGCGCTGATTCGGGATTTGAGAACCAGACTGCCTCCATTGTCATTCTTGGACTGATCGCTAAACTGTGTGTTATTTGCAGAACATAATCACCGCGTAATCAAGACTTTACCCGCTTCGGAAGTCATCCCTTCTTCCGCGCGTGCTTTTTTCCGGTTCGCTTGGTGTTTTTTTTTCCTTTTCCTTTTTTCTGTCTCTTTAGGGGCCGCCCGACATGGCCGACCAGGAAGTGGACTTGGACTCTATTATTGACCGACTGCTGGAGGTGAGGGGCAGTCGGCCGGGCAAGCAGGTTCAGCTGCTCGAGTCGGAGATTCGTTTCCTCTGCACCAAGGCCCGCGAGATTTTCATCTCTCAGCCTATTCTCCTGGAGCTTGAAGCTCCCATCAAGGTTTGTGGCTTCTTCCCCAGCATTCCATCCCCACGGGCAACCCGTGTTCCTGACGCGTTGGGCTCTTGTTTAGATTTGCGGTGATATCCACGGTCAATACTACGACCTTCTGCGCCTTTTCGAATACGGCGGTTTCCCCCCGGAGGCCAACTACCTGTTCCTCGGTGATTATGTCGACCGTGGCAAGCAGTCGCTCGAGACCATCTGCCTCCTGCTCGCCTACAAGATCAAGTACCCGGAGAACTTCTTCATTCTGCGTGGTAACCACGAGTGCGCCTCTATCAACCGTATCTATGGATTCTACGACGAGTGCAAGCGCCGCTACAACATTAAGCTGTGGAAGACTTTCACTGATTGCTTCAACTGTCTGCCTATTGCCGCCATCATTGATGAGAAGATTTTCACCATGCACGGTGGTCTGAGCCCCGACCTGAACTCGATGGAGCAGATCCGCCGTGTTATGCGCCCCACCGATGTAAGTTTTTTTTTCTTCTCTTCTTCTGGTTTAAATTTCCTGGCACGTGCGGTTGTGTTGGACTCGAGAATGTGGCCAGAAATTGGTGTCAGAGCTCCTCCGGCTGAGAGCCAAATTCGCTGACTGAAATAGATTCCCGACTGCGGTCTTCTGTGCGATCTCCTGTGGTCCGATCCCGACAAGGATATCACTGGCTGGAGCGAAAACGACCGTGGTGTTTCGTTCACATTCGGACCCGATGTTGTTTCACGCTTCCTCCAGAAACACGATATGGACTTGATATGTCGTGCGCATCAAGTTGTTGAGGACGGTTACGAATTCTTCTCCAAGCGCCAGCTGGTTACGCTTTTCAGCGCACCCAACTACTGTGGTGAATTCGACAATGCAGGTGCAATGATGAGTGTTGACGAGAGCCTGCTCTGCTCGTTCCAGGTGAGTAATTTCCTTCCCTCCAACTATCAACATTCCACCCGTACTGATATTTTTTGTTTTTTCCCCTAGATTCTCAAGCCAGCCGAAAAGAAACAAAAGTACGTTTACGGTAGCATGAGCTCCGGCGGACCCAACACCCCACAGCGAAAGCAAAAGAAGAAATAAAGAATTCGATACGAGCTTCCCCGTGTGCAGCAGGTTCGGGCGGAGATAAGCCATTTCAACGCATTGACAGAAAACCCCCTCGCCATATGACCCTCAATCACCCTTCCTACGACCTCCGCAGACCCACGAAGCGATGAACGACCGAGGAACCCTCATTCACCCCGGGGCAGCCCATACCAATACATCCCACTCCCGCTCCTCAACCTCCGTGATAACCCTGTGAATTCCCTCTCTCTCTCTCGAACCCCGGACGCGCCCCGTGCGATATGCGAAAACCCGTCTTCATCATTCCTGGCCGACTCGCGCGACCTTTGTTACCTTCCGGAGCGGAACTCTTGACCTGTTTTTTCCCCTTTCTTTGCCCCCATTTTTCTTCTTTTTCTTTTCGCTTCCCGCTTAGTTTCTTACCATCTGGATGGAATGTGTATCTCGGCATCCTGGAAAGGGGGTTGGGAAGCCTGGTCTATCTTATTCTTATCTTGTTTCTGTTTATTGGTCTTGTGTTCTGAATTCAATTGATCCATGTTCTCCACCTAGGTCTCCTGCAACTGCGTATCTGACAGGTCTTAGACCCAGATCTTAGACTCGTTTGAGAATAGGAACTGCATTATCTTTGTCGCGAGATTATGGTCCTTCGATAAGAACGTATATACTCCGTATACGTTCCGATGCAGTTAGCCCTAGTCGAATGGTCAGGAACAAAAGCGCGTCATAGTCCTAAATGCCTTTCATTGGACGCCACCTACGTCCCCGGGCTAGTTATGTTGGGAAATCATTAGTTTCCCGTAGCCAATTACGCCGTGGGGTCCTACAGTTCCCCTCTTTACTGTAGTTCAACCAATATTTCCCGAAGTATGAGAACAAATGACATAAGATAGAACTGAGCCATGAACTAGCCTTCAAGTGCATTGTTCACGTCTTTTGAAATCTTGGGGAAAGCACCGGAGCGTCAATTATGGCTATGTTTTGTATACCTTCATACCAACCACCTAGCTTAAGGTACTGGTATCTCTATCTAGCTTGGCTTCGGTACTAGTCCCAGAGACAGAATGAAGCACACTATTCTTTTCTCAATATACGCCCTCCCCACCCAATTGGGGAACATTTTAGAAGTCCCATGTACATATTGTAGTGGGAGGTAAACTAGCGGTGTGTGGTGACCAAGCAGAAATGATGTAACTGTATAAGCGCTTACGCGCAGAGATAAGCAACTCAGACCATCTTCCCTTCCACAAGCCACCTCTAGGTCTCCTTTCTTGTCTCTAACTGCCCCTAGTGGACGAACCTGGACGTGGTCCCTACTACGCAGATATAGCACTTGTCTCAAGCGTTCCCCTCTTCAATATGCACATTATATCCATAGTTCTTGGCAAAGAGATCTTTATGCCACAGATTCATGGTAGCGGACTTTCCTTCTTCTCAAAGTTTGATTTTCGCGTTGAGTGTACATGTCCCTGATACCACCATGCTACATTAACTGAAACTTGATATTGATACATTTTGTGGCCAGAGGTAGTGGCTTCTCTTGAGTCTTTGGAACGTTCCATGCCTTTTTGGAACGTTGAAATGATATTGACTTTCTTATATAGCTTTTGCCGTCGATACTTCTTTTAACGAGAATACATAGGAAGGTGGCTAAGTCACCAGGAGTGTCTGGTTGTATGTTATCTCACGCCTGTCCACTTGGGCAGGTGGTCGAGATTAAGCGTCACACGCCTCCAGCACCCGTGGACCATTGTTACATTGACAGGTCTTTCCTCTTAGATTTAAAATAGGCACTAGGCACTATACGTAATATAAATTCACCATAAGCCTCTTCTCAATCTCGTTTCCACCCTCACCTTCACCATTCTCTACCTTCACCTTCACCTCCATCATCCACCATACTTGCTTCCAGTCCCTGTTTCCAGCTTCCCAGCATGTCATCGCCCAGCATGTCACCTTACCGCCACAAGCTAGTACCACCAGCCATGACAGATCTCATGCTAGGCATGGATGAATGGGACGACGGGGGGGTTCCATTGACGTACTTCCACCAATTTATTGCCCTTGAACCACTGCCTCTCCAAGAACAGGACCTGAAAATGAATTTGTCTGTGTTCATGAACCTCCCCCTCGAAATCAAGCGTATTATCTTCAACTTCTGCGATCCACCAACGCTTTTCCGTCTCATGCAAACGTCCTCCTTCATCCGGCGTGAGTGCTCGGAAATTTTCTGGAAGAATGACATATGGTATCGACCCCATCGTGCATGCCCGTTCCTCAAGCCAATTCACCACTGCCCTGATTTTGCCTCTCGAGTTAAGCAGGTGGAACTTGAACTTCCACTCTTCGTGAATTTTAGTCAGCAACCTGACCGTACGTTCCAAAAGTTCTGAAACACGGTGCAAGAGCGATTCCCCTCGGCACATACTATTGTTTTGATCTATGATTACTCATGGACCCCCCATCTCCCTCCCTCCACAGTAGATTTTGAGTACTTTGCCATTTATGAGCTCGTGGCGTCGACTCCCCTAGGTATCACTACCCGTGTTGCGAAGAGGCATAGCGACTGGAGCGGTCACATACTTTATCAAGTCCAACCTTCTTTATGGACCATTGTCGAAGACCCATGGGTTCCGATGCGAGTCGTGCTGCCCGCAAGAAGAGTCCCACATGACCTCCCCCTCCATAAGTATCTGGTAGACGACCGGTCGTTTTATTGCAGCTCTCGCCAGCAGATTGGTAGGGAATGGCTGGTAAAGCAGACATATGCGCTTCATTCTCCAGGTGAGAATGGTAAGGCATTCAAGTGCTCGCAGCCCGACTGTGACTACTCGGTCGCAGGATGGCGGAATTTCAAGACCCACCACCGTTCAATCCATGGTTATACCGAAAGGGAGATTTACGGCATGTTCCCTTATCACCCAGACACCGCGGCGGAGATGAAGGCTACCATTGATGAAAAGGAACGCCGCATGGTGGATGAATTTAGTAATATCGCCATCCTGGAGGATACAGATATTCGAGACGAAGAGGTTAGGAAAAGGCAATTTGAAGCTAACCTCCAATTTGATGAAGTGCTCGAGGGTGGATTGACTGAATATGGCATTGGCCTTTCTCCCTCCTGATGTGTCACTCGAAGAATCATTTGTGGGGCCTCAAATTGAAGAGGTGGACTAGCCACGAAGGCGCAAATGTGCCCAGGTGTAATTTACCACAGATTACAATAAATAGCCCCCAAAAAATTCCTACATAGATGGTCCACATAAACAGAGCTTTAGTTAAGTCTCCCTATGTAGACATCAGCTTTAATACCCAAAATGGGCAAACATGCGGGTGTATAACATCGACAGCTGAAATGAAAAATGTTATGTGTGTTAATTCTATGCAATGGCAATGGATAAACATCCTACCAAGCAGAATATACAAGATACCAATGAGCAAAATATGAGATCCTTATAAGCAATGAGGGTTCAGAGAATTTTTACAGGTCCACCCTTCTATCTTTCTGAAATGTACACCCAACATCAAGTCAAGTAGATATCACCTTGATCATTCTTCTTTAAAGTTTCTGTTTAAAATACTTGTACGCCCACTTAGGAACATACCTGACCTAGGTGTTGTTGTTTTGATTTACTTAATCAATCAAGAATAAGATAAAAGATAGAAAGCGACCTGGGCAGTTACCGCGCATTTATTATAAAGAAGACCAGGCGGGCTAGTAATTAAGTATATTTCGTGACCAGGGCCTATATGGTGTTGGGACATGTAAAGTCCACGTCTTCTTCCAAAGTTATTATTTACAAACGCTTCATACATTTATCTCTCATTTGCCACCTACATCCGCCCCCTTGGGACAGCACGCATTGGCTTCCCTTAACCAACAATAACGAGAGCCACTTGCGCTAGAGCCATGATTCAAAAGCTCTACAGCACAATGGAGGGATTGCGGCAGAGAAGGTCACCATGGCTGTTGTCGTTCTCATCTGTACCGATCATAAACTCGGGGCAGCACTGAGCCTTGGGGTGAAGCTTCCCGGTAGCCAGGCAAGTCTCCTCAAATTCGGCGGTAGTCGAGTAGTTTGAAGCTGCTTGTTCAATGTAGTTTAGCAAGAGTTGGTCTCTTCCAGATGTCTTTGTGGATATCAGGGGATAATCTTACCTTTCAGGCAGACGGTGTAAGGATAATGTTCCGAAGTCCACGGCATGGAAAAGCAGCATGCAGCAACGGGTGCGCCGGGGGAGGGGCAGACAGAGCTGGTGCGCTCGGTGAGGGTAGTAGGATGGGTGAGGGCAATGCCAGCAGAGGCAGCCATAAGGATGATAGAGGCCTTCATTTTGAAAGTGTGGTTATTAAAACGTGGAAGATGTTTTGTGATGTTTTGTTCAAAGCAGCAGGTGCGGATTAAGAGTATTTATACTTGAATTTCCCAATGATGTCTCCGATCAATCCGAGTGGTCCACTACATGTACTCAATCTATAGAGTAAGAACCGAAATGTCGGATCTGGGTGGTTCATCCCAGTGGTTAATCCATTTCCTATTCAAACTTCTGAGCTGTAAATCCTTGCCCATTCTTTCTTGCACCCCGCATTGCGATGATGGAACTGCTCCATGATTCCCCGCTAACTATTACGATCGAAGGTTCTCAGCAAAATACGGGGATTATAGATGGCTTGTAGTGGGGCAGCTGAGGGACCCTACTCATCGCCAGCTCAGCCGCACCCAGGAACTTTCAAGGTCCCATCATGATACACTTCATTGGGAAAACAGGGGTGCATATCGATGCAGGGGCGTGTGTTTCCCCCATTTTGCCAATCACTGCTATTTGCGGGCTGGTTAAGGGTATTTATTAGAGATCAGGAATGGAGCCCGTTTAGGTCAAGATATAGCCACGTGACTTGCATACTTTATGCAGATTTGAGTTTTCAAAGCAGAAGTTCATTGCATAAATAGCATAGTTAGCCTTTTTCTCGAACATTATGTCTAGGATCTGGTATTCTTGACGGTATCCTCTTATAGTCTAAACTTACAAGAGATCCACCAAACCCACTAGTGCGTGTAGCGCTCAATGATTGATCTCAAGGCCTTGGCAGTGGGTCCAGAATACTCCGTATACTTATCGTGTGTAGTACATATTGGCCAAGCCGATTTTGGAAACGACTATAGTACTGAGCCATGACTGAGGCATTTCGATGTCTTTCCCCTCCAGTCACAAACCTAGATACAGATAATTCGTGGGTTTATCTCGGGGGTAAACCATGGCTATGTAAGCACATTGTACTCCGTCCTCTGGACTTTTATAGCATTCACATACCTGTATGCTCCTATCTACTGTATCTGTCTGCTATCTTGAATTTAGTTCCAGGTAGAGGAGAAGTAGATATACCCTTGAATCCAAGATAATCTTATTGGGCGCCACTTATTACTCATCACATAAGCACAGCCCTGAAATGCATTATATGTACATATCAAAATGGGTGTGAGGTCTTGATTGGTTAACTTATGGGGCCAATCAGGCTTATATAAGATGAAGGCCCCCGTTTCTCGTTTCAAAATTATACTATCGTAAGGCTGAGAGGGGGTGCGTTTTGACTTTTTTGCTGAGCCATGATCTACTGCAAGTAAGACTTCCTACATCTACGGAGTAGTACTGGAGTAGAACCAATCATTTTTGTAAGAGGCAGAAGCCCCCATTTTTCTAGTCTTAAATATTGGAATCCTTCTCATCCTCTAGATTCTCTCGAATCTTGACTTTTTCGCTGAGCCATGATCTAATGCAAATAAAACCTCTTAGTCTGAATCTCGGCATTCAGTGTTATTTTTGTCCTGGGTGACAATGGTTTATGCTTATATGTATGTGTGCACTGAGCATATTACCCACCTAAACCTCAGGCTTATGTTCAAGTTGGGCCCTTGAGAATTTAGATTATTGTCGCAGATCTCATCTAAAAGGTTACTCGAAGCAGTTTTACCTGTTATCAAATAAAGGTACAAGGATTTTCAAGTTGTAAAAGAACACTGGTTACCTTACTTCATACAAGACACGAGTCAGTTATAAGATATAGAAGAGCCATTCACTATTTTAGAACTATCGTATAGAGAAAAAAGCAAAGTCACCGGCTAACTGGCAGCAGTGTAAACACGAAAGTGGGAGCAAAACATAGACGAATGGGGACGATATAAAGGCTGACTGAGCCAAAAGACATGCACTGAGTGGGGTACAAGCGGAGTCAAAGACGTCAAGACGTTAAACGTGTTGAAGGGTGGTAGATACCATTATGGTAGCTATCTAGAGGTATTGTGGTGTGGGTGATTATTTGGGGATAGGTGGGGATTGCTATGTGAGTTGGGCCATTATCCTTCTTTCCCATCCAGATTCAATGAAGAGGAAGGGAGGAATTGGGGACCAAGTGGGTGAGATGAGTGGGGGGAGGGATTGGGATATGTTTAAAGTGGAGCGCTTTAAACGTACTGGGACAGCCAGCGGATACCCTCGCCGTAACCTAATGGTATATATTAGCACATGGAAACCCAATGTATAGTCATAACCGTGGTGATACTCACCCTGTCTCATGACAACACTGCACATGAACAGCTCAATGGGCCGGATGCCCTCGAGAGGAACCTTGCCCTTGCCGGTGGTCTGGTACAGACCAAGCTGGTGGCGCAGCTCATCCTCGCTCACAGCATCGGGGTGATCGATCTTGTTTCCGAGGACGAGGAAGGGAACCTTGGCGAGGTCCTCCATGGCGAGGAGAGCGTCGAGTTCAGCCTTGGACTCGGGGAAACGCTCGTAGTCCTTGGCATCGACAAGGAAGACGATACCGCTGACCTCGGGGAAGTAGTCCTTCCACAGACGGCGAGCTGGATAGATAACATCGATTAGCGGAGCTGCTCCACCAGACGAGAAATCCCCGGAAATGGTTCCGCGGGTCGGTGGTGCTCAACTCACCCTGCTGGTGACCACCCAGATCGAAGGTAGTGAAACGGTTGTTGCCAATGGCCAACTCCTCAGAGGTGGGGTGCGCAGTCGGCGAGAGGACAGCAACGCGGTCGTTCTATCCGTCGGAAAATAACCCTGTTAGCCATCATCATGCCATATGCCGAGATCCCGCGCCAAGGGAGGGTCCAATGTCCCAAGCCATTTTATCCAAATCAACCATTCCAAGTGCTGCCCGAAATCCCGGTATCAAGCTTCAGGACCAATATCATTCCATTCCCAATCGGCGCAGGTCTGTTGTCACACGACCGACTCACCTTCAACATGTGGAGCAGGGTGGTCTTTCCGGCATTGTCCAGACCGAGGAAAAGAAGCTTAGCGTGCTTGTTCAGCAGGCCAAGAGAGGCGAGCACATCGTAGACTATAAACAACGAGAGAGATCACATCAGTAAAGCTGAGATTACAGGACCCGAATCACAAGCCGCACGGGGACCGCGGCATTTCGAATCCAGCGAGCCAGGCTTTGTTTTATCCAGATCAACATGAGAGAGCTCCATGCAGCTACTCCAAGCCTTAACTACTATCCAGTAAAGCCGGTTCTTCCCTCCTGGTTCTGTTCTTGCCGATGCTTGCATGCGGATAGGTGGTTGGGCCGAGGGTCGGGTTCGGGGAAGCACTTACACCAGTTGATAATCCACATAGCGAAACTGGAGGAATGTGAGGTGTGTGTGACTTTATCGGATCGAGGAATGCGAATGCACGGTATCGCAGACGAGAGGGCGACGAGGTGGATGGAGGGGGAAGAGAAGAGAAGACAGGTTGATGTTGTTTTCGGGATCGGCCAAATCTCGGTGCCTAAGGCCGCAAGGCACCGACAGTGGCGGACCTGACGAAAATGAGTTAGGACTAGAGAATTAGCAAAGATAAGGCGTCTCTTGAGTCCAGTGGTGTGATGCTTCGATTTACAGAATTTAGGAGACATTTCAAGTATTGAGTATTTGTTATTTGTTATATATCTATTGTTCATTGAACCCAATCCGCTTTATCCACAATGCAGCAAATTCAGATAAGGGGTATAAGCACCGCAACCATGCAAACTCAAAAGGACAGAAGACCCCCAGGAGATAAACATATGATCGGTAAAGAAAGAAAGCAAGAACGGATCCTCCCCAGGATGATTAGAAAAGGCTGAGGTAAAGAAAAGAAAAGTAGAAAAGAAAGTCAAAATGGATGACCGGAAGTTGGTTAAAAGTATGTATCAGCGAAGGACTTGGATCCAGACCAAGCGAAGGGGTGAAAAGTGTTATGTACAATTCGAAAAAGGGTATGGGGAAGACAATTAAGTCCTTGAATGTATGGGAAAGCCTAAACAGATAGGACGAGCTGGGTGTCTTCAGCGACACCATAAGCTCTGCACCTCTCAGCAACTTCGAGGCCAAGCTCCTTCATCCGTTTGGCTCCCTTGCCGGGAGTCTTCCGCTGGGTTGTTTGTCCCTTAGCGGCTTGCTTGCGGCAGTGTTGGCGCCAGAACTTTTCTTTTCGTTTCTGGCGCTTCTTTTCGAGGCCCTCGACAATGTCGATGGGGCCACGAGTGTGCAATACCTCACGAGCGCGAGAGTATTCATCCTCAGGAGACTCGGAGAGAGGTTGAATTCCGTGCCACCGATGTGACTGGTCGGTAGCAAAGAATGGGTTTGGTGTACGAGGCAACGACTTGGTGCGTACCAAAGGCTGGCGATGTTGGACCAGGTGGCTAATGTTGAGACCGCGAGGCGACTCCAAGGCCGGCATCTCCTTCCACTTCTGAGGCGAGGGAGATTTGGCTCGCGCACGGGGAGGCGGTGACTTGAGACGCTTGGGAGAGGTACGACCAGTACGAGGAGGGGGCGGGGACATCATGCGCTTGGGCGAGTGTCGTGGAGAAGAGCGGGTCGAGGCTTCAGTCCGGCCGCGAACTGGCTCAGCATCGGATCCCTCTTCATCCTCAGAAAGATCCTCGAGGTCTTCTTCGGCCTCGGGGTCACTGGTGGGGAAGCTGGGGTCGATGTCTTGTGGGATCGGGACGTGCTTAGAAATGCGGCGCTGTTCGAGGCATGACTTGTAGGCCGCCTCGAGAGGACGATCCTCATCCAAAGTTCCACAGACGAAATCGGTGCTGTCAGGCAGATTAGGGGTACCTGGTCGCATTTTGATGGGCTTGGTTGCGCCGCGGCGTCCAGCAATCTTCTGCACGGGCGCCGGCAGCCACTTTTGGTGATCGTCGGTCATGGAGTCAAAGGAGGTATTCGAAGCACGACGTTCCATGGTCGGAGGGAAAATGTCAATAGCAATAACATTGATTTCGGATGCGGCCGCAGAGGGGGCCCAGAATTCGTAGTCCGAACCATCATCGTCGCTCTCATCCGAATCCGCAAAGCCCTCCTCGTTGTCCGACTCGTTACCGTCATCGGAAGAGAAGTCGTGGACAGTTGAGTCATCGTCGGCGAGATCCTCGATGTCGTCGTCGTCCTCCTCTTCCTGATCAGCTTCTTCGGCGAGGCGGCGAATGGCGTTCTCCTTCTTCATGCAGTCGTTCAAGGTAATCTTCTCGGTAAACTCAGTCTCCTTCTTCACCCACTCGTCATCGTCATCCACAGAGCTAGCAAACTCATGGAACCGAGTCGCCTCGGATTCCTCAAACTTGCCTAGACCACTTGTCGGAACACCCTTGGGCGAATCAGTCACAGGTGCCTTAATCTCTTCAGAGACCTGGGCGGAGGAAGAAGTCTTGCGAATAGCAGGGGCGGGAGAACCACGGCACCGCGTCCGGAATGCAATCTTGCGACCTGGCGAGCGTTCTCTTTGAATTACAGACTGTCGACCCGGGCAGGCGAATGTAAGGGTGGTTTTGCGCTTCGGGGGTTCGAGGGTATCTTTTTGAGGTTGAGGTGTAGTCGTTTGTGTCTTCTCGGGCGAAGGAACCTTGGGCTGGGCTGACTCCTGAGCCTTGCCACAGGCGAAGCTAATACAACGCTTACGTCCAAGGTTGGCCTCGACGGAGTTCTCATTGGTATCAACAACCTTTACGCGTTGAGTTAAGTCCTTCTTGCCAGCCATGGCAGCTTTGCCCATCATCTGCGGAGGGAGTGGCGGACTCGGTGTGTTGGAGAGGGAAGGGCTGGTGAGACCGCCATCGCTGGTCAGCTCGGCGGTGGAGATTCCAGAGATGTTGCTGTGCGGGTAGGAGCGATAGGAGTAGACGGAGTCGTGCATAGAGGTGTGGT
Source organism: Penicillium sp. S1602 (assembly GCA_023626355.1). NCBI lineage: Eukaryota > Fungi > Ascomycota > Eurotiomycetes > Eurotiales > Aspergillaceae > Penicillium > Penicillium sp. S1602. The sequence goes on along the minus strand of JAMAGW010000008.1, from coordinate 631,708 downwards.
GTTGGTCTATTGGCGAAATTTCCGGGCTGCTCTTCAAGGCGCGAGTGAGCAGGGATTCCTTCCGCTCGACCATAGTCGGCCGGGTAAAGATCATATCATCATTCATCGAGGTAGCGTGCAAGATATGGTGATCAGGGGGTTCGTCCAGGTCCTCAGCCATGTCGGATTCGTCATGTGCCGGTTTGTTGGAAGAGCTGGGCGCAATGAGCATCTTCAAAAGGTTGTGAAAAGAAAATCGATCTCCACGAGATTGAGCCATGTCGTATCAATCCAAAAACAAAGAAAACATTCGAAGTAGTGTTGATCGCAGTGGTGCGAGGTTCACCAGAAAAGTTCAGATAGTTGAAAAGTTAGATGCTCTCTCAATAGCTCTCTCTCAATATCGATCACGAAGTAGGATCGACCCAGAGGGCGAAGAACACTCAGTCCCACGCAGGACAGCTTGTCATGATATACAGGACATGTTTAGGGGGCGTCAAATGTAGTAGGTGACGAAGATCAAACTGCCAAGAACGATAATTGTCTTTCACGAATAGCGACTTCAATGATGTCGTAGGGTGGCACGAATAGTTCTTGACTTGCCAAGAGATCTCTTGGATGGCGCTTTGGATATGGATAAGAAAAAGCAATGTTGGATGAAAAGGAAAGGAAGAGTAAAATGAAGAGGGGAGAGTAGAGAAGAGTAGAGAAAATGAGTATAGTATAGTAGTGGAGAGGGGGGAATGAAGTAGGGTGGGAGAGTGACGCTGGGCGGCACGATCGGCTTAGGCTTAGCGTGGAGAAATTTGGGTTTTTTATTAAAATAAAAAATCGAAAAAAGAAATTTTCCTTTTTTCCTTTTCCGCCACTTGTACACGCTTCCACTCTGATTCTACGAGACCCACCAATATGCATACAGTACCTGCACCTCGAAATAGTACTGTAGTCACAGTAACAGAATAATTATTACTTATTGCTTAGTACATAAATGACACAATGTTTCTAATAGTTTTCATGTTTCTGAACAAGTTGGACCAGTTTCGACTTTTCCTTGACAGGACGCCTTTAATTCTCTGATCCGTGGCACAATTGGTTTCATTTTGATTTTCCGTTGAATGGTGGAGCGGCTGACTATTGTGTGTCGAGTTGCTGGTCAACCGCTGCAATCACTATGAGGGATTTTGTTGCTACTAAACCAGATCAGGGCTGCCGCACCAAAAAAAAACCTGCCGCTCTTACCGTATCATACCCAGCACTACATCATACATTCAACCTATACTCCGTAGAAGAGATTTCAATACGAATGAACGTCTAATATTATATTGTTTTATGCTTTATTATTACTCCTATTAATTCCCTCTCATTCACCGGTTTCTTCCATACCAAATTCCACCAAAAATAGTCAAAAATTGAAATCGACGGTTTCATCCATCGCGTACGGTATCGTTATCCCCACGTCACAGCTACCGCTCACGGCGCCGATCCGTATCGACCGGTATCGCAGTCCTCGTACCTGTGCCTGAACCCTCTTGGTCAAACCCTAGAGTGCCCTAGTCTGCAATTACCGTGTCCACTATAACCAACCAGGTAATAGTAACGAACCTGAACCGAAGCCAAATCCCCCCAAACACTTCTCAAACTATAAACGCGCTCTGCGCGCTTTGTCTCGCAAATCCCTTCCTCCCACGACTTGGCAACTGCTCTGGTCCATAGGAATGCTTGGATTTCAATATTCAATTGTCCGGGGTAGTCCTTGCACTCTCGATGCGGATACACCTCTGGGACCTTCTTCTGACGTAAATAAACGGGTGGTCGGGTTCAGAGTGGATCTTAACTATGAACGTATGGAGACTGGTTTCCCCTACAGAGTAATCCTATCCTTTGGTGGATGTACAGCACATACTTGACCCTCAATCTGGCATATCCCCACCATAGCAAGCTGTACCTCCTGTACGTCCGGGTAGATCGGTCTTGGTATACGGCTGTGCTCAAGTGTATGATCCTCATTGCATTGCCTGCCCAAAGCATGCCAAGGCTAAAAGGCAGCACCGTTCTTTGTTGATCTATCATGAGCCCGACTCAAGGGCATTGGTCTAATGTTGGTTGGGAGTTCGTCATCCTGCGAGGCGAAGTACTTCAACTTCAGGTACCTCTGTACCCGGTACCTAACTCACATGCATAAAGGAGTCGCGTGGTCAAGAAAAAGAAAATCCTCCTTATCCTACGCTGTATTTCCGACCTGCGGTGAAACGTGTACCTCAATCCCCACCGTAGGGCGTAAAAAAAATCTTCAAAGCAAGACATGACCTTGGAAAAACCACTCTTAATCTTCGTTTTATTGCTTTTATAGGTAAAGGCACCAATCGCTTGCATAGGATCTTGCTGACGAGGACGCCCACGTTGGAGTAAAGAGGAGCGGTCAGTCACGATTGCAACTCGGGTCCTCCCCGAGACCCTGCGGATCCAGTAACAATGGGTACTCGAAAGAAATTGGAAGGATGGGTATTTCCTCCACACCAGTAATAATGCAGGCCAAAGGTCGGGAACCAGGATCCTGGATTAAAGAATAAAAAAAGCACTTTCAAAACACTTCAGCGGTTAGATCGGACAAGCTTCGCGAATCCTCGGATCGTAACCCCACACTGCAGCACATCGGTCGCGAGCAGGCATACCCCCTGTAAGCAGAGAGGAAGCTCACTGGGCTGCAGCATTTCACCCATGAACCGGTTAGAAGGTGCAGCCGCGCAGACAGGTTTGAAATCACGGGCGAAAGCTTGTTGTCAACAGAACGGCCATGTCACTAGGATGTCCCACGTTGCGGTGCCATATCTCAACCCCATTTTGGAATGGAAAGTTTCGCGAAGCAGCAATCAAATCACTTGAGGGTCCGGTGAAATTAGGACCGTGCCACGAGATTGTCGATCGGGCCTTTTCTCCCTTGCCCGCGTGTCAGCTATTCTTATTGGAGTAGGGAGGACGGGCTTAAGCCGCCGGTCATTTTGTTTTTCTACCCTGGCTCACGTCTCATTGCTCTCGCCTAGTATGCCGGAATACAGTACATTAACAGTACATAATAATCCGTAATGCACTCCCCAGTTGTCCCCACATGATTTGGGGACAATCTTACTCGGGCGATTTCCATTTTGTATTCACCCGGGCACTCCGTTAAAAGGGTGAAGGGCAAAAGCCACTAACGGAAAAAACAGGGCCAAGAACTCCATCCTATCACCCCCACTTCAAGTCGTGAATTCACAATGCCCCAGTGATGCTCTCGTGGCACCGGGACGGGACAGTGGTCGGCATCAGCTCATGGGGATTCGACGACCAAGCCGTCCTCCGGATCCGCAACGTAGACTAAACCTGCCGTGTAGCGCAATAAGGTGTGAACTGTGCAGGTGGAGGCGGCGCTACTGTAAGACTGCATGAGCGGCACGATGTCCGCAATCTTGCGATGGGCAATTGGAGTCAGGAGCATACGATGCACACTACATAAACAAGGCAACTGTTGACCGGCAGCATCAACCGGGGAAGTGGAGACGAGCTTGGAACGTACTAAGGATCGTGCGGTGAATTGGCAGAAACTACGGATAGTCGTGCATGGATTGGCGTTCTCTAATATGAGGCATTTTAACCGCTCTCCACTTACGATGCGACGAGCACCGGATGTGGTTAAGCTGAATTGAAGTTGAGCTAACTTGACTTGTACTTTGGTTCCATGGCAATCATTATTTGACAGCGGTTGTCTCGCTTGGCCATGGGACTTCTGTTTTTCCGTGACTTGGTCCTTGATTCCGCAATGAGATTGCCAATTTCTTTGGCTTATCCGTTATCGCGGAGTTGGCTGTTCCTAGTCTCTCTACCCCCTTAGTCTCAGAAAGGCAATAGTTCAATTCCCGTACTTTGGTGATACCATTCGCGAGACACGGGATCCAAATTGCCCGCTCGGCGCTGCAGCCATAAGCCAGCATTTTCCACGTAACCACCGGGCTATTATTGGGGTCTTGTTGGATTCCCAACAATATTCCAAATAATTTAGGATATCAACTTGGCCATGTACTTGTCGCCGTCGCCATTGCCACAATTTACGGTGGCGAACGGTACTTGCGAAGGGTACCTACAGGCATCCTCGGGAGGATTGTACCTGATCAAAGGTACTGTACAGCTTACATACAGTAAGCCGAACCATGGAATCTTCCAGGACTCTATTTTACAGAGTACAGTCAGCGAAATGACAAACCATTCCAATCAATCGACGAAATAACCACTCAACACTAACGAACCCTGAACCAATCCCATCCCGCAACATCTGCCAAGAAATCACCCTGAAACAACATCCATGCTTCGATCATATAGGGGGCTCAAATCAAACCAAAGTCAGGAGAAGGACAATACAGACACAGACCGAACACATTTCCGCAACAATGCTTGGCGAAACAATAATTTGGACCGCCAAGCCTTAAACAAAGCAGGCTTCAGAATACGCCCGATGCAGCTCGAGGATGGAGGTGTCAGAATCCCTACCCAACCCAAACAAAAGAAAAACAAACCAAAAAACAAGGGGGTGGAACTATAAACTCCAGCTCCACAATAAAATTCTGGGGTGAAGACAGTGGACGAACACCAGTTCTTGGCTTACCCCCTTGATCCCTCCACATCGACTCCTATCCTATTTCTGGAGAAAAATCAGGGGCAATGTGCAAATGCCCAATCTCAACATACGTAAGGACACTCTCGGCGCCAAGCAATTCCTCAATTCAGTTCAATGACCTCCACGACTGCGCCTGAGGCTCGGCAGGACAATTGCAAATGGTCCTGCGCCAAGGGCGATCATGGCGATCCGACTCTGCCTGCGCGCATAAAGGGAGGGTCTTGGCAGCACAGGAACTATCAGAACGACTATTGGCGTTAGCGCCAAGATGTTGCACAACTCCGGTGAAAGAAGAGAAAGGGCGGATTGACTCGAAGCCTTGCAGTGCGATGATACTCGGCCCCGGGATCGACCGGCGACAAATTGCTGGCTTGGCTGAGAATCGGTACGGACCGATCGAGTAATATATTGCGGTCGGGTTCTTGCTGCTCTGCTTACCGGGTGCTGGTGACTCCGTGCTTATCGCGCAATACGGGTTGATGCAGCCTTGTCTGGGAGTGATGGCGTATTCTGGCCTTCGATTCGTGCAGGATCGCTGCGGCTTAGGGATGCTGCGCCCGATGTTTACGTCCTCTACAATGTGTGTTTATCACACCAATAACGGTAACTGCCCAGATGGTTAAGCAGGCTGCCTAGATGTGTAGACGATGGCCCAACGGATTTATACACAACAGACTAACTTTGGAAGTACTCGGCTTTGGAAGTACTCAGCTTCGAAGGTCGGCGATACCGGCTTCCTGCGCCCAGCCTGAATACAGCTCTGTGAAAGGTAACGGAGTTATTATCCAATCAATCAATAATCCCTGCACCGAATCCTCACAACACTCCTCATTTGTACTAACTCCATCCATGGATACATATTCGGCACGATCAAGCCGAATACGAAGTCTAAAAAATCTGGAACCCTGATACATGTAACATAACACCCACTTAGACATGTAACAGTACAAGAAACCATTCAACTTACAATCAAGTAAAATCGTGCTTTGGCCCTTGGAACATGAACATCAGAACACAGGTTGCTGATCGACCTGGCAACCAAATATGGTTGGCCCGCAACACTGGTCACCGGGACGGCAACCAGTCACCAATAACAACACTGTATTCTCGCAGCAGCACAAACAATAGTGTACTTACGAAAACAGATGCCGGATAACACCGGAGTGCACTATTTCTCTGGATCTTCATCACGTACGCGCACAGGGATGATGATCGCCATCACGATGGTGGAGGCAGATGTCATCTGTTCTTAGTATGAAAGCCCAGTCATCTGAATACATCTGTGGGGCCACGTTATCGTTATCGCCTGAGCAACGATGATCATGTAGGATGTATTGGGTTATGAATCGAGTTGTGGTGGCGTGTATAAGAGACCCATGATATCATCATTTCCGTTCCCGTACAAGTGGCCACCGATGGGGCTGAAACGGTAGTCACAGCCCCATGCTGTGCTTTATTTGGTCGTTCTCGTTTGTGGATATTAGCGATCTAATGAACATATCAGATGTCGACAATTGTCAGATTCTTGTTGTAATGCTCCAGTCTGGTGCAGGAGTCTTGCAGCAATTAATTTCTGTGTAGGTTTGGTTCGGGATACTGAATACGGCCTTCAACCAGTGGTTTGGTATCCGTCGTTTTCTTATTCGCCTGGTCTACCATTCAGATCCTTGGCGTGTTGGGGCCTCCTGGCATGACGATTTAGATAGGGCTCGGGTACGTTTCAGCGGTCTGGGGAACCTTGGAACGGGTTGAGGCATTTAGTACCGGGATATGTATGCAGGGAGTGTAATCAATATCACCGCTGATGTCACAGTTAATATACAGATCTAATATTGAATCTATACTTTCTGCAAAGTCGAGATCACATCTCACCGCTGCTTTTCATTATCCAGGAATATTCGAAGATCCTCTCTTGTCTTCCTAATTAGGAATCGTATCGACTGGATGGCTTCTTCCTCGCCACGCAGTGACACAGACGATAATCGCTGTCCGATCGCAAATGAAGGAACATTGGTTGTTTTCCCGATAATCTTGTACAAATGAGGGCAATCCGACCATAGGAACTGGGATAGCTCTGGTAGTGACTGGAGCAGGTCGTCAACAGAGTCATTTCGAATATCCATTACCGCTCGCTTGGACTGCATCTACGAAAGGCTCTCGGATAATTGCGTCAGGGGCTGACGTCGTGTAGGATCTCGTCTAGGCTGGTGCTCAGCTTGAAGGGCGTAGTCTTATCTGGACAGTTCTAGGAGCCAGCCCTGATCTCGCATAACTGGCTTCTATTCGTAGGTCGTTTCTCGTTTTTATCGTCTTTATCGCCATCATCGAACAGTTCGTCTTCCATCTGGTCGTTCTATTGGGATGTGTCACGGCATCGGGGCCCTACCTTCATCGGAGTGTATGAATATATTTATCACATCGTCTATGACCGCCGCATTCGTAGTGCTGTCGGGGGAGTACTTTGCGAGAGAAATTCCGCAGAATGAGTCTTGCCGAATATCAAGTTTGGATAGTGTGAAACAGTGAGCTCTCACATTTTCATTGCATTTAGTTACAGCGGACTCAAACGAAGGAAATTGTTACTCCGTCACTTATGTAAACCATGTCGCCGACATAGGTAAATATCCGGCTATAACACACCAGAAGATTCTGCTTTAGAGAAGATGGGCGTGAGGTTCATCTTAATCAACCATGTGGACATCAAAGCCGACCATCGCAGTCATTCGGGAGTATTGTTGTCATTGATCTCTGCAAATGTCCCCTCCTCGTATTTCTGAGTTTCACCAGACTTGTATGCGAGCCATGGAGTGCCTCGCAAACGACCGGTTATTCCCAGTCCCAACAATTCCAGAGTAGTAAACACACCCTGACACCACTCGTACCGATCATGCAATCCGTTTCCGTGGGAAGATTGAGAGAAAATTGCCATATGGACAAGCAAAGTATGGCCACCGAGAATGTGGATGTGTGATTGGACAATGTAGCCAACGCCACGGCAGATCTGGTCAGAGTAGAACAGAGATTATTGAAGAAAGTGCTGATGATTGTATCATTGTTGATATTGCCTTGCTCAGGACTGTCCGAATTAGATGGATACGCTGAAATGTTTCTTCGTCGCTTGGTTTCGTATAGAATGGAATATATCATCAGCAGTGCGGTCTTATAGAGCATGTAAACATCTCCTATATCAACCGACACATACTGACACCTCTCAGGGAAGATGAAGCTCGCTTCTTCAATCAGACCACTACATTTCATAACAATATCGATACATTCTTCCAGTGGGTCATCTCCCTTTACCGGTGATAGCGCTTTCCACATTGGAAAAAAAGAGAGGGCCGATGGGAATGTTGCAATGACGTGAGGTAACTTTGGAGGTTAAAGTAACATGGGGTATGCACACTCATTTTATTATCTCAATTGTCGAAGCAGCATGTTGGAAAGTTGATCCCTCTCAAGGGACTTCTCATGATGAACCAGAACAGCATTGGCACCTTACACGCATGCTATCCACCCCGCACACCCGTCCGTGCAATTTATTACCTGGATTGACTTAGTACAGATCTATGTTTCAGAGAGGAAAACCAGACTCACCTCATATAACTGGAAAACAACATTTTCGCAAAGTATCCCCTGAACTGGAAGCCTAGTGCGCGGTATTAAGCAGCAAAAGCTTGAATAGAATGATTTTAAAGCATCACTCCGTGATGCGTCAAATGTTTGTATTTGAACTTCTTACCCACAAAGACCGAAGCAAGTGCCTAAATAGCTCGATCAAACAGCTGGCTATTTTACTCGCCCATCAGAGATGAGAATATCCTGTGAAATGCGGGTCATACAGTACCCTTTCCACACAACTCTCCTCCACGCCAATTAGAAACTCCATTCCTCCAATATTAGTAACCTGTTGGCACCTGAGATTGATGTGTGAAACAGGAGGCGATGGAACATATGAGTCGATGAAGAGAGAAAACAGTTGTGACCGGATCTGGGCATTGATATTAACGACAATCAAAATGCACATATTCTTACCGTTTCCGCTTTTTCCCGGGACTTATTTGTTGACTCGGCGAAAGTCTTATTGATTGATTTGGGCGCTCTTTTAGATCCTTCCCATGTACAGCCTCGTAAATGGCGGGCGCACTGGGGTCGCTGAAGATCGCACTGTCTAAGTCAGTGAAGGCCTATCATGACACGGTGATAATAGAAAAACCCACTTTCATATTCCACTTTCTGCAAGGATTGCACTTGCTGGATCTTAGAGAGCCTCGCTCGTGATGTTTTGGTGGATCGAAAATATTGGGAAATGGAGACCATGGCGAGCACCAACAAAGAGAACTAACAAAGAGAACAAGTCTGCGAATCATTACCACTTTTGGGTTAATGATCACCACAGTGTCCAAGGATTGAATTAAGGAAGGTATGGAATTGCCATATTCTATGTGCAGAAATGCGGCTGCAATTGAATTGATCATATCATCTAGAATGTGGTCAGGTGATTCTCCAAAGAACCTTCCCTGAACTATATCCCTTCATTCCAGAATGTAAACTCAGTTTTAAGCTTAAATGGCATTCCACTTGAGATCCACGCCGGTCACTCTGACAGAAAGAATTCAAACTTAGACGAATCAGGTGCCTACGCCAAGATCTTACCGAATACAGCGATAGCGCCATCCACAGCTTTCCCACCACGGTGGCACCACCTTTCCCATCACCTTAAATATACATACTCAACTCCATCTCTTCAGTTATGACAGACAGCACTTCACGCGGCAAAGAGCTAATAATTGGAACTCGAAACTCCAAATTGGCATTGGTCCAAGCCGAGCGGGTCTCCAATGCCTTATCCAGCGCACACCCCCAGATTAAATTTCCATGGCAAACAATCTCTGTCAGTGGGGACGTGGATAAAACCAGCCCATTCTTGAAGTTCGGGGGTCCCTCCGATGCGGCCAAGAATATTTGGACGGAGGAGATGGAGGCTAAGCTCGGCACTGGCGAGCTGGATCTGCTCGTGCATTGTCTGAAAGACATGCCGACACGGCTACCGGACGAATGTGCCCTAGGTGCAATTATTCACCGTGAGGATCCTACCGATGCACTCGTTATCAAGGAAAGCTTGCGAGACCGGTATACCGATCTAGACCAATTGCCTGCTGGATCGGTAATTGGTACCAGCTCCACTCGGCGAAAGGCGCTTCTCAGATATAAGTATCCCCATTTGCAAGTGCAGGAATGCCGTGGAAACATGTGAGACTCTTTCTTCGAGTTAGACTCCTGTTTGAATATGAATAGTATAAGCTGACTTTTTCAGTGATACTCGACTGCGGAAACTCGATGACCCAGAGGGACCTTTCTCGGCTATCATCATCGCAACTGCTGGCTTAAACCGGATCAATATGACCAGCCGCATCACAAAGCACTTACATCCATCCGAATTTCCCTATGCCATTGGGCAAGGGGCTTTGGGTATCGAAATTCGTGCAAATGACACTCAGACCTTGAAAATCGTGCAAGCCATCGAAGATCCTCTCACGCGATGGATTTGTATGGCAGAACGATCACTACTGCGTAGTCTGCAGGGAGGATGCTCTTCTCCGGTCGCTGTCAACTCCACGATCGAGAACGAAGTTAACAAATCTCTTCCCGGTCGTCGTCTGCGACTTGAAGGCACCATCATTCATCCCCATGGCTCAAGCCAAATTTCGAAAAGCGCAGTTGCGGATGTGGCCAGTGATGATGAGGCAGAGGCACTTGGGAAGTTGCTTGCAAAATGCCTCGAGGATGGTGGTGGACGAGAGCTTCTTGATGAAATTCGCCTCGTTCAGGAGGAAATGAGGGACGCTTTGAATTAGGCTAATTTCTATTGATGCCCGACATCTCGACCATATTTCAGATCAAACTCATGTTCAAGAAGTAAGTGGATCTTCTGTATAGACAGCATGACCGGGATGGGGAGATTTGTGGAGACTAGTAAAGATAGAAGTAGACCAGCAAATGTCAGGTCATGTCCCATAGACAGATCCAAAATGCATAAATTCATTATGCACGCCGACCAAAGACCATGGGGCCGATGACGACGCGTATCTCGGCTCCGAGATGCACTGATCAACTCAGTCCCATAACGAAACGCATTTGCGAAGTTGCGGACAAACGCCCCGGGTTTTGGGGTCATGGAACCTCAAACTCTGGCTGCGTCAGATGTATTGGGTGAAAGATCAAAGCCACCTCGAGATCGAGGAGTTGGGAAGACCTCGCATCAGCATGAAGTTGAGCGGAAAAAAGCGACCGCTGGAAAGTGCATTATCGATATTGAGCGTACGTTAGTCATGGGAGCCAGACCAAGGCCAGGCTATAGAGAACTCCAGATTTCATATCGTACATATTTAATTCTTCTATGGTTAGATACCACCCACAAACGAAGTCTATGTAGGTGGTGTGCGAAGTAGATTGAAATAAAGCTCGACTGAACAGCAATTGGATGACTATTCAAGAACATAGTTAATCATCCGAACCAATCCGTAATCGAAAGTTAGCGTAGATCTACCAAGACACGCTACCGCGCATGATACATATTCCAGTCGTCGATCAACGAGGGTCTTCCCTCAAAAAGGAAAAGGTTAGCAATCTTTGGCAGAAATCGTCAAAATAGCATTCTCATTGATAGAGTAAGCAGTCAAGCTAAATTTGAGAATGCAGCCAAATTCCCCAACGGCCGAGATATTTCCTCTTATAGCTGGTGGCGCCATGGTGGGTCTAGCTTCGGCCGCATCCTTTGGAGGAATAAGGCTCCAGACGGCCCGCTCCCTTGGGCGCGGGTTGAGGGCGAGTGGTGGCTTACTCTTGTTTGATGGTGGCTTGATGAAAGCAATTGGTGTGGTCTGCTATCTTATGGAGTCAAAGGAATGGCGATAACCCTTTTCGCTTGCAAGGAAATCCTTGCACAATTGGACCGTGTCAAGATCGAAGGAATCGATGAATAGGCAAGAGTAGACATCCGCAATCCAATTGGGACTGGTTATATCCAGCACCCTTACACAGCAAATCCCAGAAGTCGCATGCCAGGCCGTTGCCAATGTCGATTGGCATCATAAGAGTGTCTTTAAATGGGTAGAATTGAGATGTCCCCGCCATCGTTTTCAAAGATCTGCGAGACTCTTCCCCATCCAGCTATGCTGAATTGAAGTCGAATCATTTCCCGCTGTCTTCATTTGGCTCTGCTACCATTTGTCGCTGGGGTTTATGGCCATCGCCAGGAGAGCATTTGCCAATTTCACTCTTCTGCTTCTTTTCACCCTAGCCCTGGATTCGCCTGTGTACCAATTCAGATCTAAATCTTCAATCCATTTCTCTGTTGTTCTGTACAAATTCAATTGTCCATTCAATGTAAAGGCTTGATTCCAACTACAAAAACCTAAGCGACATTAAGCATACGATCTGACCCTTCAATTGCGGTCTGTTCTTGATAAACCCAGGTTCTCTCATGCTAACCGTCCCAAAATCACGCCAGAAACACCAGTTATCAGTTCCGCACTGCACACCACCGAGGTCCCGTCACGGTCGAATGAACATCGTTGGCGTGTCGCTAAAAAAGCTTGACTTCTTCTGCAATCTATCATCGCATACATGGCACGCAATAACAGCACTTGGCACAACATTTTGCAAATGCTTTCGCTTACCATTCTTGTGCAATAAAGTCCGTATCTCGACAAACCCAAGAATCTGGCACTCTTCCTGACGGACTACGATATGATGCTACAAAAACTTCAAACCTTGGATGCTCTCAAGAATTTTCCAGAATTGAGAATCGATACAAATACATCTATTAAGGGTGGAAACAGCAAAAATGTACATCTTCAAACTTCATGTGTAGACAAGCCTCTCGATCAAGGGCCAGGGCCGAAACCGGGCCCGCCAGGGGGACCTGGAGGTCCATCCGGACCGCAGCAGTCTCCGCAGCAGCATTCACAGCACTCAAAGCAGCAGAGACCAGCACAGCTATCCGAATCCCAATTAGAACCTTGTCATGTAGAAACTTCGGGGAATTTCCAGTACTCACATTCCGCAGCAAATATCGCCACCATCACCACCCCGCATGTGAACTCCCATGGATTCAACGCCACCCTGTGATCTAAATCAGTTTCCCAATTGCCGATCAATGATATCAGAAATGATAATAGGGAAGCGTACCGGTTGCTCAGTGACGGTCTGGTTCATCGACGGAGCAGCAGGGCTATTAGGTTGTTGCATGGTGACAGTGTTAGCGTCCCACTTATTCTCATTAAGAGGCGCATCAGCCCCCTGGAACCAGCTCTTAATTGTATCAAACATTGTGAATATGTGAAGAGGATCTTTCTGGGGAGGAACCTATAGACAGAGATGGGGAGTTTCAACGACCCTTTTAAATCTACAGCCAGGCCGCCTCAATTGCATTGCTATGTATAGCTATGGGTACTATCCCGAATATGATTTAATCATCGAGGAAATCAATAGTCTCAATAGTTTCTGTGGCTAGGAAGGACGCGTAAGTCAGCGCCACGTTTGATGCCGAGTGGAGTGTGCCAAGCTAATTTTGCGGGTAGGGCTGCGCCGGATTCGCCGCTTGTTGAGCGCTTGCGTGGACATAATTGCACACCGGGCATCATTGTTTTCAAATCGTACAATCGTGGTGTTTATGTTTGAACAAAGCACTTGATTATCTTAGAAGAATTGTGTAGTTTTACAGCGGATATAGAGGTTGAAATACCATCTAACCTTAAAATCATGATCGGCAATAGCTAAAAGGCAGGCAAAACACATAGCCCTAGATCCAATTCCGAAAACTCCGCCTAAATAGTCTGTTCAGCCTAGGCAACCATTGCCTCTTCTGCACCAGTGACTCTTGGCATCAGACCTATCGAACACCTAATCTGAATGAGTGACAAGTGTGGCTTGGCACATCCCCGATTTGAGTAAACACGCCACTTGAGAGCCACCTGGGAGCCACCTGGGGCAGGGTAGGTCATAGGAAACGAGGATCATGACGATCATGATTCTTCCACGTAGCCATCTAAGCTCCGAGACTTATTCTTGGAATCTTGGCGCTCTCGTATATAAACGAGCTGCACCCCGCATATTTGTAGCTATCTTCTCCAAGCTTCATTACATCAATTGAAATTCATCTTCTACCTACCTATCCACGAAAACTACATACCTACATCCACACACATTTTATCACAATGGGTCTTTTCAGCCACCATCACGATCAGTCTCACGGAGGCCCTGGCGGTAACCAGGGAGGTCCCGGTGGCCCCGGCGGTCATGAGGGTGGTCAACATGGAGGACCTGGTGGTGGTTTCGGCGGTCCCCAAGGCGGCCCTGGAGGCCCTGGCGGTCATGAGGGCGGTCACGGAGGTCCTGGTGGCCCCGGTGGTCGTGAGGGTGGTCAACATGGAGGACCTGGTGGTGGTTTCGGCGGTCCCCAAGGCGGCTCTGGAGGCCCTGGCGGTCGTGAGGGTGGTCACCAAGGAGGCCCCGGTGGTCGTGAGGGTGGTCACGGTGGTCCCGGTGGACCTGGCGGTCACGTATGTATTCCTTCTGATCATGATTGCAACGATTGCTAACATTCTCACAGCAGGGCGGCGGCGGCTGGTAAATGTGACGAACATCTATACGAGACGAAATCATATGACTGGAATTGGGAATGTTAGACTATTAGTCCTGCGGTTGATTTTGGAAGCTTGTTGACTGAGCTTAAATTAACACATGGCTAAAGGTTCTTGGAGAACCTTATATTCTTTATATACTATAGTCAATCAATGTCAAAGGTTGAACCAAGTTTCTTTTCCTACACATATATTTAATGCACTAGAAATGTTGCAGTGGTAGTTGATTCATGCTCAAAATAAATTTCGAGGAACTCATGGAATATCAGTAAAAGAATGACAATTTGTACTCTGTACAACGAGGGTATTATGCTGCGATGAAACAAAATAATAGACTCAGAACCGAACACCCCGGTACCTATCGGTAGACAATAAACTCCATAAAAAATGAACAAGGAAATTGAAATGAATGTTTCAACGCTTTCGTAATATCATGATATCACCGATCGACTCTGTTGTGATCCTCTTCCGGTGGAGAGGTTAATATGTGGGGAAGAGGGTATGATATCACAGGAGGCCGGCGGGTCTCTGACCAGGCTTGCGTAAAGACCGAGGCCGCGCGGCGCTTTCCAGTCGTCGCGATTTGACCTGTCTCCACCAGCGAATAATCACCTCCTTTGCCCACAGGATCTCATCTCTGGTCTGGACAACGGCGGCGCAATGCGTAGCAAGATTCTTTGCTATTGTGCGGCGTAGGTAATTGCGGTCTTCCAGGCGTGCTCGCCATGCACGTTGCAAGACGGTTGCGGCGCGAGCGCGCTTTGAGCTCGAAAGCAATCGAGAGCAGAGGAAGGCGAGAGCACCTAGTGTAAAGTCTCGATTGAGAACGTGTGAAGAGGTTGAACTAGGAGAAACAAGGTGTGCAAATTGAGAGCTGCAGCCTAGTAGTCCGAGGCGTTTCTCCAAAGACATGGAAGCAGACCGCCCGTTTGTGTCCAAGCCTTGATTGCCGGTAATGTAGGGCTCATATTCGTCGACAATACTTTCGTAGATCCGTCCATTGGCAAAACTGGTTGACATGTTGTTAATCTGAAGACTTTTGAGGCCAGCCAAGAGCCCGGCCCAGTGCTGAAGAAGATGCTCATGTTGGTCGTCACCAAATTGCTCACCAGTGAACCAAGCTTCGTATTTTACTTGCTCTGGACCAAACTGTAAGAGAGCTTTGCGTTTCAACCGGGAAATCTCTGTGTTGATGTCATCCCAGTCAACGAGACCTGATAAGCCCCGTTTTCCAACAAGAGCCCACAAGAGGGCAATTGTCTTTTCACGATAACCATCAACAATATCCTCAGCTCGCACATTGTCCACAATTGCACTGGAGCCCTTGATAGACTCCAAGGCAGACAGAGCTAGCTGGACATTGAAGACTTTGGCTGCACGGCTGACACATGGGAACTTGAGATGCTTCGAGAGGGGAACGTCTGCGTGTTCACCAAGTAGAGAAAGAGCCTCACCAGTGTTGAGAGTGATTTCAGTCTGATCTTCAGTGTCACGTCGAGTGTGGCTAGCAGTAATGAAAAGTACTTCGACGAGTCGAGTAAGCCGGACGCCATCTCTCAGGTCCACTGCAATGTTGTCCATTTGGTAGTTGTACTCCAATAGCTGATGTTGGTGGTAAGATAAGCGGCAGCCGAGGTGGCTCAATGGCTTCAGAATGTCACCACAAGATGGCAACAACACCCGTGTCAATGCTTGAAGTACATCCACGGAAGATTTTAAAGGAGACGAGGGCACAAACAGTCGACGGGGAAGACTGCAGCCCAAAGACTGTTTTGCTTGGTCTAGAAGGGCAACCAGCATGATGCATCGGAGCACTGTGCGACGATATACTTTGGCCTGAGCTTCTGCGGGAATTTCGTTGGCACGCAGTAGAGATTGATCAAGGTCTTCGTTGCGCAGCAGGAAAGCGCACAGGAAGTTTTCCAGCTTCCGAACAATGGCTTTCGTGCACCTTGCACTATTTTCAGATTTCATCATGTTCTGGAACAAGTCAGGATCATTGGAAATCTTTCGACCAATAACTGTCTCTGCAGCAGCAGCCAAGGCATGGAGATCGTATGAGTGAATCCATATGTCAAGGAACTTGCGGCGAAGGCCAACGTCTTGTCTGAGACGGCTACTGCGAGCAAGGGCATGCTTGGGAATGTTGAGGGCACCGCAAGACAAAGAGGCTCGTAGCTTTTTGTGCAGCTGGATGAAGTTATCGGTATGGTAAAGTTCGAGAAGCTCCAATCGAAGACAATCCTGGTCATGGTAAGTCAAGTCACCATTAGCGCACTCGAACAAAGCATTGACCAATTGAGTAATCACAGTCTCCTGGTGTGAGAGCCAATCATCTTCGTAAAGTGCAGGCTTTTTGATATCCTCACTCAGTTTTGGATAGTCGTGGTTCAGCTCCCTCAACTTCGAAGATGCATTTTGAAGTCTTGAAGCAGTGTTTGACCCAGACCGACCGCGGCGATCAGAAAGTGCTGATACGCGAGTGTTAAGTGACGTACTAAGGGGTGGCCCCTTTGGCTCAGCCATTCTATTTTGACCACCGCGCACTGCGGAAGACTTTGCATTGTTCTGCTTGTCTCCTAGTACGTCCCGCTTGGGTAGAGGTTGCTTTGGAGACACCGGGATACCTTCGGCCGATCGAACAGTGCGAGAAGTAGGATTTGGTTTCGAGGATGACATGGTGCTGATTCGAGGCTTGACGAGCGGCCTAGTTTGAAAATCGGCTTTCTTCTCAATGTGAATGAGTGATCCAGGAGGAACATTCTCCTTCCCCCCATTTTTGCCGGCCACATCCATTCTTGACGCAGCTTCCTGTGCAATTTTTGTACTTGGTTGCAGCGGAGCCTTTCGTGCACCTGTAGCCAACGACTTTCTAGCTTGACGGTTTGCTATCCGTGCTTCAAGAGTATTGATTTGTGTGTCCTCGGTAGCCTGCGACGGAGCCGTACCTGGTTGTTTCTTCAAAGGACTGAACAGTCCCATAAAAACGCTAGGCACGGTTGCATCATCCGGCGGGATGTAAACTGTGTTCCGTCGCACGTTTTTCTTGAGACCAGAGTCGGAATGGTTTTGTGTTGTCTCTCTTGCAGCCGAGCCCATTCTACGGGAAGGCTGCGTCTTCGGGTTCAAGTCGAGTCGTTCAGTTCTGCGCTTTGTTTCCATCTCTTGTTTCACATTCACAGACTGCGGTTGATTTGGAGTAAATCCAACCTTGGGGCGAAATCTCTGCGCCGGTTGGGCAAGCAAAGACGATTTGCGGTCGGATGGTAATCTCATAGTTCCATTTGGTCTTTGTCTTTTCTCAGCAGGCCCGGGTAGCTTCTCTACCCCCTCGTCATGTATTTGGAACCCAGCGCCTGCTCGGTTAGCACGTCTGGGTCGCACCCCCGTCATTGTCGGCCCACGTATTTCGGTGGTGAAGTCGATCTGTCCCGTATTCTCGCATTCCATATCGCCACCAATCAAACTGTCAAATGTATCGCTGCCGCTGTGATCGCTGTAGCCGGAGAACCTCGATCTCGAAGGACATGGGGTAATGGCGGTGCCGAGGATCCCAGACATTCTGACGTTGGATCCAAGGCTGGATATAGGATGTTTAATGGCGCATAAGTATGGGGAAGTTGTACAGTAGGTTGGAGGTGGCCACAACAATAGTCTTTCTCCCTTGCAGCTCGTCGTGTTAGAGGCGGTGTGGTGGAATGTTGAGGAATGGCAAGCAGTAATTGTGATGACAGAAAAAAAGAGAGAGACAATTTAAACGCGCTGAATGCAAATCGATATGCCACGCGCCACGCTCGCGTCCACGTTCTATCCGAGATATGTACATCTAATTATGGCGACTATTGACAGGACGCGTTGTCCAGGGCAACTATTGCTTATGTCAACACCGCGGGGTTGGGTCATGTGACTAGAATCATTGCGCTGCAGTCAAACCACGAAAGGAAGTATCCAGCCAATCTTTCTTTGTACTTGATGCTATCATTTGCCCAACAAAGCTTGTGGTAGAACGTCAAGACACTATTCGACCCCCTCAGTAACTAAGTTGCGCGGAATCGAGTATAGCCTTCCAGGGATGAAACCAGTGTTCTGGGGCCCTGCCAATGTTTTTCATTCAGTAGATAGCAAGATACTCGTGGAACCCACAGTCCCCTGCTGAAGGCGATCCTGGCACCAGACAATAAGTCCACAATCCACATGAAAGCCTAAGATGCAGCAAAGGTACATCATTTCGATGAATTCATGCTCAAGGTCATATGCTACCTTTTTGGAACACAACAGGTGGTCGGATAAGGATGAATGTTAGAAATTTGACGCTGCTGCTACAAACACACTGAAGAAGATATCAAAGATACTATGATGGGCAAGCATTTGATGGCACATGGGCATGAAGATATTGAAGATATTCTAAATCTTGCAGAAGCGGAATAAGAGTCCTATATTGGAGATCTGTGCGTGTGAGATGTGCAGAAGCTTTCTGACATGTCACAAAGCCAGCCTCAGCCACTCCCACAAGCTTGGACCTTCCGACAAGACTATGTAGTCGGCTAGCGAGCCATTTTATGTAGCATATTGGTTCTGCTACTTACCAGAGGAGCCTCATAATCTCGAAGGGACGATAATAATACATATCCCAGCCCGAAGTTCACATATAATCGTGAAGTTTAGCATAGCAACTCAGCCTCACCGTAGGGCACGTTCATCCAACCCACATCATGATGAGTACACCCTTCCAGTCGCTCCTCCTCTGACTTCCATTGACTTTGAAACAGATGAACAAATCCTGCTTTGGTCGTGGAGAACAGCAACTGTCGCGCCCTCGAAGGAGAGAGCCTCGGAGACCGTCGGGGTGAATCTGTCGAGGAGATCTAGACCATTGTAGTGTAGTAATGGAATTAATTCGGAACGGGGTGGAGGAAGCAAGACATGAATTTATCCCAGTCAGAGTTGTTTTGGTACGTGCACTATTAGATCACGAAACCATCCACGTGAGTACGTATGCTTAGACTAGAGACGCCCCGGATAGTCTAGTTGCAAGCGCGAAGGTTCCCAAGGCTGGAGGTTTATAAAAGTGCATATGAGCCCAGTGAATGACACAATCCTGGTCAGATGTTTTGCATATCGCTTTAATTTAGAACCGGCCAATCATAATCCCAGAATGCAGGTACTATCTCGGCTTAGGTATGTGCATGCCGATGTCATTGTAAAAAGGAGGCGAGTGGGTCCTTAAATTAAACTCTCGTGACTTCTCCTTTCCCCAGACCACAGCTCTGATACGTGGCCGTGTTTCTCGTCTTGAACCCTGGAAACACCCCTTGTATGATTTCGATAACTACAGCTGCTGAGAGTGTCGGTGTTCCTACGATATGACAGGCGCGCGCCTAGCCTTATAACCCCCTTCCGCACAACCTCATCTCCCGGCCATTTCGTGAAACTGCCCGTCTCCGCCCCATTCCTCGCTACGCGCCGCGGAATGATCTTCGGTCATGGAGTCACTTGTCTATGAGAACTCGCCTTTGGCCGACTACCTTCAAGGTTCGTGCTATACACGCAATACTCGCTTGTCGCAAAACTCACGTATTTCGTCATAGAAGAAGGTGAACCCGAGGAAAGCTGGCCAGTCGGTGACACACACACGGAAGACGGGGGAGATCATGCCTCCTCTGACTTTGCCCCTCGGGGTGCCTCGCGATTTCAGGAACGGGTTCGGAATAAGCTACCCAAGCCTCTCGATCTACGAAACACACGACAGGGTGCAATTGTTGGGAAACTATACGGTGCTTGCTCGGTATGCTATTGATTGACCGCCCGTGGAAGTACACTGCTAATGAGATGTGCCCTGCAGTCCGCTCTGAACGCACGCATCGGACGAGGAGACAACGAGCGGTTTCTGGAACAGTTTGGATACGTTATCGTCGCGTCGCAATTATTAAACGAACACAGCGCACCGTCCTACACATCTGCCGCAGATGTAGTGTCCGCTTCGCAACCATCAGACCTTCCCTCCCTCTCCACAACATTTGGACTTCAAGGTGCTATTGTCACAGCCACAACTTCGTTCTCCATCGCCTGGTTGCTCCACTGGGGCCGGTCACGAAATGGGTCCGGAATCAATCCAAGAAGAGTGGGGGTTCTCTTAATACTTGTTCCCGTTCTTGGGATGGTGTTTTATGCCTTTGCCAAGAGGCAATGGCTTAAATATTTGCGACACCAAGCGGTCGAGGCTGCTGGTACATTCATTGGAAACGCCCAGGGCTTCGATTCAGCTGCTTCGGCTTCGGTGGTTTTTATACAGGAGGTGGAGCTTGTCTCCAGAGGCTATCGGATGTAAGATCTCGTTGTACTTTGGAATGATAACAATCGACTGACGTCTTTATAGAAGCACGCCACTACCCCCGATCAGTCGACTGGAAGATCAGGTCCAGACTCGCCGTTGCTTGCGTCTTCGCAGAGCAGTGTCGGAATGCTTTTGGTCGATGCTCGAACGATATATCCGATCTCAAAATACGCTGCGTCCTCTAACAGATGATGCTAATCTAGCCAAATATTACGATATTTATGATATTGCTTTGGAGGACCTGGAGAATATTGAGCTGACGTTGTCACAACGGAACTTGGATGACCAATATTCTCTCCGCTCCTTACGAGATCTATTCGGGAAGCTTTACACCGCACGGAAAATTGTACTGTGTTGTTTATTAGCGCTCAGCGCTGACGGCGGTGGATCTGACATTGCACGGTGGAGCTCCGCCGTGGAAGAGATGCGGGAGCTTGCGGCGGTTACCGGGACGAGTATGAGCAAGATGGCGAGCATCCTGAATGAGGAAGACAGTAGGTGACCCTTGATCTGTTTCGATCCAGCCCAAAGACCTCGACTAATTGTTTACAGGGGATACCCCAATTCCACCTTCCCCGTTGCCTTCCGCTTCCCCAAGCAAGGATCACCTGCGTGCGCAAGTTCGGAGATTGAACTCCTTATCTCAAGGAGTTCGTGCCTTGCATGCCAAAATGCATATCATCGGTGAGGAGACAAACGCCAATCTCGAACGTCCCAACACCAGTGAATTTGAATCAAATCTTCTCTCCCAATATGATTTGATCGGCAATGACATCCGATCCCTACTGGAAGAATGGGAAGTGGGTAAAGCCGCGATTGTGAACAGCCAGGATCGTCTCCATGCTACAGACTACACACGGCCCTCAAGCACCACCCTACCCATGTCACCCACCCCTAGCCTTGGGGGTACCACTGCAGTCGAGGGAAGCCCCTCTGATGCCCTCAAAGCCTTGACTGGTGAACTTCGACCCGACTTGACACACAGCTACGACGACGAGGAGATATTCGAGGCAGTCGTCCTTCCCGCATCCAGGAATAAACGCGCATCACTCACTCGAGATGAGCGCCTGGCACGCGTGCGAGAAGAGCGAGTTCGGCAAGCCACAGTCCGGGAGAAGGTAGATGCCAATACCAACATGCTAAAGGAATTGGAAATGGTCATTCAGCAACGACCGCGAAACAACCATTCCAAACGGGTCACCAGTATTTAAAAAGGTTTGCTGTGGAAGATTTGATACCCCTCATGTAAATAGATGGAACCGGCGACAATGGTGTTTTTGGGACTTTTTGCTTTATTATCTGTCTTAATTTGCGGTCATAGCATTTTTCATTTGTATCATCACCCGGAGCTGGGTTCTCGGTCATTTGCTGGATTCCTTTTTACTTGTTATACTTGTCATTTGCTTTTGTTTCCTTGTACAAATTGGCTTCTATCAATATTCTAGTACAAATGAGACTATTTAGAAGAGCATACTTCAGTCTTTAACCCATCAATCATCCTTGACATGAGAAGTAAGACACCTTGTGGCCTGGGGCACCAGTCTAGCCTAACTAGGGCATATCGCCAAAAACGCGCTCACGCGTATCTTTCCCCACTCTAAACCCTCGAACGCGATTTCTCTTTATATTCCTGTCACTTCTGCCTACTTTTGTCTTCATCAGACTTGTGTCAATTCTTCTTCCCACAATTTTTTACGATATTAATCCCACTTTGTTCTATTCTCTTTCGCTTTACTATAAGCTCTCTACCTTTTCTATACCCACACATACCACATACCCCTCGCCAACAGTGAGTCCACAATGCCTTCATCTGACCGGAACGCGAAACAGCCAAACTAACGGAATGGATCAGTGCTTGAAGCACGACTTGAACAGGCTTCCCTCCTGAAGCGGGTACGTCCAAGCCGGCAACCACGATAACGCCGCCCATCGGCCTCTAACTATGACGTCTATAGGTTGTCGACGCCATCAAGGACCTTGTCCAGGACTGCAACTTCGACTGCAATGACTCCGGAATCGCCCTCCAGGCCATGGATAACTCCCACGTTGCCCTGGTCTCCATGCTGCTCCGCGCCGAGGGTTTCTCGCCGTATCGCTGCGACCGTAATATCGCTCTTGGTATTAACCTTACCTCCCTGACCAAGGTCCTGCGCGCCGCCCAGAATGAAGATATCCTCACCTTGAAGGCTGAGGACTCGCCCGATGCCGTCAACCTGATGTTCGAGAGCGCCGAGACCGACCGTCTTAGCGAGTATGATATCAAGCTTATGGACATTGACCAGGAGCACCTGGCTATTCCCGAGACTGAATATGCTGCCACCGTCACCATGCCCTCAGGCGAGTTCCAGCGTATTTGCCGTGACTTGAACGCTCTCTCTGAGTCCGGTAAGCAAGATAATCCTGTGTGGTTTTGTTTTTCACCGCTAATTCCTGCTAGTCGTTATTGAGGCCTCCAAGGAGGGTGTCAAGTTCTCTTGCCAGGGTGACATTGGTAACGGCTCTGTCACCATCCGCCAGCACACCAACATCGACAAGCCCGAGCAGAACACTACCATCTCTCTGTCCGAACCCGTCGCTTTGACCTTCTCTCTTAAGTACCTTGTCAACTTCTGCAAGGCGTCCAACCTGTCCACCTCGGTAACCCTGCACCTGTCGCAGGAGGTGCCCCTCCTGGTTGAGTACGGTCTGGGCAGCGGCCACTTGCGGTTCTACCTGGCCCCCAAGGTACGTCAACTCCACGATCTTGTCCACTTTTCGGCAATGCTAATTGTCATTCACAGATCGGCGATGAGGAGTAGTGGCCTGATTAGGCAATACAAAATGATCCCCCTATGATAATGGAGAGTACCTGACGCCTGACGGAGGCAATGATTTATTTTTTTTCTACAATTTATCCCGGAATAGAAGGGATGGCAAAGTTCCAAATATTACACGATTATTTCTTCAATTCCATCTCAAGCGCCGAATTACGCGGTCTTTGAGCTCAAATTCAAGCTATATGGCTTTACAAGATTACGAAAGTTGAGAAAGTAGGGAAGAAATTCAAGCTCGAATTATATATCATTCAGTTGAAAGCTCCATCTAGTCACGATCCAAGCTTGCAGCAAAGTGCAGCGTATATCCCCTTCACGACCAGAATTTTCATCCCATCTTCTCCAGCCCATCAACATGCAACAATCAATTCCCGATGCCCACATATCACATAAAGTACACCCCTAAGACCTCGAGAACGAAGCCACAACCTCACAAATTAGTAAAGTCACCAAAAAACCCATTCCTCTCAAACCCCACACCTAGCACACAAAAGCCAGGCACACAATAAAGTGTAGGTGGGTAAACAAAAAAAGAAGCAACTCACAAGGAAAGAAAAAGAGGAAGCGCCACCCCCACCAGAATAATCGGAATCGAATTATACCGTCTTCCACAAGGAAAGAACAGC
Source organism: Penicillium sp. S1602 (assembly GCA_023626355.1). Lineage (NCBI taxonomy): Eukaryota > Fungi > Ascomycota > Eurotiomycetes > Eurotiales > Aspergillaceae > Penicillium > Penicillium sp. S1602. Next base: position 607,664 of record JAMAGW010000008.1, on the reverse strand, counting down.
ATGCTGCGTATTGCACTAAAGTGTTATCAGGCACAATCTCCGCACCGACTCTCCCAAGGGGAAAACCAGTGACCGGCAAGCCGGGTGGCCCCGATGTTTCTGATGCCGAGTGCAGGTGAGTTCACACCAGGCCCTCACGGGCAGTACCGGCTTCCTTTTCACTTGCGCGAATCGGAAGCGGGTTGGTAGTTGAAGATTCCTCCGAATTTCTCATTTGCGGGGGTCTCGGACGGATCCGAGGACAGGTGTCCCTGTCGTGTGTAGCAAAGAAACGCAGCATTGGTGGGGGTGGCGCCTGGAGGAGAAGAAAAGGAAGTTGAGGTTTGGTGGGTTAAATATTGAGTCAAGCGAGGAGCTAGTTTTTGCCGCGGGTTTCCGCTTTTGGATGGTGAGCAAATAAGCTGGCAAATAAGCTTCATTGTTTTATTACGAATGTTTGTTCTGTTTAATTTTCTTTACTTGGGGATTCCTCGATCATGAAAGTCTACGAGAATATTTTTCCAAGGTTGTTTGAAGGATCAGTTTCGACCTGTTATCAGCTAGCCGTGCTCAATCGTGGGCCACTCGCGGCTAGTTTACATAGGACCTTCTAAGCCTCAACTTCTTAACTGAGACCACTGACTGTGTCATGGGTTGTGGAATCATTTCATACCCCTGCATGACCTCGGAGTCGAGCCGAAAGTGAGACCGCCAATGCTGGGCACTGGAACTACTGACAACCATGTCTTGGCACCATCAATTATTCAGGAAGTCCAAGTTTAATAGATCCCTTGACCATACTCCCTATTATCTTGTACATTCCATGCATACATTTTGTTCGTATCCTACCTAGGTATCTTTAATTTAATACAAATCGTGACTTCGTGTCTTCCGTCCAGGCATTTTCCGGATCTGCAGCCGGCGCCTGCTTTCTGGCATTGTTAATATGCTCTTTCAATCCTTTTCTGAAATTTATAATGCACATCACAGAGTTGACGATTGTGCCGGCCAGAAGGAGGATTGCCAATGTGGCAAATAAGGTCAAGGAAACTCGGTAGCTGGTCAATTGGCCACTATCGATGCCGGTGAATACTTTCATCACAGTGTTGACAAAACTGGCGATGAGCACAATAAAAAGCAACTATTGATGTATCAGTATGAGAGCGAGTCGCTTCCAAGATTTTCTTAGCTCCTTACCATAATGCAGACCAAAGATTTAGTCTTTTCGAGTCGACAGAAGCGAGCAGCTAGAATAAGGCTGACGATGGCGATGGGTATCATAGCGGCTTGGATGATGAACTCCTCATCGGTGTAATCTTTCAGGGCAAGCAACACTTGTAGCTGCGTACCGAAAATGAAAAAGAAATCGAACTTTAGGAGCGCAATATATACCTGCCAAATATTAGTTAGATATCCTAAGTAGCCGAAGTCTCAGGCACCACCAACCTGATATGTCGTATATCGCCAACTCATTTGCAAATCGGCACTGATACTCTTGTAAATGGTCCAAGAAAACTCCGCGCGCAGTTTCCATGTCACAGCTGACATGCAGACAGTACCAACTCCCAGAACCACTGGTACTAGAATCAAGGCAATCCGGTATTGCACCCAAAGATGAGTCGCATTGACGGTACTCCCGCTCAGGTTGGAGAGCGTGTCTTTAATTTCCTTCGTCTGAATAATACCGTAGACCAGCAAGCCCAGGTTACAGATGCACAGTCCGATCAGTTGGAAGGTATTTTTTCGTCGCAGCGCATCGTAACTGAGCGCAAGCTCATAGAATAGGGCGAAGATGTAGAGACCCAAGAACGACCGAAGGCGCAGCGTCGCATCCTTATCGCCACTATCGTCGAAATGCTTTGAAATGCTAATGAAGATCCAACTACAGAAAGAACATATTAGATTGGAGGTTCTATATGAAGTGGTTTCGCAAATTCTACTTACCTCTCAATGCCGACTGTGCCTAGTGTCTCGATAATTCCCGTGATAGCGAAAAGACGTGTCCACAAGGTGTGCGGGATGTATAATTTCCTCTGACGTTTGGGAGGCGAGGCATAGCGATTATAGTCATGTTCATGATTCACCTCATCGTTCTCAATGGGACTGGTCGCAACCCCAAAGTCATCGAGTTCAACATATTGGCCGTTATTGTGGGGGGAAAAGGCCGATTTCGCGAAGGCAACACTGGAGCGGGTCCGGGCAGAGAGAGATCGAATAGGGGTGGAGACAGATGCAGCTCCCACATCAGATCGCATGGTGGCTAGAGGCCATGGAGTAAACAAGACGGCGCGTTGTAAATGAGCTACAGCTAGCAGTAAATATTGTGATTGACAAGAAAAAAGGTTTACGTACTGCTGGAGAGAGAAAGTGGAGACGAATCCAAAGGGGAGATGAGGTACCGACACTATCGGTCTGCTAGCTTTACAGTGCGTAATTTAGCGGCCTAAAATTGGAAAGTTCAATCAATCTCAATCAATTCTTCCATCCAATGATTTTCCATTGGTCAATTCTACTTTTGGCGTCGTATGCATGATACGAACGTAATTTAATGGGATGAAACCCACAAAGCTCACTGCCGTGTCTTTTTGGCCCATCGACTTCGTCGTGGCTTGCTCCGTTCACAATGTTGACATGCGAATTGTGGCGGCGAGACACATTGTATATCTCCGTATTATGGTCCGATTCATTTGTTTACTTACTCCCGTACGTCAATTGACCAGGGGTTGTACCTGTTTCTACGGAGTCCGGAGTAGAGCACAAGGCTGATTTCCCGAAATGATGATCGCAAGGGGCCGAGTCTCGACGAGTCCATTAACATCTATTAATAAAACTTAGAGCAGATCTTTCCTTCTAGATCTCTTCAAATGCTCGGACAATAAATGTCTTCCCGTGAATAACAATCCGCTCCCCAGGTGTCCTCCACCCCTTTCCTTCGGCTATTCCGGTTATCATCGAAGCGAGCTCATCACCAGCATCGCCGACCACATATCGTTCCTCCCATCGAGAACCCACCCATTCCTCCCTTCGAGCACTTGCTTCAGCCCCGTTTTTACTCACGACCCAGCCCCCAGATGCATTCTTGCGCCGCACATGAACCTGCTTCTGCTGTAACGCCAAATACGTGCCCCAAATCCGCCCTAAGAATGTCTTCACCACCGTGATCTCCCCCTCCTGTTCACCAAGATCACCATCGTCAGACTCGAGAACCCATGAAATACCCTTCTTCGCCCCCTCTGGCCCCTCCCGGAATGGCAATTCTCTCCACACCTCTTCATACTCCGTCTCTGGTGCACCAGGAAGATCAGGACGAGGCATAGAGCCTGTCTCAAGGTCGTCTCCATTAGGGAGCGAGACAAATGTGCCACAGTCTACGCTCTCAAATGCATCATGCGAGTCTAGTTCGTGGGTGAAGGATACCCGTACTTGGACAGTGAGCATCAATCCGTGGACATAATGGCTGGTGTGGACATACGTGGTTCTTGACTTTCGACTATCCTCTGCCCGGCAATCGCCCAGTCGATTTTCTGGGTTTGTTTGTCGATTCGTAGATCGAGATACCAGTCCTTTACAGACATGACGATTGTGTCTGTTGTCTCATGGGCCGGCTCTGGAAGCCATCGTAGTGAGATTCGTGTCGAAAAGCGACATGATGAAGCCGCCCGAGTATCTTCTTCCATTGTAATTTTTTCGATGTCTCCCTGTAGGTGTTGAGGTGCGGTACTCTGGGAGGTGTGCGAGCCAGTACAGTCAAGTCTCGGGAATCGGAAAATCGGACTGGTCGGCAGTCTTTAAGCTCCGTATATCAGAGAAGGCAGGAATACGCAATTGGAGTAAACAGATCGGGGGAGTGTCAGAAAAACAACCTATCATAGTTATCGCGTCGGTCTTATCGTTCCCCTCACCCCGCATCGGCTGGAGCATCCATATTGGACCAAGTCTGCTATTGATAAATTCTATTTTATACTCTTACGTATGGAAATGATTCAATTCCCCCCAAAGTATCATATGCAATTTTCTTCGTGTTTATCCTTACGTCTACTGTAACCGAGAATACCCCGCTACCAAAGATCTAGATCTACACAGGCGTAAAAACCAACTTACACGTCTGACTCTTAGGCCTCGCAGAAATAATCTGATCGTCCAGCTTCATAGACCCTTCCATATCTGAAGCAACCGTAGTCCGGAACCGAGAATAAACCTCCCGAAGCAAAATTTTCATCTCCACCAGCGCAAGACTGCCGAAGTTAGTAAAGAACCTCAATAGAATAGGCATCGTCAGAGCTTACTTTTTCCCAATACATCCTCGTCCACCAGTCGCAAAAGCAAAGAAATACCTATTTCTCTCCACAGCCCCCACCTCTCCCAACCACCGATCAGGCAAAAACCGATTCGGCTCGGGAAACACGTCTTCGTGTGCACGATGCACCGTATACGGCTGCACACTCACAATCGCTTGGGCAGGAATAAAGTACCCATCAATCGTCCGCCCGCCTTCTGGCACATACCGCGGTAACGACATAGGAATAGGTGGGGAACAGCGCAGCGCCTCTTTGATGACGGCATCGAGGTAGATAAGGCTATCGAGCGGGGCATCGGAAGGCGCCGAGAGCAGTTCGTCTCGTAGTTTTTGTTGGAAGTGTTGGTTCTGCGGCTGAGATAATTCCCACAAAAGAAAGCAGAGTCCGTCGCCTGTTGTGTCGATTCCGGCTGCCATGTGGTCTTTGCATTCTGCTGCTGCTTGCATGGATTCGAGGTTTGAGTCCTTGCGCTTGAGCTTTTCGAGGAGTGTGTAGTTCTTGATTTCGGATTGGGCTACCATGTCAAGCACATATTGATTTGCTTTGGGGGAGCTTCTTGGGTGGAGGAACTTGGGGAAATAGGGTTCCCAGGTTGGGAGGTAGTATGCGAGTAGACTTTCTGTAGCTTGGTTAGATCTAAGAGATTTCCCTCAGGGCTGGAGGGCGTACTTTGGAGACTTTGGTGATAGGTGAGCTCTTCCATGATCTCGAAGTCTTTCGGATTGTTGAGGGACTTGAGTCCACCGGGGCTGAACATGAAAGAAGTAACACAATCGACGGCATAGCAATGGAGGAGAACCTACATACATATTAGCGAAGGAGGCTTTTGGAACAAGAAGACTTACGTAGACGTCGACACTCTCCTTGCCAGCTTCAGTGCAGTGAGATACGAATGCCATTGCCCGCTCTTGAATAGAATTTAGTGGCCCTGCTTTCATGATATTTGTCATCGCATATCGGTCCGCAAAAATGCGTTTCCTTTTGCTATGCTTTACATATATCAGCCCTGATCACTGAAATTTCAAGGAAATTTTTACCTCATCCTTATTCAAGGTAGAAAACATGGTCCTTTTAACTTGTCAGCAAGGCGTTCAAAGCAAATAGTAGGCCGAGATGACTTACCTAATTCTGAATTGCCTGAAGAGAGTATAAAACTCGGTCTTCTCGTAGCCACTTCCTCCAGAAGCGTAGATTTCCTTGATGGCATCAAGACTGGTAAACGAGATCTCATTGGGACCCAGACGGACAACGGGACCATAGATGCTATGCAATTTATGGATCGATTCCCGTCTGTTGGCTGTAAACTCCTGATATTTGATCCATAGGCTGGTGAATTTTGTATACCATGGACCTGGTACCTTAGATGTGGACGACAAGAATCCACTACCCAGGAAGTATCCAAGCAAGATAATAGCTCCTATCCACAGCGACAGCATGATGAAGTTTAAAGAATTATATTCGTATCCTCGGTGTGGAAGACTTAAAGAATAATCCTTGATTGGTTGCGTTTGCGACTGTCAATACCCTGTTCACTCCAAGGCTTATTTATACCAAAGGTTTGACTGAGTCCGCGGACTCCGAACTCTTAGGTAAGCGTAGTCCTGGCACAGTTGTTAATCTCGATGGACGAATTGCCGATCTGCTAGGTAGTCGGTATCAGACGTGAATGGGGTTGGTGCGGGGAAGGCGAACGGGCAAGCAGTGAGTGGCTTGGAGCTAAGATAACATTTGGCACTTGGTACCAAAAGGGAAACCTGAAGAGATGACAGGCACTCAACACATCGGGGTAACCGATGGACTAATGCAAGGTGTATCCCCGCTTATCTACTGTTCTCGGATAAGGGTAGTATGACGGGGGAGATAAGGATAGTTCTTTTCAGAGTCCAGGTTATGACTTACTAAAAGTGATGTGATTGGCACAAACCTTATGATATACAAATTCTCATGTTGATAAAATTACAGGAATCTGTTTCTCTTCAATTAAAGACATGCTTGGTAGAATCGCTAGGTTTGCAATATCGCCTGTCATCGCCGAGGCTGGCCAGTCCCAACCAGTCTCACTTGGTCCCTCCGAGAATCCATTCATCACAGTCAAAAAACAAGCCTCTGACTACATCTATGATGTGGTAAACAGTTCAGTGCGTCTTCTCGGGTCTTTCATTTATAATTTGATCTTGGATCCACAAATTAAATCTGTTCCCTCGCTATCCGGCCCGATAGCCGAGGGGTCATGGGTATTGAAAAACGAAATGTGTCAAAATGCAAGCGAAGATGCTCTTGTATCTTTTTTGACGATCATTAAGGATGTTGTTCTCATGTCGAAGAGTCGCCGGTCGAGATGAGGCCAGAGTTGCTGCGCCAATCAAGTCCACAAGCATTTTGTGGCAATCCAGCAGGGAGCGCAAGCATTCTTCCCTAGATAAACCGGATTCACTCGCAAGATACTCCGCAAGTTGCTCTTTGTTTTCGATGTGATCTGTGCCGAGCAGTAGCAAGTGTGCAGAAGGGTACTTCGAAGCCGGCTGGGCCAAGCGAAAACGCACGTTGGCAAGTTGCACAAGCGTGTATAACTTTGCAATCATGATATTGAGCCACGGACGATGCTTTTCATTCTGGCGTGACCACTTACGCAACACTCGTTGGTTAAATATCGCGACTTCTGCTCCTCTTCGTCATACAGCATATTGTTATTCACATTGAGCTCATCATTGCCACTGCAAGCCACACGCCCGCAAAGCACCCGAATTGATAACTTCATATTGGGAGGTCGAGAGCCTAGCGAAATTGACCGTCTCTCATTCTGACTATCTCAAGCTCCTTATACGGGTCTCTACCTCTCCTTGAAGCCGAATGGAAGCTTGACCAGCTTCATAAATACAGTAGGAGCCCCCCGAAGTTCACTATATTAGCAGGAATCATCTGCCTTGGCAGGGTGTTAAAGGGTATACGTGGCTCGTATGTAGATCCTCGGTACGGTTTGCAAAGGTCCACATGACGAAGGCTTGGCTGTTGGATCTCCAGGTTAATCCGCCACCGGTGCATTTTCTTATTCTGCAACTTTCATGTACCAGACCAGGATTGGTGTATGACGCCAAGGCTCCTTGAAACCCCAACCAATAAGATTGGCTCGGTATGTTACCGCTCGATGCTTTCAACTTTACTCTGGTAAACCTACAGTCCTACAAATGTGTCGGGCCACATACTCGAAGCAAAATATGGGGGCCTATATAAAAAGGTTTGAATATCGTAGAAAAGCCCTTTATCGAAATTGTATCCATCACAAAACATTCTTGTCGCTGGCAACGCACTGCTTTAGCTACGGAAGAAACATCCGGTCGAACTTAACGGCAAATATCTCCTCCACAGAATTGAGTTAAAATGAGTGAA